>CM052300.1:6387759-6399346 GCA_028455765.1 Lasioglossum oenotherae | reverse complement strand
GATCAACGTTGATCCTCTTCTTCAACACGATATCAATAATTGTTTGAACTGGCTAGTAGAAAATGAAAATTTAATTGGAACGCTCTTGGGTCAGAATAGAACGAAATCGTAGGGCTAATAAAAAACAGAAAATATTTATCGACTACCTCTTTGTTTGAAATAGAACGAGGAAAAAATGTGCAGCGTGTGCCAACAGAGTATTCGAAAAATTGACATTTTTCGCGTTTGAACCACCGTATGGCGATTGATACGGGGCTGGTCGATCGAAAACGTGTCTGCTGTCAAACTCGCATGATCTCCTACTCACGGCGCGTATATTTCCGTGTGTGTACGTCTGTATAGAGACGCGTGTGCCGGATACGGTGCGGCGTGAGCTGGGTTGCGCGATGAATTACGACCGCTGGGCCGACCGAGCTAGCTGCACCACTAAAATCCCGACTGATATATTATTACGTATTATTGCTCCTGTTCGGTTATTTATACCCATATAACATAATGCCACGCGAGATTCCGGGAAGTCGACGATACGTTACCGCGCGTTCGGTTCCCTCGGGATCGGGACCTCATTTTCCGCATCGGTCATAACTTAGGAACCGAAGTTCGCGGCTGCCGAATATTAGCGATGTCGAGTCGCCTTTTCTTCCTTCGTACTGGAGCTGTAAGTCCCTTTCTTTATTTGTCAGCAGACTGCGGATTTTATGCATTTATGACGAAAATTGTTACGTACAATTTAAAGCAGTGGACATATCAAAAAGATTTACAGACATAAGCGTATCGGTTTCAGCTTAATTGAGTTTTATTTCGCTCCTGTATCTTGCAATCCATGCAAACATTTTTTATTTTGCATAAAGATCCACAGTTTATGCAATTTTCAATTTTTGTAGAGAAATTTTAAGAAAATGGTACCGAATAAAATTCTATTTTCATTGGTAATATCTAGACTGCGGATCTTTATGCAAAATAAAAATTTTCTTCGTCAATTACAAGACAGTGAGAAAGAATTCTTTCTATTTTTAACGATTTTAATAAATTGCAAATAACATATATGGACGGTATTAAATTGTTTTAATATTTTTATACACTGTTTTAAATTACATCCACCCATTTTTGTTATAAATGCATCAAATCCGCAGTCTAGTAATAGTACATTTGTAGATCCATAATAAATAAAAATCGTACTAAATTCTGTTGAATTTAATGCTCCAGCATTTTTTGAAAATTTTCCGAAATGAACCGATTCAAATTCGGGAGAAGAAATATCATTTTGTAGACTAGCGGAAGTTGATGCAAATTGCTGCTCTTTTTTCAATTTTATACAGGATGTTTATCCTAATCGTCGCACCCATAATATCGAGGAATTTAGGCCAATCTGACAAAAAAGTGTTTGAAATAAAAGTTGGAATACTTTCACGGGAATTAAGTGCAATAATAAAAATTCCAAGTATATTTTTTATTCAATAAAAAACTGAGGAGGACATTTTTAAATATGTACAAAAGAAATTGTATATTGACATTTTCAATTTCGAGAATTTTTCAACAATTTTTGGAATTTCATCTACTCAATTTTGCTATAAATGCATAAAGATCCGCAGTCTATTTATAACAATTTACAACTGAATGACGTACACAAGCTGACACAATAATACGAACAACAACTTTTTGTGGGTTACGATATCCGGATACATATAATAGTGCACTGGTCAATATTTCTTTAAAATTTATAGTTCGAATTCGTTCGAAGCATTACCGTAAAAATAAAGTGCATTTATTCACACACACAATTTGAATATACATATTCTTAATGCTCTATGAATTCATAGACTACAGTGTTTTTGCTGTTGCACTTTGTGCACAAGGCCTCGATGCATTTAATGTAAGTTTTTCTTTTTTAATTAACTATAATTGCATTTCTTTCAAATGTACGTGACATATTCCAGCTGCGACCGTAAACTTCAGGCATAGAAATGCTTCGAATGAAAAATTCTTTGCATATTCATGATTCAATAATATTCCTCGCGTAAGATGCATCTTCAAACGGTAGAAAAATGTTTGTAACAGCGTTGTACAAGTGATTCAGTTTGTTGCTACCGTTTTTCTATTTAACAACTGTGGTACTGAACAACATTCCTTGGCAGACTTTAATTAGCAATTACGAGTACTATGTTTCTCTGTTATAATGCAATATCAACTGTAAGGTAACAATAATTTTGAAAATCAAACATTGGCAAAACTTAAAAAATAGGGAAATTTGTAAATCTTTGCTAAATATAGTAATTGCTTTTTAATGCTACAGTAAAGTCGCCCTCTGTTTAATATTTAATAATCAGCAGTCTACTCGTAATGATATTCTTCCTTTCGTACCACGCAATCTGATTCTATTGCAAATAAAATGCATTCACATCGTAATGATATTCTTCCTTGCAATCATACAATTTTGTTCTGTGTTTTATTTTTATTTGTACCATGCAAAACTACTACTATCATGGTGTGCAACCAGTTTCGCAACACCCTATGCAAGAACTGCATCAATTTTGAAAGATTTATTACATTCTTGACTACTTCTTCTAACAGTACATGCAACAGTTTACAAAAAAATCTTGCAAAAAGGACTTATACAATTGCATAAGAAAAATGCATACTATTCGAAGGACGTCTGGGTCAATATCATTTTCTTTTTCTATTTATTGACATGAATAACTGTATTACAGATATAATACGTCTTAAACTGATAGTATTTTATTATATTATATAATATATTTTATTATAATTCATTTCTTTTCTTCATTTTAACTTTATTCATCTTAACACCATAGTATAATATCACATAAACAACTAAATACATTCTTTTAACAAATATTTGAGCAATATTTATTATCTTTAGTTTGAAGCTGTTTTAAATTGAGAACATTGTGAAGTTTATAACATTTCACAATTGCATTTGCAATGTAAACTTCTTTGTCTTTCTCAATTTTTCTTCCTTTTTATTATTACTTTTTATTATGAGAAAAACGTAGAATTTAGATCGTGGATCTTGGTTTGTGCCCTGGTGATCAAGATAGAAGAAAAATGGTCTTGTTCTTACCTTCTATGAAGAATGTTTTTTAAATCCTGACATTGGTATTTTAAGGTGAAATAGAGCCCAACTTCTTTATTCAAGCAATGAACTTTAATGAACAAGATATTCTCCCTTCTGTTCGATGATCTCTTGCCAGAAAGAATAAATAAGAAAATTTCCGGTTTCATTTCACCTTAAAATACCGAGATTACTTTCTTGCCAACCCAATAGAAATATAAGAATGATTGGAAATCTCTTGTTTGCCTCGCCAACGAGAATGCATTCTCATTGAATTGTACTTTATTTGTGCATTAATTTGCTCCATTTGGATTTAAACACCCAGTATGCAGAAACAAAACCTTAACATTCAAGTTGTTTATAAAAAAAAAACGAATCGTTCCTTTGCGACACGAATATTGATTTATTGTATTGGGCCAGCGTATTTTGTACTCTTTCGCTCAGTTCATACGTGCATCTGTATTATGTTATCATAATGATTGGGTTCTTAATGTAGGGAATTACATGTATAGACAACACGTAATGTATAGTAATATGAGCGCCGTAGTTAGAGTGGGGATTACCGGCATCCAGAACAATTCGGCAGTCGCTCCGCAGTCGTTAAAGAGTATACAGTGTTCGTCAAATGTATTCACAAGTTACAAAGAAAATTATATTACTTTGTCAATTATAATATATATATACAAATAAATGTATTCTATACCATATTAATTACAACACTTAATAAATTTTGTTTGTTCAATGATCTTTGAGTTGCATGGTTTAAGATCTTCAACCACGATATTATATTAGAAATCTCGCACATTATTCAGGGCAAAGTATTTATTCTTACGTATTTTAATCTCGTTGGAAAAAATGCCGCAGTAAAACGTACACCCGCAATAATTCACTCTACTGTTTGCCACGGGTTGTAAAAGATTTTCGAATGTCGTCTAAGGGAATCGGGAATACAGCGCACCACAATATACGTGTCGGCCAAACCAGTGTCGTTGATATCAATGTGTGACCCGTGAAAAGGCATATATTCGGATAATTCCTGGATAACGAATTCAGGCAGAGATGGTTTTTCGAGAGGGGCAGAATTTGATCGAGAAGTAAAGATCGTATCATCGAGAGCAGCCAGGGGCAGATGCGTCGGGGATATTTCGTAGGTGGCCGGGGAACGCACACGTCGATCCCGCGGTTTTTATGAGGAGAGGATCTCCGGCGTTACGACTCGAGATCTTCAAATATTTACTCGAAACGCGGACGTCCTTCCGTCGTCGAGTAGCGGCCCGATAAACGTCGAGGCCCTGGCCGCCTCCAGACGACTTCTGGGTTTGTTTTGTGACTTCGTTTTAACCGCACGTGCTACGGAATTTCGTCATCTGGCATCGGGCTGCCGCGTCCTTTTTCCCGAAGAATGGCTCGGCTTCTTGCCCGGGACTGCGGGGTGTCTTTATCGTCGACATCGCGAAAACTTCTGCTTCGTACGAAACTAATTTTTGTCGGTGCCCTTCGGAATCCCTGCCGCAGCGCCGTCCTTGACAGGATACCTGACGGCTCTCTGGCCTACGATGATTGACAACCGACGAGGATCAGTCCGACAGATGCATCGCATCGCTTGGTATATTTATTCGTCGATGTTCATATTTTTCACTCTCGTGTGTGTGTCGCGCAGAGTTGGGCAAAAATCAACTAATATTTAAAAATGACTAATAGTCTGATTGATTGTTAATCAAAACTTCAAAAAAGTCAGTTAAAACTGTTTGATTAGTTAGTCATAACTACATGGCACTAGTTAGTCACAACTCTAAGTAATCGTTAGTTATTGCTTATTAGTTATGATTAATCATTAGTTAGTTTAAATGATCAGTCATCAATCTTTAGTCGTCAGTCACTATTGTGCGATTAACATACCTTAATATGTATACTTAACCTATATCGGAATTAGCAGTGACCAAACGTGTCATAATCTGTATTTTATATGTTTATAAGCTAGTAGGCTATTTTTTTGTTATTATTGTGTCTTATGTTAACTTATAACCATTTTTAGTCATTAGTCATAGTGAAATTCTGATTGCGTATTTAGTCATTAGTTATGCCATTATAGTCAGTAGTCAATATTCATCCTTAATAAAAATTTAGTTATTATTCATTAGTCATTACGCTCAAATACTTATGTAGTCATTACTCATAGTCACGCTCAAGTATTTACTTATTCATTAATTATTAGTCACTTTTGTAGAGGTTATGAAATTATTAGTCAATAATCATAATTGTGACTAGCGTTTGCCCAACTCTGGTGTCGCGACACTAGGTTAAGAAAAACTTTTGAAAATTTGACAAGATATAATTCTTAATTAAATTAATGGAATTACCAAAGTTCGGGTTCGATTCACTGCACCGTTTAAGAATTATAGCAACTTCAAGTTTGCACATTTTAACACGTCTTCTTATGGAGAATTCATGAAATTCCGCTTCGAACCCTATTTAAACCTTGAAAAAACGCAACTTACAGAGCGAAAAATTATAAACTGTTACAAAACGTCAAATTTATCGTGTTGTCATCTCTGAATATAACAGCTAATAACAGTAGCAAAAAAGTTGTGGAAAAATCCAGAAACTGTAATAATTTCAATAATTTCGTTACTGCATTTTAAATTTAATGTTGTCATCTCTGAACATAGCTACAATCCGAGGGTACAATTATTCGCAAAACTCACAATTTTTTATAATATGAAGAAAATTTGATTAAAAAATAAACATAACATGAAATTTACTAATTAAACGAAAGCTTTTTAAGTTAATCTATTTTTTTAATGCAAAATATACTCATGAATGATGTGTCGCATGTTAAAAAAGATTTTTTCCGCGCGTGGTATTGGAGAAACCACAATTTTCTTGAAATCGTGCAAGTTTGACGAATTCTTTCAAGGTTAAAAAACGTTCGTACCACAATCTCCATAATTATCACACATATTCTGCAAAGTTTCAGCTTTGATTTAAAAAAAATTTCATCGCTCTATCTCATTTCTATCGAAAGTTGTTTGATTTTGACACAGATTTCGTCGGTTTGGCCCACAGTGCGCCGGGTAAAAAGCGTTGTAAGTCTGGCCGAGAAAAAGAGGAAGCTCGTTACACGATGAATTTCTCTCGGGTTGATTCTCCTTCCACTGTTGGACTAGGAATAAGTTCATCGACACGGGTCTGCGACACGGGCGCTCAAAAATAGCCGATGTATAAATTATGCGTTCCCGGGGAAATGAGAACAATGTTACGGCCGGGCGTAGTTAATGCAAATTGTGGCCGGGTAGAATTAGATTCCACTTCGAGACGCTTAAATAGTTCGCGAAGCGCCGACCAGAGATTATCATTATTCATCATGAAACGTCTTTGAATTGCAGAAAGCGATTACGTGCCAAATTAATTCACTTTTTTCTGCCGTCAAGGAGTTCAGTCTTCGATTTGATAATTCCGCCGACGGGAATCGCCTCGCCGAACATTTCAATGGACGATGATGTTCCAAAATTGACATGCTTTCGAATCGCTGAAAGGCCACATTAACATAATGCCGATCATTTATTTGTAATACCCGAGGAAGAGGACACGCGCACGACAGAATTGTTTCTCATCGAGGAAACTAATTCGGCGAAATCAGTTATGTAGCTTCTATTCGAATTTGTTAGTTTACTAGTTCACTCGCGCGAGAAATCGTACTTTTGTGTTCGCGCACTTTTGTATTAAGTCACCATTTAGTTGTAATTAGAACATAAGTTACAAGACTGAACAAATTCTAGATTAACTCCAGTTAGATCAACCAGAAATTCCTTCTATTTTCATGAATAAAATAGAAATTTTCGGAAAGCAATGAATTAGCCATTTTGCGAATTATAAAATGAACATATAGCCGACCACGTGACTAAAATTGAAACTTTTAGCGCCAATTACTAACGAGAAAATGATTGATATTGGTCGTGTTTATTATGAAAAATACTTTAAATAATAATATTACACTAAAAAGATATTCAATATTAATATTATACTCGTATTAACCGTTTGTCTTGCAGTAAATAAACGACTCTAGCTCCTCTAATCCTTTATTAATGAAAATAACATCTATAAAAACTGACATGTTTGTTACCGCCATTTATTTCGTTGTTAAAATGTTTTATTAAATGAAATACTAGAACAATCCAGCAGAAGAAAGTCAGGAATCTCTGAATATTATGTTACCTACTACAATAGCTTTAAATAAAAAACTGAGTAGGATTAATTTGGCTATCTCTGAGCAAATTGCAAAAATTGTAAACGTTGCTAATTAGTAGGCTGCGGATCTGTGTGCATTCATAGCAAAAAATTGAGTTAGATGAAACTCAAAATTGTTGGAAATTCTTTAAATTGCTAATGTAAATATATGATTTCTCCTTTAGTAAAATCATTGAGGGAAGAAATAACTTTCAATTCAACTTCCTGTTTCTTGCAATCGATGCAGACAATTTTTATTTCGCATAAAGATCCGCAATCTACTAATTCGTATCGACGAAAGATGAGATAACCATATCTTGTTAGAAAATATACGAAAGAACAGGAACTAAGTGATATAATAAAGAATAGAAACGAAAAAGTATAAAACAGCAAAGAAATTAAAAAATATAAAAAGGAGAACAGAGCAAAATGAACGGAGAAAGAAAAAATGCCAGTCAGATGCAGAAATGCGTGTCAAGAAAAAAAAAAAGTTGACTCGACGAATCCGTTCGGCTGTTAACGATAAAAAGAATAGTTCTGCGTAATCTGCAGGGGTTTTGTTTG
This sequence comes from Lasioglossum oenotherae, assembly GCA_028455765.1. Classification (NCBI taxonomy): domain Eukaryota; kingdom Metazoa; phylum Arthropoda; class Insecta; order Hymenoptera; family Halictidae; genus Lasioglossum; species Lasioglossum oenotherae. The sequence continues at coordinate 6,391,482 of CM052300.1, read as the reverse complement.
GCCGAACGTGTGCACGTCGATACCCGTTGCAATTAATGCCTCGTTCTTTACGAGTGCCAAGAAGCAGAAAATGCTCGGCACCGGCTTCGAACATTTTTTCTTGGCGGTCAACCCCGCCTCGAGCCCACCAGTCTGGAATATTTACATCGGTATATTTAGTCTGACGCCCACGTTCATAACAGTTTATGTCCGCTATCTCCGCACTTTTGTCACGAGGAAAAAAAGTGCACGCGTGAACCAAGCGACACTGACAAAAGCACTGTTAACTTCAGTCTCGTAACTCAAACGTGCCTCGAAAACGAGGAACGCTCTCTTAGATAACAACGTTAACCCCTTTCACGACGAGTCTCGATGTGAACGAACATTATTGTTTTTTTAATAGCGTATTCGTGTCACAATTGGCGGAGAACTTTCGAAGAAATTCGAAGCAGACTTGTATTTATTGAATAATGACTGGACAGAGGATCTTTATGCAAAATAAAAATGTTCTAGCTGAATTTTGAAAATTGAAAATGAAGATGAAAATTGCTGTTGCTATTGAAGGTTCCATTAAAAAGTATTTAGCCATGTACTACAGTTTTTTCAAAATTATGTAATAATCACCGGTCGGTAATGTGTTAAATGTGATACATCAACTACCCTCGCATATAGACAGCGAATCTTTATGCAACATAAAAATTTTCTACCTGCTTCGCAACAAACTGGAGTGAAATAGAAATTCATTTTCGCTCTTAATATGGCTAATAGGTTGAAAATAATACTACAACATTTTCGAATTCTTCCACGTTTTTATTAGCTCGCTTTCTTGTCTGTTCGTCTGTTCGTCTGTACAGTACAAATTTTGTTACCGTTTTAAGTTACACATACTCATTTTTGTTATAAATGCATAAAATCCACTCTCTAAAAAGTAATAACATAGTAATGAATACACTGCGGATCTTTATGCAAAATAAAATGTCTGAGCACCAATTGCAGCCTACAGAAGCAAAATACAAATTTATTTTCCCCATTAATCATTCCAACATGTTGAACATAGAGTTTTAACCTTTTAGTGTTTTAAATTGTGCTTACATATTTTTGTCATTGTATAAAGTATGCAAAATATACTCATGAATGGCTTTCATTGCCAACATATTGATGGATTTCGAATTTCTTGTACTTGTGTCTCCCATTGTACCTCCAGAACATCGTTAAAGTGATACTTTGGTCAATAAAAATTTCTATGCTATCTTTTGCTACAGCCCAGTTATTGAAAATCATACATATCAATAGGCTATCGGTAGGCAAAGTGTTAATAGTTGTTCTACCACGTACAAGCAAACCGTACATGAAAGGGAAAGAGAAAGAGAGAGAGAGAGAGAACACTAAAAAAAGTTTTTTGCGGCCTCTGCACTAGTGTTGAACCACTTGTTACCCTTTTTCCATTTTAGAGGCTAGGCGGCAAGCCGATAGGAGGGGCTCAGGAGAGCGCAGCGCGCTTTTTCCGAGATAAACCTGTTCGAGATTTCCATTGAATGGCGAGATCGTGTAGAGATTCGACCCGCGGAAAAATTGCCGAGCAACCATCGTATAATTGCGTTATCAGTGTCCGGTGCATATCTCGCAGGGAACTTCTGATCTTACTGATAGCGCCTCGTGTTCTTCGGAATGAAGAGCCTCACTCAGAATGATTAATAAGCTAATCATTTCATTCGCTGTTTCAAATATTTTGGAAATGAGAATGCACCGGTGAAATGTGTTAGTTCGATCGAACAAATTAATTGTTCGCCATCGAAATGTATAAAGTTTAGACAATTTATTGAATAATTCCAAAAGGTATTGTGTTTCCTGCACATGATACAAACGATTTTTCATTTACACATAGATTTGCAGCCTAATCTTCATGCAAAATAAACAATTTCTACCTGAAATGCAACAAACTAGAATGAAGTAGAAATTTCTTTCTTTCTTCATAAATTGGGAATAATATTGGGTTGGAAAGAAAGTTCGTAGCGTTTTCAAATTAAGAATCGAAGATAACATTAAGGTATTTATTCATATGTTTGTTCAATGAAATGGAAAATATGTTATTGAATAAATCTATGAATAAATATCTGAATTTTAGCTTTCAATTTTAATTGACAAACGCTACGAACTTCAACAGTATTTTTAAATACTTTTAATATTTTGCACTATTTTGCACAGCACCTACTCACTTTTGTCAGCAATGCATAAAATCTACTATCTGCTGATAATGAAAGTCGTCGTGCAGACAAAGAAACCGTTAATAATATTATTTCCAAAGTACCAAATATATTTAAAAAGAAAATAAACATCTGTGTTTCACTCCGGTTCGTTGAAATTCAGATTGAAAATTTGATATTTTGCACAAAGGTCCGCTCTGCATAAACATGAACAAACAGTTACAATTCGTCCAGCAATTTCCATTTCGCATTAAAGTCCGCTGTCCAGTCACAAAATCCGTTTATTCACGACTCTGACCGAATATGTTCAACCAGGGTTAGTAGCAAAAAAAAAAAAAAAATGCCAACGTAGAACGAGTAGAACACACATGGAAACAAGGTAAATGTATAGTCACAGACAAGAATTAGTATACTTGGCGACTCTTTTGTCCGGCGATTATCCGGCTGTTTAGCGCATAAACAGTAAGTCCGGCAGCGCGCGGCAGCCTATTTTTACGTGCAGAAGCTAGAACACAGAGATGACTGGACGTGATTAACGCGACGTCACGTTCGCGCGGTTTTCAAAAAAGAGATTCAAGTTTCTGAAAAGGGGCATAATAACACCGGAAGCCGAGCTAATTCTGAAAAAGGAGTGAACGAACGAAAACTGCAGTTTCTTGCAGCGCGGCGCAGCGAGCACGAAGCTCCAATGTAGTTTCTAGAAAGGGAAAAGCCGGCGTATGGGAGCCGTTCATTTTCTCTTTAATTATTTTAGTCTCGGGGCCGCGTCGTGGTTATTCTTATGAGTTTATGATCACCTCTAATGACGCTTTCGGACCGGGCCGACGGCGATACGTAACACGATGCGGATGTACGTGACGCGGTTCCCATGGAATAAAACAGTGAGCAAAGCCTGATAATTGCGGGTGTACGTATGCCGGTCACGGACTGGTGTTGTACGTCGTGCAACGCACTGGAATTGCGCTTATTTGTTTGTAACAGTTGCTCACGGCTCGTACTAACCCCTTTTGCGCTATCAGTGGCTTGCGCTACCCAGGAGAGCTAGCTAGCACCGAACAATCTCGGGAATTTTCGAATCATTATCAAACTGTACACTGGCACAAAAAGATCTTACGCAGGTATAGAAATGCAAAATAGTATTAGGACCTTGAATAAGTTCTCGCTGTTCCTTTTACAAAATAAAAGATTTATTTAAATTATAAGGAACAAAAATATTTCATTCAAAGTATAATATATATAGTATAGTATATTCGAGTAATTCCTCCAACTTTTCGCCTTCAAATTTTTTCGGTGCGCCAGAACGTTCTTTATCCTCAAGTTCGAATTCATTATTTTTGAAGCGTCGAAACCAGTCTCTGCATGTCGTATCCGACAAAGCATTGTCACCATAAGTCTCAACAAGAATTCTATGTGCTTCAGCTGCAGATTTCTTTTGAATAAAGTAGTGCAATAAAATTACCCGCAAATACACTTTATTCGGCACAAAAGTAGACATTTTCAGAACTAAGAAAAAATTACTTTGTTTACACTAAAGTGAACT
>CM052300.1:5974662-6387659 GCA_028455765.1 Lasioglossum oenotherae | reverse complement strand
TTGTCACCATAAGTCTCAACCAGAATTCTATGTGCTTCAGCTGCAGATTTCTTTTGAATAAAGTAGTGCAATAAAATTACCCGCAAATACACTTTATTCGGCACAAAAGTAGACATTTTCAGAACTAAGAAAAAATTACTTTGTTTACACTAAAGTGAACTATCATACACTGAAATTTAAGGTTAGATACACTACTGCCTTGCATGTGTGTTACCATTCGAAATTCCACGAACGGGGTACTGCTACTACCATCTTTGAAGAAACAGCGAGAACTTATTCAAGGTCCTAATACATACTCCCTCTTCCCCATAATAATAGTAACGGTTGATGAGTTTAATGTATCCCATAATAACAGTAGCAAAAGAACGCAACATTTATCGTCAAAAAACTAGATTACATTAAACAACAAATTAAAAATATTACTCCCAATTTTTATTTTGACTGCTCAAATATGTAGTTTCTGGATTTTTTAATAATTTCGTTAGTGCATTTTAAACTTTCATGTAAGATCCCTTGGCTCAAAATTATCGGATCCATCGTTCTTCATTGCTCCCAGCATAACTTGTTTTTTCTTCATCTTACTTTTACGATGGGTTGATATTCAACTGAAATGAAACCATTTATTTCGGTCAGCGGATGACATTAGAAAAATAGTTATAATTCGTAGCAATTACGTCAGCTTAAAAATTGAAAGATGTGTCAAAACAAATGACACAAACATTGATTTTGCTTGAAGGCTTCATTCACAAATTTTCTGAATGATATTTTGTATTATTATCGTGCGCCTTCTTCACATTTAATGAGAGCAATGAAGATTTATATACATATATTGTATTTTAATATTGGGTCGGAACGAAAGTTCGTAGCGTTTGAAAATTAAAATTGAAAACTAAGATTCAGACATTTATTCATAGATTTATTCAATAACGTGGTTTCCATTCTGTTCGATTACTTTTTGTCATTTTCGAGGTAACTTCTCATGTGTTATTGAATAAACAAATGAATAAATAATTTGAATTTTATCTTCGATTTTTAATTTTAGAACGCTACGGACTTTCTTTCCAACCCAATAATTCCTCAAGTTTTCCCACTTCTCTCGAGATTTTATGGAATTTTATGCATTTTCATAAAAAATTTCATCAAAAATATGTTCTAGACATATGTTCAAAGACGATCCTTGTAGACCCTGTTTAGTTATCTCTAATCTTCATTCAATTTAATTGCTAGAAATTAAGTAATTGTATGACGATTTCGATGTTATTATTAAAATAGAATAGAAAAATATGAAGTATTGAAGAATATCAATAACTTTCAAGTTATGAAAATGGCTATCTATTTAGATTTATAATTTATAATCATTATTTATGAATGATCGAAAATCTTCTTTAGATCTGACGACGGTGAAAATTCGACGCTTCGAACGCGCGTCGAAGTAGTTTCTAGTCTTGAACTAATTCAGCGATATCCTTATACGATACAATGCTTAATCCTTGAAAGCGGTAACGCAGAGACACGTTAATCATTCATCGGTTTTCTGTATACCATAACTAGGCAAGCGTTTTGTCTTTCTGATGGAGTCATTCTCCTGTTTTAGTATGTGCAACATCTTTTGATTTGTTGCCGCCATTCCTTGTACAAAAAATATACATAGAAAACTCTTTGCGATGTTTGTACACTAAGAAACTAAATTTCCTGATCCACAGCATTAAATCAGTATTATTCAGCCTTGATAAACAATATCGAGTCAGATTCGTAATAAAAATTGACTACACCTAAACACCATCCAATTTGTTCAAATTCGAATAAACTAGACTAATCCATATACGATGTAAAAATCTAGGATTATTAAAAAAAAACATTGAGAAACATTTCTGTATTAACTCGACTCATTAATGTTAATACAAAAAAAGGTACACTGAATCTCTGCTCTTCGCAATTGAGGAAGGAAATTTTTATTTTGTACAAAACTTTCGCACTCCAGTTTCCAATGTTAAACCCCTTGCAACACGACTTATTTTACGGTTCCAGTGATTACAACTTTTTTGTAGTTCGTAATTTCCTTAAAAAAGGAGGAAATTTATATCCATTGTGTGCTTATATCGCTGCTCCGGAAGTATATTGAAGTTTAATTCTTCTATGAGAGTAGTTTATAGACATTGTGGATTATTATTGCAACTTTTAAGTTATTCCAATTTATAAAATAATAAATACCAGCCTCGATTTACAAACATCTAGTAAATGCATTTTTGAGCCCGCCAACACAATAAAGTCAATTTCACAAAATCTTACAGTTGCGTCATTATACTTCCACAGCAGCGATATGTTCTCCAATGGCTATGCATTCACAAAACCAAAATAAATTATTAGACCCTGTTCAGAGTCTTCATCTTTATGCATCTATGGCTTCTGAAAATGTTCAAAAAAGGCTAGAATATAAAATTCGACGGAATTTAGTCGAATTTTTACTTATTTCAGATCTGCACTTCCTTAAAATGCGTCTACAAGCATTGAAAATTGTATAAACATCCGCAGTCTATTCATGACAAGTCCGATTCGATGTTGTAGATCGATATCATACGATAAATATAAATTCGTCTTCTACGAAATTATATCAAAGACAAAGAAGTTGTAATAATTGAAGCCGCGAAGGCAGAACGTTCAGTGCGATAAAAATGGTCCGATCATTTGTATTTTGTAACCGAGTTTTACAGTCCAATTCGACGGAATTTAGTAGAATTTTTAAATATTTCAGATCTGCACTGCCTTAAAATTCGTCAACAAGCATTGAAAATTGTATAAACACCCGCAGTCTATTCATCACAAGTCTGACTCGTAGATCGATGTCATACGATAAATATAAAGCATTCTATGGAATTATATCGAAGACAAAGAAGTTGTAATAATTGAAGCTGCGAAGGCAGAACGTTCTAGTGCGATAAAAATGGTACGATCATTTGTATTTTGTAACCGAGTTTTACAGTCCAATTCGACGGAATTTAGTAGAATTTTTAAATATTTCAGATCTGCACTTCCTTAAAATTCGTCTATAAGCATTGAAAATTGTATAAACACCCGCAGTCTATTCATCACAAGTCTGACTCGTAGATCGATATTATACGATAAATATAAAGTATTCTATGGAATTATATCGAAGACAAAGAAGTTGTAATAATTGAAGCCGCGAAGGCAGAACGTTCAGTGCGATAAAAATGGTACGATCATTTGTATTGTAACCGAGTTTTACAGTCCAATTTCCCTCTCGCGGGGAAAAAAGGAAATCGCATCTGTGTCTAAAATTGCTTACTTAATTAGAGACATTTATCTGATACACGCCGGCTAATTACAGCAAATTAAACGCGATGCAGCATAACACGATTACATCCACCGACATTAATCTGAAAATTATATACGCTGGAGGATATCTAGATACGCGAACGGCGCGGCGCGGCGCGGCGCGCGTTCGCATGAAATAAAATAATCGGGCGAAAAACAGCACGAGCGGTGCCCTATGAAACATTGCCAGGAAACCGACGATCATTATGTTCCCTCGAAAATGTCGCCGATAATGATCTGCTCCGAAATAACGAAGGAAGTTGGAATACCTCACGGTCGTTCGGGTGCGACCGCAAGAAGCTGACGAGGAGAAAGATCCCCGTGTAAATTAGAGCAAAGCGTGTTACTCAAAAACTCATCAATTATTAAACCACCATAAGGTCCCGGTGCCGTTCGTGGAGCACCATAAACCCATCATGGAAACACTGAAAAAATAAGTCACGAGAGACTAGCGGCAGCGTTTCTCGAGGGCTCGTCGTCTACCCGTGAAAGCAATTCCACGAGAGAAGAGCACACGCCGAATCTCTCTCGCTATTGATAGAACCCCCATAGACAACGGGCGCGGCTGGTTTTTCCTGAAACTTGTAAAAGTTCCACGCACCATCGACTAGCCAAAAATAGGCGCGCGCCGCGCCGCGACCGAAACCGAAGGCCCCGATTTTATTTATGACCCTGTTACACCCCCGAAATTGAAACAGCCACGCGCCATCCCCCGTTACCCGACTCTTTCCCTTCCCCCATGTGACCTCGGTTGACAGTTCACCGTTTATGATGCACCCACGGGGAACCACTGGTTCTTCCGACGTCTTCTTTCTCTGGAAATTTCACAATTGCCTCTCGTTTCTCCAGGAAAAGTCATGCGCGTTTACTGTGCCACGTGTAAACGAATTTGGAGAAACTTACAATTATTGAAATAATAACAATGACTTAATAGGAAATGATTGTACAGTAATAACGAAATTATACAAGAAAATTTCATTGAAATTGGTTAATTGGTTCACGAGTTACAAAACGATCAAAAGTGGTAAAAATTGAAATTTTTCAACATTTTTTAGCATTTCCCCACTTTTGATCGTTTATAACTCGTAAACCAGTTAACCGATATCGATGAAATTTTCAGAGCGTATATAATTTATACAAGTTAACCAAACACATCTAAATGAGCTAAAAAAACGAGGTAAAAAAGTCTTAAAAATTAATTTTTACTATTGTTTTTCACAATTCCGACACCAAATGCATTTTTTCAACATATTTTTTAGACGTCGTTTGCTAAACTAATTCATTTAGCCTTACAGAGAAATTGAAATCGTTTGGTCCATTCGTTTTGCTCCTAACTGTACATTATAATCGGCTACTTTAAGTGTTGTTATAACTTTGTAAATAATTACAAATACATTATTTTTATATTGATACATAATTCTCTACATATTTTACGGATGCATTGTGCTCGTTTAAATGACGAGTTTGTTGGTAGAGATTTCTCATTTTTTAATTTCTCTTTTCAAAATGGCTGAGCACAGAGTAAAGGTCGTGACTCTTTGCTTCCATTAACTTCTCCCCGCGCGTTTCAGGGGTTGAATCTTTTCGTCACGTTTCAATTATTTAATACAACGAACACAATGCTCGGCGATGCTACGGTGTTGTGCTGTCTCAAATATTCAGGATTCTAAGAAATCCCGCAGGCAGAAGTTCTGGTAGAAAGCGGTCGAAAGTTTTGATGCATCCCTTAGCAGCGCGGCACTCTGCCCCCGCACTCTAAAACGTAAACAAGGAGAAATCCCTTAAGCGAGGAACTGCGAGGGGTCACTCATCGCGCACGCTTATAAATAACTTTCCACCGGTGAAAACTGTTAAAAATAATCGGCCGTAATCGAAAGCAAAACGCAGCCGAGGGAATCCCGGTGGACGGCGAGAGAGGAAGTTACGTGCTGGAAATTCGGGAACAAGGAAAACAGAGACGGGAAGGCAGCTGCTAACCTTCTCACCCTCTTCAGTCACTTTTGAGGATAAACGCGGGGAAATGACGAGAATCCTGGCGTGGTGTGGGCTCTCTATTAGGCACACTCCTTGAATGTCACGTGGCCTCCTCCGAAAATAAGAGCAGCACGAGATGCGCCACCTTGAAACGTAGACGGCTCCGTTTTATTGCTTTATGCGAATAGATATTTTTGATGAAACTGTTCGCAAAGATTGCCATTCGAATTAGAACTGGTTCCTAGAATTTCTGACTTTTCGCGAAAAATCTGAATAAACACATATTCTCGTGATGGCCGCCTTTTCTGCTTCGTCGATCTAGCGTTAAACAAATATTTGTCCATCAAGGGGATTCAGTCGGGCTTCTCACACACAAATAGAACTTCAAGCATATTAAATTTTGTGCAATCGTGTAGGTACACTATTAATACGCATCCATTGCACACTAAAACTGTGATTTACGTGTTCGTGCCGCCGTTACTTATACTAATCTACGTTTTCAAGGTTAAGGAACATAATCAAGGAACATATACCTATCTTCTTCTGTTGCCTATACTATTAATCATAATAATAATATTAGTAACCAGTGTTTCATAAAAATATCCTCGTAAATTTTGAAGATTCTTACTTAAGTTCGTTGATAAAGATTGGAGTTGACGTAAAAGGCAGCACGGTCAAAAATTCTCAGCGATTCATGTCTTGACACAAATTATGGCACGAAAAGAATAGCTAAATTCGAGAGGTTCAAAGGGCCGAAAACCTCCCTTGGATCACTCTTTTCTGTTCCACCCGGGGAGGTGGGGGGATGTTGGGACTACTGGTTGACTAAAGTTTATAGAATGTTAGATCCGGTGAGAAACCGAGCGTGATGATTAGACAGCGGATTTGATACATTTATGACAAAAATGAGTAGATGTAGTTTAAAACAGTAACAACATTAGAAGAATTTCAAAATACTGTTATATTATTTTCGGACTATTAAACATATTAACACCTACCGGAAGGCTATTAATAGGATTTTCAAAAATTGTGTACCAAAAGAAAGCATAGAAATTGTCTTTTACATCGAAATCTTCAATGAATGTTAGTTCACAATGAAAATGGCTGTTGCTCTTGAAGGTTCCATTAAAAAGCGTTTATATTCACCGGTCGCTAATGTGTTAATTAATTTTAACCGTGATTTCAATGTTTCCAATTTTCCATCAGTCTTTTTACGTTTCTTTAGCGGAATAAATATGCAATCCGTTATCATTTTCCATTCAGCTCAGCTATACATAAAATCCAGACCGTTTATCTTTCTTATTATTTCATTTATTTCTATTATTGAACACATATCTTCGCGCGAAATGAAAATTCCAAAAGTGCCAAATAAAAGTCAATTTCTTCTGTTAATAATTGCAATAAAATAGTTAATATTAGATCATTGCGACTCGTGCCCAATTTGAAATTGAAGCACATTGAAAAAGCTCATAGTTTTGAAATTACAGGATAAAGCACACGACAATGAACGTCATTTTTAAATTACATGCTTGCTAATCTATTGTGTAATGTTGTATAGTTGTAACTTGACGTACGAAGATGCAAGAAAATTCTTATTTTGCATAAAGATCAACTGTGTAGCGATGATAAAGTTTGGAAGGGGTGAAAGCGTGAAATTCTTCCGACTAAAATTTATAATAAAGACAGCTATTGAGCAAACGTATGTCCGGTAGCGGTAGGGTCTCTAGATATAGGTGTCCATTTCTAATGACGCGACATTGTGCGTCGAGCTGTCGAATGTCGCGTGCGAGGCAGTACGAGGTAAAACCGGTCAGACTCCGAAAATCGTCCGAACAACGGAACAGCTGCGGGGGTGTGTGCAGCTGACCATCGGCAGGAAGAAACAAAAAGTGGGGGCGACGTGACGCGAGAGAGCAGCGTTGACCATCGGCTTTGCCGGACTATTGTCGAGACTCGTGCCCATTAGAACCACGCCAATTCCCATTGATAGAGTCCTCCGCTCCTTTTGCCATTACCCTCTATTATTCAGCGGTAGCTGCTGCCCACTGCCCGCTACCTGCGGAATATTTCATAATCGGACGGGAAACGGGACGACTCCCCCTTTTTCGGTACTAATCAACGCCCACGCAAGCTGCGCTCTCGACTGGAGCATTGTGCGCGTGGCCACACTTTCTCTCTCTGTCTCTCTTTACACCTCCCTCCTCTCTTTCTCTCTCTCTCTCTCTCTCTCTGGCCTGGACGAGCTTCACAGCCGCCAAGAATTGTTGGGTAATTGCGGAAATCTATTTACAGCCCATTACTTCGACAAGTTGCTGTGGAAATACGCGTTGCACTGTTGTCCGACTATTTTCAGAATCACAAAATCGGTCTTCGATATCGGAACACATGGCCGGCGCGCAGTCGTTCTCCGGGCGCGTTTCTGTTGGAAGCACATGGAAAAATTGTCGTGTTGTCAGATAAAGTTAAAGCTCGGTCTGATCGTAAGCTAATACTTGATTGAATTGTATAATATTCGGTTGGCGAGAAAGTGATTTCGGCATTTTAAGGTGAAATAGAACCGAATTTCTTTATTCAAGTGATGAACTTTAATCAATAGTTTTCTCATTTATTCTTTTTGCCAAAAGATCGAACAAAAGGGAAAATGTCTTATTCATTAAAGTTCATTGCTTGAATAGAAAAATTGTGCTCTCTATTTCATCTTGAAATACCAAAATTACTTTCTTGTCAATCCAATATATGAATAGTTGAATTCCATTGGGAAAGAAACGAGACAGTTGTAAACAATAGTTCAAGATGGTTAAAAAAAATTCAACTCAATTCTTCAATTTTTTGCAATTATCGAGTCACTTGGATGTTAGCATGTTACAAATATCATTGATGGTTTTATGTAGTTATTTTTCAGAACTGCTGTCAAACGAGCAGTTAAAACGTTTCTAGAAGTGTCGGAGAATTTCAGGAAGCTGTTATTTCTTCTTTTAATGACTTTAATAATTGAAAAGTAATATAACAATGTTCTCTAATTCTTTTGATGTTCACTTTTCAAATTTATTTGAACTCATTTGTTTCGTAAATGCATTAATTTAACAAGGTACAGCATAAAATTAGTAATCCACAGTACTATTTCTTCTCTTAATAACTAGGATAATTTAAGAATATTATAAAGGTCGATTTAAACTTGTCGATTAGGATCCTCCCCTCAGATTTTAACGAGACAACGTGTGTTCGAATGAAGAGATTTATTTAATAATTATTTCTTCCCTTAATGATTTTAATATTGGCGTCTTCGATTTTAAAAATTTTCCACAAATTTGGTATTTCATCTACTCAATTTTGCTATAGATGCATGAAGACGACCCGCAGTCTAATTACTAATGGAAATACCTTCGTGCTAATTCACTAATTATTAAGTAAAAAATACTTTTAAAAACGTTAGTATTAAAAGATGCAGTTAAACTGAACTGCTTACGAGTCTGAAGCAACTCTATGTACGAAAAAGGGGTGCAAATGCGAAATCTGGTATCGTGGAAGTGTTTCTTAGGGGAGAATTGGGGTTCTGATAACGCGGGAAATGATTGAGGCGCTTTTAAGGTTGTCCGTACAGAGAGCGCCATATCTGCAGTAGGATATTTGACGGCGACGACTCAATCGAATATTTCAGGTATCACGGTTCTCGTGTCTAACAGCTTTTCGAGCGTAGTCCGTGCGTTGGGAGAATTAATCACACCTACGTGGAAGGGTTGGTCATCGCGTGGTTCGGGGAAGGGGGAACTGTACGGAGACAGATAGCTCGGGAGTTTCTCTTAGACCGCATCAACCCCTTGCATAATATCTGACTTGAATATCAGGTAGCTCGGAGTTAATTTTTAGAAACTTCCTTCAGCGTCCGCTCGAGCAGATATAAACTGTCTACCAGGCATTTCAGTATTTATTTGTTAAGCCTGTTTGTACGTGTGCATAAAACACACGGTTTCGCTTGCTTTAAAGGTGCTCAAAAGCTCCTAGCTGCTGCTCTGCTACTCGAAATGTGAGACAGGGTTAAATAACTGATCAACTAAAAGGTTAATGGATTGAAACGACATTTGTTGCACATTAAGGTATTATTGTTTGCGTTAAAATTAATTTTATTGGACACGAGCATAAAAATAATGGAGGTGCATGTTATTTCACAATTTTTCTTCGAATTTGTATCGTTTATATGTACAATCTAAAAAAACTGGCATTTTCACGATAGTTTGGAAGCTTTTCTTGCAATCGACATTTTTATACAAATTTTTTTGTTAAGTGCTCACCATTTTGAATTATTGTAGAGGTTTAGTCAGAATCAGGTTTAGTTAGAAGGTTTGGCTGGGAATGATCTATTTTATTTGGACTTTATTATTGGAACGTATTAATTATTGACGATCGAGGTTGATAATCGTAGTAAAAATGTGTTTAAAAACTGGTCACACCAACAATTCGGTCTCTGTTAGATCGATATACAAATTTATGAAGTGATTCGGCATAAATATATGAAAGTATATACTCTATTTCTTCTGTAATTTCCTTTTGTACTCGGAAATTTCGTGTTTCGGTAACGAATAATAAATTGTAAGTGTTTCTTCACAAAATAGAATATATGTAGAGTAGAAATAGCTCGAAATACAATTCAGAGATATAGCTGTCCTATCGTGATAAGCCCCGCTCGAGACGTCGAATATGCATAGTTATTTATACATAGTGGTTCGAAAATAGATCAGTCAAACTTCGAAGAGCATTCCACATTTTATTAAACACTACATTTTCCAACATCGAACCACGAGAATCAATTTTACTAATTGTTCTTTCGTTTTTCCACATTTCGTGACTTTATCGATGCACAATGGCTGGCGAAAATTCGTCACAGTCGTGGATTCCGATCGCTTGACCTTAAAAATGATCTCGCAAATAGCTCCACGGCTCGTGGATCACTTCGAGAATTGATCTCAATGATGGTCAAGAATTCCGTTCACGTGCGTTATTCAGTTTTCGAGCGGCGAGTTAGACCGAATGGCAATTATCGCGAAGCGACTAAACGAGTGGCATTAATCGTCGCTCATTGGACATTGCCAATCGAGCGGATAAAACTTGGCCGGGTCAAAGCGTAAATCTTAGTAATGGTGTGAATGCACGCGGCTCTGTGAAAGAACTCCGGAAACCCTGCCGCTAATTCCCCTTTTATTTAATTAAGCGGAAACTCGTGTTAATAATCCTTCAGCGGGACGTGCTTCGTCATAATTTCGCTAAACAAGAACGGATCTTTCGGAGGACATTTCAAACTATTATCAGAAGTTTGTATGACATTCGTAAATTTTCGTAACTTAATTTTAGCAATTATTGAACAAAATTAATTGAATTAATCAATACCGGTCTGTTCCTTTCTTTTACGTTTCTCGCGTGCTTGAAATGTCCCAAGGAGCGTTAAAATTAAATATTACTATTATTCTGTAATTATTAGACTGCGGATTTTAGTAAAGAACTTAATCCTTTGCGGTCCGAGGTATTTTAACTCGAAAACTAAACATTTCTTCCGACCTAAAATATTGCCATTTTTTATGAGATTTTAAATTTGAAATTGATATTACAGTTTATGAAATAATTAAATGTTCAGTAATTGATTATATACCTACATATTTAATAATGTAAACAATATTTTCAATAATGGTACAGCAACTTTTAATGGCGCCTCAGAGGCGCCACTCGACCGCTAAGGGTTAATTGTTTCAACTTGTTTTCATCGTGAAAAGAGAGAGACAATTATCGGATAAAATGGATTTTCATTTGACTACTGCATCCCACAATCGATGCACACACAGAGAATAGCTTTATTATGCATAAATATCCTATAGTCTAAATATAAATATATAAATATCCTACTAGTCTAGTAATGACGAAAGAGAGACATGATTTGCAACGATGAAACGACTTTCCTCAAGGACATTGCTCAGCACGATACGCATTAAACGATCATTTTACAGAGGAATGAATGAGCAGTTGTCCGCAAAATGATCAGCTCGGGAGGTATACACGGCAGGTACGATCGGTATTAACCGATCGTTTGATGGAGTACGAGCAGTTTCCGCAAAATATCGATCGGCTGGATGGTCAGATATTTTAAACGAGCGACAATTTTTCGCGCTAGAAACACCGGGCGACCGGTTTTTCAAGCCTTTACTCTACTTTCCCGATACGCGGATGCCATTAGACCGTATAACGAGTAGATCTGAGCAGCGAGCAAGGCCAGTTAATTAACGAGTATCGGTGTAAAATCGTGGATCGTTCAGGCCGATCATTTCGCGGAGCTGGATCAACGGTCTGGCGAGGGACATTCGTATGCATACGCGATTCACAATCTTAGCGGTGCACATCGTAAATAACGGGGCCAATAAAGAAAAGAGAACCGATCCTCCGAGGTTTTGCTTTTACTTTCGCCAGTCTATTATAGAGGCATGAGCGCATTAGTGACGGCAGATTGACCTGTTGGTCAAACGCCGTTTAAATTGCGTCCGGAACAATGTTCGCATGCATCGCCACGCGATGATTCTTTCCCTCGGGGATTATACCACCACCGTACCGGGCTGGATTAGGCCAGCTAAATGGTTCGGTTATAGGTCTGCGTGGCCGATCGCGGCACATAGAAAATCTCCTTAACTCCTCCGGTCAAGTTCAAGTCTGCGATTAGGGTATATCCGTCGCCGTGACTCCGGCTCGCAGACTTTTACGTCGTCCACCTGATTGAACGGTTCATTTTATTAGCATGAACAATGAAACTGATCGAACGCGATCCTTATGCACACCATTATTTCCTTTGGTGATCGAAGTAGTCGTGCCGTTTCGTTCAACGATCCTCTGTCCTATCGGGAACGATCGAGCTTAATTAGAGACAATCCACCTGAACGTTCAGCTTCTTTACTACAGTCTTCATCGCGCCAGCCGTGTCATAAAACTTATTATACGAGTATTAGCGCGAGACAGCCTCTCCACTGCCAAAACTAAAGTTAACCCAGCTGTGACCGATCTGCTATGCAGATTAGTGGCTCTGTGTTCGAGTAACCGACTCGATATCTCGAGTTCTCTGGGTGCTAAGAAATGTTCTTCCTTCGTTTAACTCTGGAACTGAACTGTTGGATCGCGGAAACACAGAGCGTCGTTAATGGATCGCGGGAGTTTATGCAATTTCCAATTTTTATAGACGAATTTTAAGGAAGAGGAAGGGAAGAAAATCCTATTTTTCATGTTTTCATATTTCATTTTTCATATTTTTCATATTTCCAATTTCTCCAACAGCATTTGTAGATTTAAAACAAACAAAAGGCGTACTAAATTCTATCGTATTTTGCATCGTTGCATTTTTTGGAAATTTTCGTAAGCCATAAATGCATAAACATCCGTGTTCTAGTCATTAATTATAATGTGACGCGCGCATCAGTGTGCCCCCCTACACTTTTAGTATGTTTACCTCCTAACTAGTCGAAACAAAGGCCCAAAGATAAAAATTATGAAGGGTTTTAATAATTTATTACGTCAATTCTCGATAACGTACAGAAGACAACTGATAATATTAAAAACATTAGAAACGAAAGACAGCAGACATTCAACTCTCACGCACATTCACACGTATTCACACATCTTCACACACACTCACACTCAAAGATGCCGCTATTCGATCCTCGATTACTCTGTTCGATCCTCGATTTTTCATATTCCTACAATTATGCTCCTTCCATTTCCCTCTACAACTTTTCATTGACTGGACTATTTGGTGACATTTAACTATAACTCTTGAACCAAAAGAGACATCGGGATGAAATTTGCACTATAACTCGTTCAAAAATAGTTCCTGTTTTGAATGGATGAAACGACTTCAATTTCTCTGTAAGGCTAGAAGAGTTAGTTTAGTAAATGACGTGTAAAAAATATGTTGAAGAAATGCATTGGACGGAATTGTGAAAAACAATAGTGAACATTGGTTTTCACAACTTTCTTAGCTGGGCCAATAACGAGAACTCAGAAGATATGTCTGGTCAACTGGTATCAATTATATACGCTCTGAAAATTTCATTGAAATTAGTTAATTGATTTGCGAGTTATAAACGATCAAAAGTGGTAATTTCTAGTGTACCATAAAGTGGCAAGTTTTACCATTTTTGATCGTTTATAACTCCTACACCAATTAACCAATTTCAATGAGATTTTCAGAGCGCACTTAATTTATACCAGTTGACAAAACACATTTTTCAAATTTTCGTTATTGGGCCAGCTAAAAAAGTTGTAAAGATCAATTTTTGGTATTGTTTTTCACAATTCCGACCAAATGCATTTCTTCAAAACTTATCTATTAGACGTTATTTACTAACTTAATTATTCTAGCCTTACAGAGAAATTGAAGTCGTCTGGTCCATTCATATAAAAGTTATTCTAATTGAAAGTGTGTGGAATCAGTTATGCTGTATATTATGCGTACAAGTATATTGTCCGGGTTTCAGACGGAGAAATTCCGGGGTTTTCATGCCGTTGTCCATATAGTGTAATAATGTACGATGCGAGTCAATATACACATACAGATGACGTGAACTGGAATGATATGATGTCCGACGTCCACTGGCCAGTTCAGGTTAGTCCGGTATTGAAACGGACTAAGTCATACGTTCCCCGGGGTCTGTTCCCGATATCTAATGGTTTTTTAAGCGTCTCTGTTACACGGTGCCCCGGGGTTCTTTCTATAGAAGACATTTCTGATCCGACAATACGCAGGGAGTACACCCCGTCGTCGCCGCGTCGAAGCCCACCAAAAGGCAAACCGCCAAGAAACTCGACCAGCCGCGATTACAAATAACGATAAATTCCCGGGGCCGAGCACCGGTAACATTAAAACCCTCTCACACTCTGTGTTGCGCCCGTGAATTGGTGTACCCGGCTGTCCCACGAGGAACTTCGCGCGAGGAACGATCATGATTCCGCTCGGACGAGATAAGGGTTTCGCGTATGACATGCCCGGACTGCCCCCACCTTCTCCGTTGCGAAACCCGAGGCAACTTCTACTTCTAGATTGGAATCCATAGCGACCTGTAGCGCGGCGGAGCTCCTCGGACTCGCGAGCATCGATCGGCCTTCTTTATTCATTTGCAAACGAATAAATAACCGCTGCACACCGAGGGACGGTGTACGGGCCACTCGATAAGATAGAGTCCTGTAAATCTGTTGGTTACTTAACAGGTCGCCGAACGATCTTCAGCCCCCCCCGCCTCCCCCACCCCCGTCCGTTCGCTATGGTTCTTTATTACTTCATGCCCCGGCGGACGGTGTTTTTGTTTCCGAGTTCCCTTCGCTCGAAGATAACAAAGCCCGGACACGGTTAACGCGTTACTGATCGCCTAGCAAACACGCGGATCGCAATAAGTCCTGCCCAGGGAATCGCACGATGAAAATGTTCGACACCTCCGGCGCTGGGGAAAGGGCGAGACCGTGAAAAACTGCGGATCGCCAACACCGAGATCAGCCAGCCTCATCCACACGGTACATCGCCGTGGTACCACCCCTGATAAGTCTTTCATTCTACACTTCTCAATGAAGCTTTCGACTACGCCGCGAGCGCCGTTCCTTTCTTGCATGCTTCTCTGTTTTAGGGATTTTTTTTCTCTTCCCAGTTGCAAAATATTATGTGCAGTTAGACATATAGTTTATTAGCAGCGCTAGTGATACCGTAGTTTTCTTTGTAGGGATGTATAAGTAAACCAGCACAATTTCATCAATTTCATCAATTCAATCAAAGAACAATTTCTGAAAAATTGTTTTCAAGAATGAATGATAACAGTAACAATTATATATTGTTATCAAGCGTTCCGATCAAGAACGAAATTTCAGCTGTAACATGCTAATCCTTGAAATCCTCAATTTCAATTCAGGTGTCTAATATTTTACTCGTAAAGAAATTTGATTTCAATGTGAATTAATCGGTGCGATTAAAGTGCGTTTTCTTTTTATGCATTTCACTAATAATTGTTGTTCACCAATATTTTCCTATCAATTTTTGCATCCGCCCCTTCCGTCAGCCCTTCGCGGTGCTCCAAATTTATTTTCAATTTCGCAGCTCGTCATTTCAAGTGTTCCATTTAAACAATACTTCGAGAGACATTTATATTAAAGCATAATACATAGCTTAACTTAAGCATAGGAGTTTCTGTGAACAAAATTCGAGTCATACGAGGATGCAAAAGGTTGAAATACAAACGTACCCTTGTCTGATTTGCCTAAAAGCAAGCTTGACCGCCACCATACGACAGTCAGTCTCCACTGTCTCCTGCATTTTCTAAGAAAAACTTACCGGGTCGCATTCAACGACGGCTTCAAACATGCATACGCTCATACGTCCGTGCCAATTTGTAACTTTACACGGGATCCGAAACAATGTAATCGTGACGCAACAATCTACACCTCCCCCTTCTATGATCCGACGTAATAAGGGACAGGCGACGCAGCGGCGAGGATGATCGTAAAAACAAACGATTCTCATTTAACAAGTCGACCGGGGGCGAAGGAAGTCGGGACGGAAGCTCCTGAGGCGGATAGAGCTACTTCTGGTCCGAAACGAAACGCTAAAACGCAGCCTTGTTCCTCCGCGGCGCGGCGGCAGGGCTCGTAACAGCAACAGAGAGAAAAACGAGCCGAGCGGTCTGTAACTCATCGAGCCGACAGCAGTCACTCGCGAACAAAGAGAGCCCGGTCGCAAAGATCGCGAGCGGGGTGTTGAACGGGTTGGGGGATGGGTGGATGGGGGGAGGGGGGGGGTTCTCGAGTTGCAAATATGGCAATCGTAATGGAAGGAGACTTCCATCTTGCGCTTTAGTGTCTACCCGGAGATAGATTAACCGTGTGCAACCGCGGCTATGCCTGCCTTGCCACCCCCACCGGTTCTCTACACGCCCGTACAAAAGTATAATATGTACTATCGTCTGTCCTTTCCTCTCCTCGCGAGTCTCTTCCGCCGCGCCCCTCCACCTGGTCTCCTGCTGCCCTCCCCCACCACCTGCCGCGATCCGTCGCAGTTCTCTCCTGGAGTGGGGAGTAGCGGGGCGGAGGAGAGGTACGAGGAGGAGGAGGAGGGAGAAATGGGGGGAGAACGCGGAGAAGGAAAGCCGTGGGGCGGTGGTGGTTCATTACACACAGGCAACGAACACCTTGGCCCGATGAGAAAGTGTGCATCGCACACGCACGCGGCGCAAGCAACCCGCGTATGCAACGAGTAAGAAAGCGTATTAGGTACGCAGGCATGCGATCCTGGCTAAAAGAGGGCGGTCCGAGGAGACAGGTGCGAGCCAATCGCGGCCCGCCACGTGCAATTTCCCTCGGCGTCTCTCTTTCCCCGTTCATTTCTCATTCCTCCTCTATCTCTCCCTATGCTTTGGCTCTGCGCGCCTTGCCTCCCTGTCTCGCCTCTCTCACTCTCTCTCTCTCTCTTTCTCTCTCGCTCTCTCTCTCTCTCTCTATCTGTGTTCCGCCGCCGCTGCTAACTTATTTAAACGAGACTCGACCCCGTCACTGCGAGTACGAATCCCTTTCGTATTCGGCACCGATGCGCCGTGACTCGAGAGCAACGACCCCCGCAACGATTCTTCCTTCGGCCGCGCGCTGCCTTTTATCGATCGGCCTTCTTTGTCCCGTGACCTTGCACTACAACAGGATGCACAAATCCCTGTATCTCTCCTACGACCAACTTCCGGTTTCGGCTATTCATATGTGGACGCCGCACGGAAGGACCTCGTGCACACGTCCGGCGCGCGGCCTCCATCGGGCCTAACATCTTCGAAATGGACGACCGTAGGACCTCGGCTAACCGGGTCGCGCCGTTATCCTCGGTCTCGATCATCGGGCTGTCGGTTTGCTCCGCGAGAATTCTCGAATTCGAGATACGCCTGTTTACACACCCTTGTGTAGACTAGAGAAAAATGTGTACACATGTCGCAAGTTCACCTCGCGTCCATTTTGATCCAGGGTCGCTCGATCTGGACTTCGCTTTTCTAGGCACTGGCTTGAATCATTGTGCATTTGCATTGGGCTCGGTAAAAGGATCAACGTCGATCTGTGAGAAGTGAGGAAACGATATGTAGAACCTCGTGTGTCCTAACTAGACAGGTAAACGTGACCCTACGAATATGTATATTAGAACAGTTGCTCAGTTGGGTACGATGTTGCATTTAATTTTAATCAATTTGTATAATAAATAGTGTTCGATATGAATCGCCTTATGATGGAGATAAGCGCGGTCCTACTGTAACAAATATTCGATACGCAGGACACCTACCACCTGAGAGTTTCTATAATGGAACAGTAGCTTGACGAAGTTGCTAGCTTCAATTTGTATTGATTTTTACAACAAATAGTATTGGATATCGCCTTAGATTTAGCTATTTAAAGCTGGTTGGGATAATATTCAGATAATCGAGGTCCTATTGTAACAAATCATCGATACGCAGGACACCTACCACCTGAGAGTTTCTATAATGGAACAGTAGCTTGACGAAGTTGCTAGCTTCAGTTTGTATCAATTTTTACAACAAATAATATTGGATATCGCTTTAGATTGAGCTATTTGAAGCTTGTTGGGATCATCGAGATCCTATTGTAACCAATCATCGATACGCAGGACACCTACCACCTGAGAGTTCCTATAACAGAAGTAGCTCAATGATATTGCTACCTTTGATCTGCATTGTTTGATTTGTATAATAAATATTATTGGATTGAGCCATTCGAATTCGGATAATCGAGGTCCTGGAAGAAGTCGCAGGGAAAGGGCTGGCTGAACGCGCAAATGTCCCGAAGCAAAAGCTCGAACAATCTAATTTTCTGAACTACTTATCTTAATTATTTAAAGATGCTCTGAATAATTCCTGCTCGCGCGTTGATCATCCTGGACACAAGCTCACCCGTCTCCCAATTAGTCCGGTTTTAATCAATGTGTTCCACCTTCATTCAGCATTTGTTGAAATCGTGAACTTCCGAAATTCCTTCGATGACTTCCCGGCTGCTTCTCTACCTGCGGCTGTAAATTGAGAAATCAAGTGTGACGGCGTGACCGGGAATGCACGCTTTATGGAAGTTCGTCAGCGAAAGATTAAAAAAGAAGATATCTCTCTCTCTTTCGAACAGGAAGCGGCTTTTACCTCCTCGGGTTCGTGAAAGTCAGAGGTCTATCGCCCATGTTTCCCAGCGAATTCATAGTTTCGTTCGAGGCTGAAATATTTATGCTCCTCGAAGCAGGAAGCAGCAAGCCGGCTCCGGCTGGTTTGTGCTGCTCCTCGGGCATGAATTATGTCTTCCGACCCATTTTCACATTGTCGCAAAGCCCGGGGGCTCGTTAACCTTCGCTCGAACAGTGGACTTCTTGAATTTATGATTTACGGTGATATAAATCATCTGGGTGGACCAAGGTCGCGCCGAGGTTCGACAAAAGTTCGTCGCCGTGTGGCACATGGGTTCCGGGGCACACAGCATGTTGCGCAACCGAATGCCCGTTCGCTTTTGACCTGCAGGAAGTTGCCCCGGCCGAGGAAGGGACTGAGATTGTTGTCTCGTGCTTGAAACCCTACTGCAACCACCTGCGCAACACTCGGGCGCGTGTCCGGATTCCTTTTTCCAACTTTGCCCACTGCGAAAGAGTTCCGCCCGGCGACAGAGAAAGTTATGACACTTTTTGATTGGTTTTACCTAGGATTTTTTTGGGTAAACGACCGTAACCTGGGAGCCCAGTTCCCAGTACTCGAAAAACACTTGGAGGGACGTCCACTAAGAGCTACTAACAATGGACTAGCTTTCTAGTAGGATCTTTGTGTAAAATGAAATTCGTGTGCATTGTATGGACCAAATTTATTTTTCTGTTCATATTCTTGTCTGTTTCAAACTCCAGAAAGTAAAAGTTTGACCTTCGATCATGTGTCGATTTAGGTGACGGTAAAATTACAAAATTCGGTTTTAATGAAAGTGATATTTTAATGATAGCGAATCCTTCGTGCGAATGACGATGAGGACATTCCAGTCTCGCGGTATCGGACGATTACCATCAAATGTTCCAACTAATAAATACCACTATAACTGTTACGTGGATCCTGTTTCTTTACGAGGTACTTTTACGAAAATATTTTTCTCGTCAATTAGCCATTCCGCGTAATAGCTCAGTTATCTCGAAGGAAATTAGTATTACGAGCTACGCGTCAAACCAGTCTATTTACATCGCCATAATGTAAATTACGGCGATGAAAAATGCGTTGGTATCTGTGGCTTATGCTGTAGCCAAATCTTGTAGTATAATCTGTATTCTGTAATTCAAAATATTCATATCGAGAAACGTGTATTTATTCCTATTCGGATGCTCAACGAAATGGAACGATTGTAAAATATGAAAATACTAAATAAAAACTATAATAAGAAGTCGATGATCTCGAGAAAGAAGATGATTATTGGTAGGAAAAAATTGAGCTCAGAGTGGATCAGTGGCAATTGTGAAATAATAATGGCTATTAACCCTCCGACTGGGTCTATTTTGACCCAGGGTAGAAAAATTGTCATTCGCTAGATTTATGACGACTACCAGACTGCGGATCTTTGTGCATTTAATTTTAATTTAAAAACGCTTAAAAATTTTCAGAAAATGCTAGAGTATAAAATTCGACTGAATCCAGTACAATTTTTTTATTTACTTTGAGTCCGTAAAGGCTGTTCTCACTAAAAACAAGATTTAATTTGATTCCACTTTCCCAAAATTCGTCTGCACGAAGTGTAATTTCAAAAATTTGTTGATATAAACTAATGGATGAAAAGTATTATTTATTCTGTAGATACATATTCCTTTCAATGCAATAATTCTTTATCTTTATGCAAAATAAAAATTGTTTTCATTGGTTGCAAGACGCAAGAGCGAAATAAACATTTCTTTCTTCGTTTAATTATCTAATTATACGCTGATGTCTTTAAATCTTTTTAATGTGTCCACTGCTTTGAATGGTGGTTACGCATTTTTGTCATAAATGTCATAAATCCGCAGTCCAGCACGGTGCATAATCTTGAAGAAAAGGTTCGAAGCTGGTCGCGAAGTCGTATGAAATAGCAGTGTTCGCGCTGAATAACAGGTAATCGAATTTACCCCTATTTCATGCCGCCTATAAGATAATTCAACAAGACTCTACTTAGCTGGCGAGCTAGACACGCCCAGCCGTTTCTTTGTTCG
The DNA here is from genome assembly GCA_028455765.1 of Lasioglossum oenotherae. Classification (NCBI taxonomy): domain Eukaryota; kingdom Metazoa; phylum Arthropoda; class Insecta; order Hymenoptera; family Halictidae; genus Lasioglossum; species Lasioglossum oenotherae. The sequence goes on along the minus strand of CM052300.1, from coordinate 6,367,114 downwards.
AGAGACCATACCTCAAAACAATGCTGCTTCGATTACCTTACGTAGGGAACGTACCTGTTGATAATTCCGCTGAACATCAACGTCAATAATGCATACTAAATATGTATCTATAAGATTGAAACAATATTGCTGTGGCTAAAACCCACGTTGTAGTGTTACTATATCGTTGTGTGTCGATCAACTAGTCAGCACTCACGCTCTACGATTCACATCTCTTCAACCGGTTTCGAGGAGGCGATTTCTTCGAAAAATCTGCTCTCGAGGAAAGATTGGAAAATTTTTCCTTTCTTTAGACTACCTAGTCGGATACTTATAGGGAAGACACCGATGAACATTTCGAAGGACCTTGGTCTCTTGTTAGAGGGACTCTGCTGGCTTAAAGCGAAAGCGTGTTAGACTAATTAGGATTATCTTTCTCAAACGTTAGAGTTTCAAGGACAGGCAATTAGTGCAATTTCGAAGAAATCGTCGGTCTTGGACTCCGAATTCACGTTTTTTCCCCGAAAACGTTTCCCAAAGGAAAACATTTTCGAATTTAATCGTGTTTCGCGTTTTGCGAGACTTGGACGGTGTTAATATAAACAATTTTAATTCAGTTGCATATAGGGATTCAAAACGATTAATGGAAAACTAGTGAAATCCAGTATAGCTACAGTAATGAATAAACACTCTTGAATCTAAGGATAATTAATTCAAGAATCAAAGAGTCAAAGAATGACGCGTCAAAGTTATATAATTATCAATTTAATTCAATAAAAATAAACGTGATATGGTAGAAGCGGAATTTATTTATGACTCGGCAGAATAATATTCGGTACGAACTTATGTAATGAGGGACGTTGCATAACGACGGAATATAAATTAACTTCTTACCGTCTGCCAATAGTAATACATAATGTCGGAATTAAAATGTACATTGTGATAATGATTTCTAACAATAATAATATACGACAATAACAATTAACAATACAAGAGCGTAACAATTAATAATCGTGAGCCACTTTCAGGAACACTTATTTCTTTAATTTATTTATCAATATCATTTATTTACAATTTATTTCGTTGTCCGAAAATTTCGTTTATCCGAAAGAACTGGAAGATAGAGCTTGAATTTATATAGTCACCTTCTGCAGTCAAGTAGCATAGGAAACGTATATTGATAAAATATTAACTAATGTCAACTGTTAACTATGTAAAGCAAAAAGAACGTTCTTTCAATGTAAATTTTCACTTCTACAAGCGATAAAAAATGTTACTGCCATTATTTGCATAATTCTAGTACGGAAGATAATGGCAACTCTATTTTTCCTACGTGTACACAGTAGCGGACAGAAGTTTAAGGCGCTATGTATAAGGATACACGCCAATTGCCACGTGCAGTCAACAATGTGTCGAGACGTTATTTTAAAGCGACCTGTTCAATACCATATCGCTGCTCCGCAAGTATAATGACACAACAGCAAAAATTGAAATTTTACAGGACAAGCAAAAGAAAAATAATTCCAATTTGTCTTAATAGAATGGCCTATAGATTCGGTTTAATTCTTCTATGAGAGTAGTTTATAGACATTGTGGGTTATTATTGCAACTTTTAAGTTATTCCAATTTATAAAATAATAAATCCCAGCCTCACAGTAACCAGTCCCATGTAAATACGTCTTTATTCTTCTGAAAATGCATCACAAATTTTACACTCCTGTCGTTATAGGAGTAAGGAAAACAAGTAAAAATATGAAAGAAACGTTATGAAAAATAGTATGAAAAGTATAAATCGATTTACCAAAAAATTATAGAAAAATTATTGAAAATTCTTTACAAAAATTATAGAAAAAACCTGTGCCAAAATTATTTAAGACTGTCATAAAAGGGTCATAAGTATTGTAAGTACAATTATGTCGATTTACAAACATCTAGTAAATGCATTTTTGAGCCCGCCAACACAATAAAATCAATTTCACAAAGCGGATCTTTATGCATTTATGAAGAAATTGGTTGGGCGAAATATAAAACAGTAAAAGATTTTCCAGATTTAATAATGTCGCAATGTTGCGTTTAATGTAACAAAGTCGTTAAGGGCTGAAATCAATTTTTACGTTATTCCTGCTACCCACAATCAATGCCAAACATTTTTATTTTGCATAAAGCTCCGCAGTCTAGTCATTATACTTCCGGAGTAGCGATATAAGTTGAAGAATTTCTGGCGAATGTAATATAAAATCAGCAAATTCAGACCAAAAAGTCTGAAGAAAAATCACCAAGACGTCATTTTAACCCTTGGCACACGAGTAGTGACTCGGAGAGGCGTCACTAATAATTCTCATACCATTATCCAAAATATTTGTTGCATTGCTAAATTTGTATTCAATAAATCACTAAACGCATTTAGAAACAAACCTTACAAACCTTTTGCATTCCTACACACTCGACATTTTAAAGTAGTAGGGAGTCGTGGCAACAAAATTGAAAAATAATTCGGAGTGCTGGAGTTAATATTTCAATAAACAACTAAAAATATCGTACGAGATATTATATCAGTTTCGTATTCATTAAGAAAATCATATAAAATGGAAATATTAAAACCAGCAAAAAAATGAGTAACAATTGGTGCAGTTGTTCAATATCGTGTTCGACAAACAGGGGCGAAAGTACTTCAGAGAAGCCTGCACGAAAGATGAAACCAAACTGGCTATAAAAGAAACGGCGAATATCAGTCGAAAAGTCGGCGAGCGAATTTCCGCAGGTGATAAAAGGTCGCGAGGATTTCGTTTAAAAAGAAAAGAAGAAGTAGAAGAAGGGAAGAAGATGGCAGTGGTCAGAGAGAGCGGAGGGTCGGCGGGCAGATTCGCAGTGGCGTGTCCGGCGCGCGGCGCGGCGACGCAACCTCGCGCGGGAAGAAAATCGAAAGCGAGACGCAACGAGCCGTGTCTCGACGGCGGCGGTCGAGTGGAGGGACGCGCGTGCAGCTCCCCGTGAATCCGGAAGTTGCGCGGCGTAGGTGGAACAACCGTCGGTAGAGGGGCAACCTCTGTATAATAATTAATAACCGGCCGCTGAGTGGTTCGCGCAGACCCCGCCCTTTACCCCCTGATTTATGAACCGCACCGCCTTCCCTGTCATAACCGAGAGCGTAGAAGCTTGCGCGGTGGAGGGGATTCGCCGGTTGGGTAGGGATGGGGGGGCAACCCGGTGGTGGGGGAAGGGTAATGCGTGACGTCGCATGACACTACCTACGCCCAGGCCGGCTCTTTACCAAGCGATCAGTCGGTTCTCGTCCTTTGCCGGATGACACCGGTCGACACGCGGACGTCCGGCCGAAACCAGAGACGCTACGCCGCAACCAAACCGAGCGGAACACGAAGCGCAGCGCAGCGCAGCTTTGACGCGCCACCACGAGCCGGCGCCACGGACCGGTTGCTGCTGCTGCTGCTGCTGCATCCGCGAGCCAGAAGAGAGACATGCAGCTCATGAGATGGAGCATCACGCGGCGTCTCGAATCGCGCGGCATCAACCAAGGCACCTGCAGACAGTCCAGGCTATCGTGTCCTCGATCCTCCGGTACGGTGCTACTCTTCGACCGGTTGGTTTCTTCCGCGTCGCCTTCCCGAAAGATCGGGAACGTTTTCATCAGCAGTGCTATCCGAACCGACCCACCACGCCGGGAATAGTAATCGCGCGATTTTCATTTTTCACTGGTCCCCATGTGCTCGTTAAAAGTTTCCAGTGGTACGGGTCTCGTGCACCGCGCGCCACGGAATACTAATTGTTCAGTTCCACTGTTCCTTATCATTGACACCGTTCCAACGCCGCTCTCGCCAAGGTCTCTCTAGCTGGTGGTTACATGCTAGTTTGTTGTTGGTGTCGCTGGTTATTGATCAGCTTTGCTGTGTTCCGAGTCTGATAATTGGTACCAGACCGTCGGCGATCACAGTTTCGCGCCAAAGTCTCTGCACCGCTTTGGCCTCGACGACGTTTAATCGCGGGGTGAAGCCTTACGAGCTTGCGATCGCCTGTCATTCTACCGGAGAACGTTATCTTTGAAACTGAATCTTCGAAAGTCCAAGTTGCAAACTCCTCGTCGATCGTTAATGCCTCCGTTGACGGCCTCCCGGCGAAACGCCTCTCGCCTTCGGAGAAAATTCTTCGGTTCTCGTCGAGGAGAGACTAGTTCTTTTCACCGGAAGTCTGTTGTCCCCGTGATACCGGCTCCCGGAGATCTGACCGTTTCTCGAGCTGCTTATTAACCGGTAACGTCGGTAACTCGCTTCACACATTGCGCAATCGTCATATACGAAATTCATTGACCGTCCAACTTTCATACATTATTTAGTAGCTTTGTACAATGTAACGCAGACGAGATGTTGAATTATTTCGAGGATACTTTCTGAATCTGTTTCGATAAGTGCTGGGGCAGTTATTCCAGTTGTCAGCCATCTTACGCGTTCTTGTGTTATTATTTCGTAAATTCCTTATACGAATGCGAGGAATAAATTGACCACTGTGCCCAATCAAATATTAGTGAATATTTTATATTTTTGAGCGATTTCTTTTCAGAATGGCTGACTGTTGGATAGGGGCCGGGATAAGGCACATTTAAGCAACAGTAAACAGATTATAGACGAAGTGAGAAAGAATTGGGTCGAATTAAAAACAGTTTTGTTCTCGTTAATGTTAACCTTTCGAGTAACGTTTGCTAATAATGCGTGAACCGATCTGTTACAGGAGAAGAAAATGACTTTACATCGGACGGTGAAGAGAGTGGTGGTCCGGGAGGCGGAGGAGACGAAGCCGTGGATCTCACAGCAGCCCGATCTCATCAGGGCGATGACGACGATAAGGACCAGGATGACGCTCTGGAGGAGGACGAAGAGGAAGGTGTGGACGAGCAGGATGAGCAGGAAGACGACGAAGAAGGTTCCCGTAAACAGATGCGTCACCGTCAGGACGCGGAGAACAACAACAATTTCGTGGAGAGTGGCGCGGCTGCTGGCCTGTTTCCACCAGCTGGGACTAGTCATGTCACCTTGGAGGCCCTTCAGAACACAAAGGTGGCGGTCGCTCAGTTCGCGGCGACAGCCCTCGCCGGTGGCGCCGACAGCGAGGCGGCTCTGCAGGATTTGGCGCTGTTGCAAAGCACCTTGTACACCCTGCAGCATCAGCAGGTGTTCCAGTTACAGTTAATCAGCCAACTCCAGCAACAACTGTCCATCACGCACAGCCAGTCGGCGCAGCAACAGACCGTGGGTGAGCCGTCGGATAACAAAGAAGTGTCGCCGTCTCCCATAATTCAACCGAAACCTATATCGAGTTTAACGTCGCCTCCGTCGTCGCGTCCGCCGAGCCATCAGCAAGCTTCGCCGGCTCCGATGACGCCGAATCTCTCCCAGGAACGGCCGACACCGACCAGCAGCGCTTCTCCGTTGAACCTTCCGTTACCCGCGTCGAACGCGACGGGCACCACGGCTACCACGAGCAGTAGCCAAGTGCCGATGTCTCATCAGATGCCGCCCCTCTGTTCCATCAGTTCTTCCCTCGCCTCGTCGATAATAACCAATACCGATCCGCCGCCGTTGCACGAGCCGAACACTCTGGAGATGCTGCAGAAGAGAGCACAGGAAGTGCTGGACAACGCCAGTCAGGGTCTGCTGGCCAACAACCTGGCCGACGAACTCGCGTTCAGGGGTGGGAAAGGTTCCCGTCCGTCCCCGTACGATTCAAAGTCTGGTGGGGGTCGCGGGGAGCCGTTCTTCAAGCATCGATGCCGCTACTGCGGCAAGGTGTTCGGCAGCGATTCAGCGCTTCAGATCCACATACGATCGCACACAGGTGAGCGACCCTTTAAATGCAACGTCTGCGGCAGCCGCTTCACCACGAAAGGGAACTTGAAGGTCCACTTCCAAAGGCATACGGCCAAGTTTCCACATGTTAAGATGAACCCGAATCCCGTTCCGGAACACCTGGACAAGTACCACCCACCCCTGCTACAGCAGATTGCCTCCGGTCAGAGACCAATGCCGTCCCCGCCGCCGCCGCCACCTTCTCATCATCCCTCTTTCCACCCGGCGGCGGCACATGGTTTTTTACCTCCCCAGCCGCCCCTGCCACTCAGTTTAGCCCTGCCCGGTATGCCGCCCTTGTACAGATCACCGGTCGTCGCTCATCGAGACGATCAGGACGTACCGGAGAACCTGAGTAAACCCATAACCACTGCCCCCACCACGTCTCCACATTCCCCCGCGATTGTGTCGAACTCTCGTCATTCCTTTCACGACAATCACCAACAACAAAAGCAGCAGCTCGAGCAGAGGGACGAGATCAAGATCGAGCAGCGATCGCCCATGCAGGAGCAGTACCAGCAACGGCCGACGAGTCGGGAAGCCGCCGAGAGGATAACCCCGAAGAAAGAGCCGGAGGAGGCCGAGGAGCCGACGGAAGAGGAGAGCGAGGACTTCGAAGAAACCTCCAGACGGTACTTGAACTCGCCCCAATCCTCCGTGAATCCGCTCTCGCAGCCGCAAACGTACGAGGACTGCAGCATGGACAGCAAGATCAGCGGACGACTGGAAGCGGACGGTGACATGGAGGTCGACGAAGAGATCGAAGAACAACCCGAGAATCTGTCCGGTCGAGGAGCCATGAACCGTTTGCCGCAGCAGATCGTTGCTTATCCCGGAGCATCGCCTGCCAGCAGTAGCGCAAGCAGCGGAAGCCTTCAGACGTCGTTCGCGGGCCTCCTCTTTCCCGGACCACCGGCCCATCATCAAATACCCCATCACGCTGCGCCCACGGCTATAAATACACCGGTGGTTTCAACCAACGAGATGATCGATCCGGCCAAGGATCCGGCCATCTACTCGAGCCTTCTACCACGGCCGGGCAGCAACGACAACTCCTGGGAAAGTTTGATCGAGATTACGAAGACCTCGGAGACGTCGAAGTTGCAGCAGCTGGTCGACAATATCGAGCATAAGCTGACCGATCCGAATCAGTGCGTGATCTGCCACAGAGTGTTGTCGTGCAAAAGCGCGCTGCAGATGCACTACAGGACCCACACCGGGGAACGACCGTTCAAATGTAAAATCTGCGGCCGCGCGTTCACCACCAAGGGCAACCTGAAAACGCACATGGGCGTGCACAGAGCGAAACCACCACTTCGAGTGCTACACCAATGCCCGGTCTGTCACAAGAAATTCACGAACGCGCTGGTCCTGCAGCAGCACATACGTTTGCACACGGGCGAGCCGACGGAGCTCAGTCCGGAACAGATCCAGGCTGGCGAAGTGAACGAGTTCCCACCGGGTTATCCTCACCACCAGTTGGCGACGTTTTTCCAGCAAAACTATCCATCGGTCCACCCCGCGGGAGCAGGCTTTCCCGGAGGTTTTCCGAAATTGGAACTAAAGGATGAGCCTCAGCAGCAACAGCAACACCATCACCACCACCTTCAGCAGCAACAGCAGCAGCGGCAGCAGCAGAGGTATGCGGAGGATCACAGCGAGGAGGCGGATGACCAGGACGACGAGGAAGAGGACCGCAGAGAGGACGACGAGCGGTGCGACGTGAACCGCGACGGTCGATGCGAGCCAGAGGATGAGCAGGATCGCGAGAGCGAGGAGAACGATCACAAAGATCTCGGCTTGCCGAGCTTCTCGACGTCCCTGGCAGCTCTCGAGAACCAAGTGCGAACCATCACCACGATAGCCACCTCGAGCGCGGGGAACTTGGCTAGATCACCACCGTTTCACCGGTACAACGGCAGCGAGAAAAGCAATAGTCCGCCGAACACCGGTGCACCCTTAGACTTGACACCTCGTGCATCCTCCACGCCGGCCACAGTCGCGTCGATACCAACGCCGCCGCCGCTGCCCCCGCCTCAGACAGCGGCACACCATCCACATCCCTTCGGCATGTTCGCAGGCCTCCTTCAGGCGGTCTCGTCGTCGCCGTCCACCAGCAGCATCGGATCCTCGAGCATAAATAGTGTCAGTTCGATGAACGCCGTCACTCCGGGATCCGGCGCCGCTGGACCTCTGGCCTCGCTTACCACGTCAGCCGTTCTGGCTGCCACATCCACCTACAATCCGCTCGGCCTAGCTGTCGGAGGGCCAGCAGGTAGGCGCTGCTAGCATCAGGGCGAGCTGCAGTTCCTGCTACACCTCCCGATCGATCTGACACGATTCACTGATCCTGACCGAAAGACTGACTGATTCGTCCACCTTATCCAAGCTGTACTATCGACATCCTGTTTGTGGTGTAGCCGGACCTAGCACTCCTACCCTTCCGCTTAACTTTGTTATTGTCTCTTTGTTATACCTTCTCTCTTTCTCTCTCTCTCTCTCTTTGTCTCTCTCTCTCTCGCTCTCTCTCTCTCTCTTTGTCTCTCTCTCTCTCTCTCTTTCTGTATCTTCTTGCCTCTTTCTCTCTCTCTCTTTCTCTCTATCTCTGTCTCTATCATTCTAACGATCTCTATGTTCTTCTACGTTCGAGTCACTTTGTGTTCTTGTCTGGAAATATGAGAAACAATCAGCGTTTGTGCGACCACAGGGATCAGTTTTGTATTTATCCAATTTTTTTTTTCTCTCGTATAAAACACGAACAAATAAATAAATGTTTTTACCAAATTTATTGTTGCATTCACAATTCATTTCACTCCTTCCGTAGCGGGCAGTCGTGTAACGATTAGTCGAAAGAGCTAACTTTTCTAAGGTTTAACGTAGCGATAACACACAGTCGATTCATATCTTGAAAGCTCTCGCGTTACGAACGTCTCTCTGTTGAGTTCGGTGTTGTGAGTTCTTGCAAAGGGGGATTAGTCGACTTTCTCGCGCTCGCCACGGATTAATTGACGATTAAAGCCGCGGTTATAAATTGTTTTCATGAACACAGAACGTCGTGGAAGTGTCGAGAAGCAATTGTAAAGGGCTACGATCTGTTACAGTGCGTGGAAACACCACATGTAATATCTGCTACAAGACATTTGCGTGCAACTCCGCGCTGGAGATTCATTACCGGAGCCACACGAAGGAGCGACCTTTCAAATGCACCATATGCGACCGAGGCTTTTCCACGAAGGTAATGGACTTTCTTAAATCAATTTATTAGGTGCACCAATGAGAAGTTCACTTAATTTCGCTCGACACGCGGAAAGATCGTTGGAACGTTGAAACTCGACGTGCAGTGGAATACAGTAATATTCAGACACTTTTAAGAGGACCATCACTTTTTTAATAGCAGATTGTACGACTTGGATGTTTTTTTCAGGAGTTACATAGAACAACCAGTTTACCATAACACGTGAAAAAAAGGTTAGAAAAATTTGCAGATACTAGAAGTTGTTGTTTTTACAACTTTATATATATATATATTATATATATAATTACTTTTTTAATATCAAATCATCTAATTTGGATATTTTTTGAAAAGTTAGACCAACCAGTTTAAAACAAGACGTGAAAAGAATTTTTGAAAAAATTGCAATTGGTCCGAATTACAGAGAAAATACTAAAAGTTGTTGTTTTTACAATTTTGTATATATTATAATAACTTTTTTAATATCAGATCATACGACTTGGATGTTTTTTGAGAAGTTAGAGCAAGTAGTTTACAACAGGACATGAAGAAAATTTTTGAAATAATTGCAAATTCTAGAAGTTGTTGTTTGTACAACTTTAGATACATTGTAATAACTTTTTTAATATAAAACCATACAATTTGTATATTTTTTTGAAAATTTAGAGCAACTAGTTTACAACAAGACATGAAAGAAATGTTTGAAATAATTGCAAATACTAGAAGTTGTTGTTTTTACAACTTTATATACATTATAATAACTTTTTAGTATCAGATAATACGACTTGAATTTTTTTTTAAAGTTAGAGCAACTAGTTTACAACAAGACATGAAAGAAATTTTAGAACAAGTTGCAATTGGTCAGAATTACAGAGAAAATACTACAAGTTGGCCACAACTTCTTTATGGTGGTCTATATTGAAAATTGTAAAAGTACTATAAATAAACAACAAGTTTTATTATTCTCTTTGTAATTCCGATCGAGTACAATGTTTTAAAAAATTCTTATTCACATCATATTGTAAATTATTTATTGTAACTTCTCAAAAAACGTCCAAGTCGTATGATCTGATTTTAAATAAAGTTATCGACCTTTTAAAAGTGTCCGAATGTTACTGTGGTTCACTGTATTTACGTCGTCGTTGCACTCGGTTAAAATAACGCGAGCAGTAAACATTCGAGAATCAGTTATCCGTTAGTACACCTAATAATTTTCCAGCTTATAATCGAAATAAATATTCCGAGAAATTATCAAAAAGCATTAACGATTCATATACAGTAAATTTCGACGCCTTCATTGCAATGTTTTAACGAAATATCCGTAATCTGTAAAAATTAGAGCGTTAGTAAGATGGTGGAATGAGAAATTCTCTGAAGAAAGCAGTGGTCACACGTGAGTTTCATATTTCGAAATAATTTTTGAACCCTTGTGTCGAATAGTCGGGTACCCACTTTAAATATCTTTTCAAAACGTCTTTGATACTTCTGTCGATAAGTGGAAAAATTATTTTTATGCCCATGATACACTATAATAGACACGCCGCTCAAAAGTATGTGGACAACACATTTTAATTTTCATACGAATCTTTGATCAGTATTATTCGATTTAGTTTGCCAATAATTATTATTGATGTTTTTTTTTTAGAAGACAGCAGTCCATGCTAATGGATCATCGTAGATTGAAACAGTATTTCACTAATTTCAATAATTAAATTGTATAATTGTTACTATCAGAATAAATTGTAGTTGCAACAAAATTTCCACATACTTCTCAGCGGGACTGTACATGTGGGTGTGCATACTTCTCCGCTGATAATCGGCACCGATCGTTGAAAGCTAGTTCCTTTATTTTTTTGAAAATCCACTTGGACGTCCAGATGGACTAAAAATCCAGACAGATAGATCGAGAGAAACATGATTGATTCGATTGATCGGTCCGCTTCACCCGTAAAAAGATCTACAATATCGGTTTTCCCATGACAATCCGAAATTGCTGGCCACGCCCAAAGCCTAATCCGCAAAACTGGTTCGGTGATCTCTCTATCTATGTATTGTTTTTCTACGATACTTTCAGAATGACGGTTCCGGTCAGCAAACATGCAACTGTACATCTCAACCGTTGCCCGATAATAGTTCGATCACTTCACCCGATTCCCAATATCAAACATCGTGTGCCAGTAATCGAGAGAAACCAAAACGCAGGCGGCGACGGCCTGAGGAGCGGAAGAACCGGGGGCGGAGAGGAGCCGGAGGGGGGCGGGGGCTGACACCTGTCTATCCTGATTTCCGCCTACCCCCGCTGATGTCATCCGCCCTCGGACTTCTACCCTCGGCCCCGTGCCACCCGGTAAGAGCCTGCTCAGTTTTGACGAACGAAACGAAACCAATGATAACACCACTGTGTATTCTCGAAAGATAACCACGTTTGTTCGCAACCACGACCACCGAGTACGATCAGAATAGCTCACCTTTCCAGAACTTCTATACACCTTGGGGAGCAAGAGTTAACATATTTCGCGCTTACCAGTTCTAACCCTGGGACTCACGGAATTCACGTTTTGTTCTCGAAAGTATATAAAATTCCAGTAAGATTCACGCTGTTCGTGCGTTTCTCTCGATATTCCTCTACTTTCGTGATACACCATGTGTTTAGCATGCTCCGGTACCTTTTCCCCTCACGCCGATGCTCTCTCGCACACCTGCGGAACAATAGTCGTCCGCTATTCCTTTGATTTGAAATACTGGTCCCGCGTTCTTTAGACTCAACGTGAGAAAACCGTCGTTGCCGCACAGGTGTGATCAGTGTCGTTTTGAGACATCTGGAATGATGCAGAGTGGTGTAATCGACAGAGCGGTTGAAGTTCGAGTGTCGCGGGTGGACAGGAGGTGTCTAACGAGGACTGGTTTTGTTTTGATTCGCAGGGGAACATGAAGCAGCACATGCTGACACACAAGATACGCGACATGCCGCCTAATATGTTCATCGACTCGAAGCAGCAGATGCAGCAGCAGCAGCAGCAGTCTCAGGAGCACGAGACCTCGAGGAGTCCGATGTGCGCCGACGACACAAGTTTGCCACCGCCTCCGCCGCCCCCGCCGCCTCCTCCGCCGATGCCGCCGACATCGATAGAGCAGACGATTTCGGTGAAGAGATCTCCGTCCGAAGGGGACCTGCCAGCACCAAAGAGACCAGCCAGTAAGTAGGGACACTGCTCTCCCGTAAAACGTCCGATTTCGCTTCTTCATCGAGCACAATTCGTCCAGCCGAAGGCTTGGCTTGGCAAACTTAATTCTCTTCCGCTAACAGATCACGTTCCAGCATATCTGTCTGATCCTTCGAGGGTATTCGGAACGGGCTTCGCTTTATTTGCACGCTTCTACTTCCCGTACACCGCTATTATTCTGTTTTTTTTTTCTCACGCACTTATTCTGGTGGTGGCAGAGACCTGGTGGTTATCTATTTTTCGTCTCTCTCGTTTTTTTTTTCTCGATCTACGTCAGGGAGTTCCAACTTGTTCCCCTCCGAGAACCGCAAGGTCCCTACACCGTTAGTCGAACCTCTCCCTACTACTACGTACAGCCGTAAAGTTGGTAGGCTGCGTAGCGGCACGGGAACAGAGACGAAATTCTACGGCGACGATGAAGTCTAAGGGTCGGGGAAGCAGCCGCGTGTGGCTCGCGAGCTACATGTTGGAACTCCTTTGGTCTACACGATCGTAGACACGTCGAGCTCCCGTTTGAGTAAAACCTTGTTCAGTTTCGGGCCGTGGGAGTGCCTTCCTGTACTCCGGAAAGAAAGAACAAGCTTTTCACAGCTCCGCGAAACCTGTGTCAGGGCCTGTTTAGAGAAACTGTGTGTGTGTATTTGCAGGCGTGCCGAGCAAACACTTGTGCCAGATTTGCAATAAGAATTTCTCCTCATCTTCGGCGCTCCAGATCCATATGAGAACCCACACCGGCGACAAACCGTTCCGATGCACCGTCTGCCAGAAGGCCTTCACCACCAAGGGCAATCTGAAGGTATACATACAATTTTCCCTTTTCTCTCTCTCTCTCTCTCTCTCTCTCTCTGTTTCTCTTTCTTTCTCTCTCTTTGTCTCTGTTTCTCTCTTTCCGTCAAATCTCTCTATCTCCTCTCTATCTATCTCTCTGTATCAATATCTCTATGTCATTCACTCCCTGTTTTTCTCTATCTCCTCCTACTTCTCATTCTACTCGTGTGTTCTTGGAGTCTTCGAGTTTTTTCACTAACATTAGCTAGCTGCTACCGCTTGTACTAACGCTGACGCGTAACGTACAAAATTGCAAGCTCGATGAAAGACACATGCGCCCGCCACACTCCGACAGAGATGTTTACGTCGTTGTGATTTCTGATCGTAGGTACACATGGGCACGCATATGTGGACCAACGGAGCCTCTCGGCGAGGCCGTCGAATGTCGCTGGACCTACCTCCCCTACCCATCACGCCCAAGGACTCGGAATTTCTTCAGCGACGACCGGATCTCTTCTATCCGTATTTACCCGCGCCGTTCCTTAACGGCGTACAGCAGAAAGTAAGTCGCTGCCACAGCATCTCGTCCTAGCAACGAGATATTCAACAATTTCTGGGCTCGAGGAATCTATGCTCATTGCGTTTTCTCACACGGTGCAGCAATGTCTTGATACATGAGGAAAGCTCGGTACCCGGAATGTCCGTTGTATCGTGTACAGACGACATACAGCGACAATATTCTTTTCAATTACTGTTTGATGTGGAAGTTTATCTGGGCGCAACGCGTACACTATTTTTGCTGTGCGGTGAATCAGTCTGATCCGTCACGCTTCGAGGTGAAACGCTGTTCGGGTAAACTCGGGGAGCCGAGTTTAGACGAGCGAGAAACAGACAGGTGTTTTTGGGGTTATTTTTTGGTGGGGGGAAAAGGAGGCCTCAACATTTTTTTAATTGGAAAGTAGTATTGATTTTTTGTTATTGTAATACCTCCCTCTTTAAACTCAATAGAATTAGGCACTTGAACCTTTTGTTTCAACAGCTCCTTTTTTTCTCTTAATTTTGTTTTCCAATTATTAGACTGCGGATGTTTATGCAATTTTCAATTTTAGTAGGCGAATTATAAGAAAGTGGAATAAGATAGAATCTTATTTCCAGTGGTAGTAACCTCTGCAGATCTGAAGTAAATAAAAATTTTACTAAATTCTGTCGAATTTTATATTCTACCTTTTTTTTTTGAAAATTTTCAGAAGCCATAAATGCATAAAGATTCGCAGTCTACTAATTATATTAAATATAGCTCTCTCAAACTTTGTTGTAATTCATATTTGTGGAACGTATATTTGTTTTTAACTAAAAAATAAGACAAATAATCATATATCAAGACATCGCTGTATTTCGAAAATGTGTACTTTCACTTACATGTTTAAATCCGGTGAAATAAGAGAATGTATGTATATTTAAAGAAAGTAGTGCTACATACCCCTGGTAAATAGTGAAGGAATTTTATTCTTATTGATTATAATTCAGCAAGAAAATTTGAGAAAATGTTTTTAACAACATTGCAAATATTGAAAATGGTTCTACTGCTTCGTGATGCTACCTAATTTCTTTAACAATTCCCACATAACTTTTGTCATACTTGTCTAGTATACTATTTATTGGGTGGCTCAGCTAAAGGAGGCCACCTAAATATCTCTTTAAGTTATAATAGTTATGCAAGAACATTTTTCTTCCAACATAGTTTTTTCGGAGTTTTCAAGGTCGTCGGTATTGTTTTGCATACAACTAATTTATTATATATCGCGTAGCTAATCAAAAACTACGTTTAAACAAGTATAATATCATGACCTTTTCAAATAACCTTTATCTCCAAAAATGAAAGTTGTTTATCCACTGATCTTAACCCTTTGCACTCCGAATTATTTTTCAATCTTATTGCCAACAACTCCCTACGATTTTAAGTGTTTCATTTGCAATTTACTTCTAAGGACCGTTCAATTTTGTTTATTAATTATATTTGGTTGGCTGGAAAGTAATTTTTCGGTATTTTAAGGTGAAATAGAGTCGAATATTTTTATCCAAGCAATGAACTTTAATGAATAAGATATTTTCCCTTTTGGTCGATAATCTTTTGATGATTTGATGATGATTCGTTTAATGATTAAAGTTAAATCACTTGGATAAAGAAATTCGGTTTTATTTCACCTTAAAATACCGAAATTACTTTCTTTCCAACTCAATATTAAATATAGCTGTCAAACTTTGTTGTAATTTATATTTGTGGAACTTGTATTTGTTTTCAACTAAGAAATAAGAAATTAAATACATAAAGGAAGAAACAAATGCACATAAGAACCCGTTTCAGTTATATTTTTCTTTCTCTGTGTCGAGTCACGCTCGACAAAGGTGTGCAAAGGGTTAATCTGTGTAAATTCTCAGTAGACCAGTAGAGCATGCAAAAACATAAAACGTAAAATTTTGAACTACGGCGATCGAGGAGATCAAGGTTATTCGCGCTTAGGCTATTAGAATCATCAAATGGCGCAACTATACAGTGAGCCACGAAAGTATTCGAACGCCCTTTAAAACAGAATAACTTCTTTATAATTGTACCAAACGACCTAATTTTTTATAATCAATTAAAAGCATTGTGTTGATGAAATGATATGCAAAAAAGATTCTCCAACAATTACAATTTACATACAATATGGTTACATGCAAAAATAAAAAAGGCATTTTTTTAAACTTTTTTATTTGACCCCTTAATGAAAATTGAAAATATATACATATTTTGTAGATCTATGTTAGTTATACACGTCCTGAAAATTTCATCAAAATGATCGATTTTGTGGATTTTAAGCAGAAACTGATCAAAAGTCGTGTAAAACTACAATTTCCACAATTTTTAACCGCTTGTACCTCGTGTGTATGTTAATCGATTTCGATAAAATTTCCAGCATGTGTATAACTAACTTAGATGTTCAAAACATATATTTCAAATTTTCATTAAGGGCCCAAATTCATTATTAAGGACCCAAATAAAAATGTTTTAAAAGTGATCTTTTTATTTTTGCATGTAACCTTGTAAATTATAATTTTTAAAAAATCATTTCTGCATATCATTTTATAAACCAGTGCTTTGATTATAAAAAATCAGGTCGTTTGGTACAATTATAAAAAAGTTATTCTGTTTTAAAGGGCGTTCGAATACTTTCGTGGCTCACTGTACATAGTCAAACTAGGGGTACAGTATAACACTACATATTGCCCTCTTTTCCGTATTCCATCACCAGCCAAAATTATGCTACCTTCTCTCTCTCTCTCTCTCTCTCTCTCTCTCTCTCTCTCTCTCTCTCTTTCTCTCTGTGACTTGTAAACATGTCCTTCTCATACTTCCTTCTTCCTATTACCTACACTAATTGGATTATGACACAAGTCGACAGGTGGCCACTCAACCTCCCCCTATTCAACCGATTGCGTTTCGAAATCGAGTATGAGTCAGTCGTCAGAAGGCTACTGGATAGAAACACCACAAAGAGCAGCTTTCGCTTCCAGTCTTTTGCGTTACGCTCCTTTTCTAAGCTTATCGAACTTCTGCCCACGAGATGAGAGTCGAACTTCAGAAAAAGTACAGTTCCTTCATAATAATTAACTAAGATTATTTAGCGTAAGTGTAGTATTGATTTGTTGTGCCTCGTTACAAATTCCTTCGCCACCTCTGCTTGTGCTTCGTTACCGAATTCTATTAAATTACTTCGACGATAAAATCGCGCGTCGAGCCTCAAGTCCTCAACTGAGCAAAGGTCATTTCAAGGTCATGTTATTATACATGCGTAAATGTCTATTTTTATCAGGTGTATACGATGAAAAGAAAAACATACGTATATACACAATTTCTATGAACAAGGAAACCGATGATCTCCGAAAACAATATAAAACAAATATTTTTGCCACATAATTCGAAGAGACATTGGGATGACCTCCTTTAACTGTAAAACACGTGATAAATATCATTCTTTCAGCGACCATATTCATAATTTCGCTCGAATAGTTTCTACCAGGGGTAAATATATTTATAGAGAAATTCTTGTCGAAAAAGCTCAATTCGGTTAGTCTAATTTGAAAATATTAATTCCTTTAACCCTTCAGGGACGACCGCCTATTGAAACAAGTATTAGTTCCACAAATATAAATTACAACAAAGTTTGAGAGTTATGATTTAATATAATTAGTAAACAAAATTGAGCTGTGTTTCCGTTTACGTCAAATTTTGAAAATAAGTTCTTTTTTGACTAAAATGATGATTGTCAGAAGGATTTTTGGCGACTCGAAAAAAATTTTGTATCATTTCAATGTCAGACCCTGCCTTACCGATAAAATTTTTTACTATTTTAAGGGGGCCTTTTCCAGCAGACGAAGCTCGCGCGTGAACACTCACACACCGCTAGATCACGTATACGTACGCGAGGATTCCGAGGGTCCGGGATTCCACTTCTAATTTCTCGATAACGCAAAGACGGGGCTTTTTAGTAGTCAAAATCGCTAGAGAGATGAAAGATCAATCTAGTCCGCTGTTTGCCTCAAAAGTCGTTCTTTTACGTTTCCGAGCAATGGTTTTGCAATATTTAGCTGCATGTTGCCCGTCGGAGAGACTAGTACGCCGGCGTGACTGCAGCGCCATCTGACGGGCAACATGCAGTCAAATATTTCAAAACCATTGCTCGGAAACGTAAAAGAAGGACTTTTGAGGCAAACAGAGCCCTAGATTGATCTTTCATCTAGCGATTTTGACTACTAAAAAACCCCGTCTTTGCATTATCGAAAAATCAGAAGTGGAATCCCGGACTCTTGCAATCCTCGCATACGTATATGTGGTCTAGCGGTGTGTGAGAGTTCACGTGCGAGCGTCGTCTGTTGGAAAAACCCGCTTATGACTCGGGTCAAGTCGTGTCGGGACTCGAAAATTAGTCATGCTCGGTTAGCCGGGAATTTCGGTTACCCGAAGTCGAAGTCGGTAGTGCTCAAGTAGGTTAGGATCGTGAAAATCAATGACTAAGTAGACTGCAGATGTTTATGCAATTTCCAATTTTTATTGACGAATTTTAAGAAAATGGAACCCCTAATGTTTACATGCAATTGTCCCGGAATAAACCTAACCAGTCGTGCATTATTTCCAGTTGAACGAGATCTCGGTGATCCAAAGTAACAACGGGCTACCGGGTCATTCGGTGGCTGCCGGGAAATACGCGGGCTTGTTCGGCTCGGTGTATGCAGCCGGAGCTGGTTTTCCGTTGGACAAGCAGCCTATGGCGCCGACGAGTAATGGACCGTTGGTCGACGGTAAATCCTCGATTCCATCCGGCTCGATGCTGTTCCAAACATCCTCACCGTCCCATTCTCCGGGCACGCCGTCGTCAAACGGTAGCAATCAGAACTCGACGGGTGTGCCGTCGTGGACAGGTGACGGACTTCAGCATCACTTCGACAGGGAGCCTTCGAATCGGTCCGAGAGCAACTCGACACCGCCGTCAGCCCGACTTCCACCACCTCCGGCTGCCAGGGGCGAAGGTTTAGCCACGTGAAGTTCAACCGGTACATATCTTTCTTCTTCGGTCGAAAACTGAACTCCGGCTCGCTGCTAGCCAGTCTGGGCTGAACGTAGGAGTCGGAGAGCAAGTGCTTCAGTGTTTCATCAAAAGAGAACAAGAAAGACTCGGGACCCGAAGTCTGACGACATATCCTCGTAACATCCAGAGCCAGCAGATACCATGTTCCTATTGTCACACTAGTCTTAAACGTGTTAAAGAGGACCGATGGGCCCGACAGCATCAGCTGAGAGGGAGTCCCAGTTTACGTCCCGGTTTCCAGAACCCCCGTGACGTGGTTTCGCACGAGGGTCTGACGGACGCGGTGCCTAGACTGAGCCGTTGGGCCGCAAGACACGTGGCGCCGCGACGTCCCGGCCCTCCGTACTCTGACCGTCCATGCGCGACAGTGATGGTCACCTCACTTAGGCTTATTTTACGTTACAAATTGATGACGCAGACCGTGCCACCTCGCTCCCGGCCGACCCGGGAATCCCCGTCACCGTTTGCCGTATCACCACCATCCAAGAATTCGTCTCGTCGTCCGAGAAAATACACTCATGGACCAAAAATTCAGAAACGTATCGATCTTAATTGAAAATTACTGTATATTTCGTCTTTTTTAAAGAACCTCTTCATCTTCGCGGTTTCTGAACTTTCGTGCGTAAGTGTATTCGGTGTTTCTACGTGTCTTTCGAACGAGAATGTCGTACGGCCGACCGTAACGGACGTCCTCGAGGCGTGCCAGAGAGCAACGTGGCATGTTCTACGCGAGATGATATAAATATTATACATAGAAAAAGAGAAAGATTATATATATATAAATATAAAGTATACATATATAAATATAAAATATTATATATTGGTGCGAAGAGATACGAGTGCGCAACGTTGTGTACACACGCGTCGCTTTCTTTTTTTCGAAGAAGGCTGTTTTTAGAAATTTAAAAGCGGGTCCGGCAACGCCCCTCGCTGTGATATGAGAGGAGCAGCCTGCAATCATTTAAACCAATGTACTTATACGTTGTACCATAGTATTATTATTTACACTCGATGTACAGTGCGCACTGCAAGTTAGCTTTGTCGTTCTTTTGTATAGAGAAGAGACGAACAGCCGACGTCTATTTGTGTTCCCCCGAACCCCGACGAATTTTCACTTTCTCCTCGATCGAAGCGCCAGCAATCAGCTGCGGAATTAGAATTTAATTCTGGTGGACCATACACACCGCGATTCGTAGCATCGTTGTAACGCTTATGCGAAGAATAACGTGGGAAACTTCTCTCGATTCGTACCGCAGGATCCTCCTCATTTGGTCAAAGTCAATCTTCGTTCTACACCGTGTACCCGACTCGAACAAACCTGTACGCGTGAAACCTAACCGAGACCTAGGTCACGTAATGTGCGACAGCTTCAACGTTGTGCTCGACAACGTGCTACACGCAGACACTGTTACGTTAGCGATTCGAGTGCCACGAAAACTGTCTAAAAGTGTCAGCGGTCCATCATGCGCTGGTGTGTCACGTGACCAAGCCGCTTGACACT
This sequence comes from Lasioglossum oenotherae, assembly GCA_028455765.1. Classification (NCBI taxonomy): domain Eukaryota; kingdom Metazoa; phylum Arthropoda; class Insecta; order Hymenoptera; family Halictidae; genus Lasioglossum; species Lasioglossum oenotherae. The sequence goes on along the minus strand of CM052300.1, from coordinate 6,346,928 downwards.
GTTCCACCATATTTCTGCAAAGACCCTGGGCATTCAAACGGTTCAAATGTACAGAATCATAATAACTAGACTCCGGATTTCTATGCAAAATATAAAATTTATGCATCGATTGCAAGGCACAGGAGTTATATATCAATTTATATTTTTCATTAATGAATTTTAACGCAGTGAAAATAATATATTGACACTCTTAAAGTTTCTCAATCTGTTCGCTGTTTTAAATTCCGTCTACTCATTTTCATTATAAATGCATAAAATCCGAAGTCTAATGATAACGTTCTAAATTTAACCGTGAACGCATAACAAATGAATTATAACGAATGGTATGGCCACGATCCGATCAATCTGCATGTGAAATACTTCTACACTTTGGCAGACGATGCTCTTAGGAATTATTGTATATAATCTTTGTTTTTTTTTGTATAATTGTCGAGAAATGTCAAATTCGTTAATCGCCAAGTAATGAGATTTATAGAACACTTTGTTGTCTTCCGGTAACGTCGTTTCTGTTATTACCTGACGGGATTTTGAATAACAGAAGGAAATGTACGGGATGTTTCTGAACCGGCGAATTCTAATCGTTTCTGAATTGTTTTGTCTTGTACAATTCTCTCCAATTTGTTATCGAACACCCCGTGTCTATCTTTGGATAAACGTTTTCTATTCAAGAGTGTTTCGTTACGTGAACAAAGCAAAACTGGCGGATAAGAAAGTCTCCTACTTGTCGCGGAATTTCTTAATTAATAAGGGAATAAGAACTGTACAAATAGTAACGGGTAATTTATTAATTATTTATTAGACGAGAACGGAAACCAAAATGAAAAGTATTCACTGGATTCAAAGATCAGCAAATTCACAGAATACATCAGCCACGAGGTTCATTGGACAAGTGATCTCGTTCAGGCCGTAACGACTGAATGTACCTAGGTACTTTACGTTCTGTCAACACTGTTAAGCTATGTCTACACTGAAGCAACATGGAGCGACTTTTTCGACCAGTCGCCGATGACTACCATTTTTGTATCGAAACTCATTTTGTGCACGTAGTCGCGTTAATTGTTTATCATGCGAAGTCGTCAGTTGGGTTCAATCGTGGCCTACAGGCCGGAACATGTGATGTGGCAGCACCGCATACAGACAGAACATCAGTCCGATCAGCTACTGCGCATGCGCAGTACGACTCCACCTCACTTCAGATCGGACTGAGACAGCGTTGCCAAATTGATCATGTTCCGGCTGTGGTTCAATGCATTTCGTGCGTCGTTCGCGACTTCGTTGGTCGCACAGTGGTGAGATATTGTGTAAGATTTCCGAAACAGTAACGGATCTTTAATATCATGATGACGAAGTAGTGGAGCTCTGAGACAGTTATATTGGCGGGAAAGTACCGATATTTTACGGGATGTTCAAGGTAGCCCATTGTATCGAGAATTTTACTTCACTGAGGCTAAAATTGCCACCCATGCGCGAGAAATCTTACACAATATCTCACCACTGTGGTCGCAGCGACTGAGTGTGTACGCGCTCTTATGTTTTCTCGCACATAATGGTCGCCGGCGACTGTTCGATAGTGTGTAACGGCTCTTATTCTGTAAAAGCGTGCAGCATCAGTGATGCCAGATGCGGGGAGTCACGGTGAAATGATGTACCCCCTCTCTGATGACGGGGAATGAGTGGGACGAATGGGAGACACGTTGCACGTGTGCGATGGGGACCGTGGAGTGTGCGCCTGCGCACGGTGCTGGAATGGAATAGTGGAAGGGGTAAGGAGGAGAGTACATGTGCTCCGTTTGGAGCTCATTCTGGTATCACTGTGTGCAGCATAAGCATCAATTAAAAGTCGACCGTCGTCGCTCAGTGTGGACACAGCTTCACGCTGTACGAAATTTTCTATGCGTTCGAAGTTCGGAAATGTTGTAAACGTGCAAACATCGTTCACGATGCGATCGATCGCACGGATCCATACTTGTGTGTAACGGCTTCCTGTATGTTCTCGCGTTAAACCGTGAAATGCAAAGGCGGTGAAGAAACTAAGCGAAGCGGTATGCGTGTATAAATCTGTAAAAAGTAATGGTAGCGACCATACGTATGTCCAGTAGACACTTTATGTAATTTATCTGATTTTTAATTAGCATAGAAGTAACGTTTTAAGAACTCCGTCGATTGGATGATTTGTTGCGCGCGACATGAACAAGAAAGTCCGAAGCCACGGTGTGTCTCGACGTCAATGATAACTCGTGAGCCTCTCTAGTGTAACTAAATTTTCGATATCAGATCCGAAAGAGGATATTTTACAGTGTAAATTTTGACGAATCTTAGCAATTAAATAACGAGGCTATGGAAAATCACGTTTGTTGCAGGCGTTACAACAACAGTTACTAGTTTTTACGAACGTTTCAAACGGTTAATACTTTTTTTCGTGTAAACTTGAATCGAGGCATTATTTATTTAAACAACGGTGAAGAATAAATTTAATCGAATTACGATTCACGAGATAAAAACAACGTATACAAGTTCACAAAATAAGTAGACGGTTACCGTTAATAATTTTAGTTAAAAGCTGGCCAGAAAAATTTGTACATTAACTTCGAGATTTTAAACATTCTGACGCGCGTCACGTAAATATACTACAGTAAAACCTCTCGCGTTGCAACCTCAGTTGTTGCATGGAGTCCCCGTTCGTTGCATACTAGCCACCCCCACTACGAGTTGTTAGAAGTTCTGCGACTCGCAGTGGGGGATTGTGATGGTTGCGCAGAAACAACAAAGAATCCACGCTACGAATCGCTATGATTGGCTGCCTCTTGCACAATCTCCAGTTCTGCACGCATTTCCGGTCCCGTTTCGTGCAACGAGCGAGGTTCTACTGTAAAGCAAAATTTTAAATAATGATTCGAATAAACGATTTACGTTTCTTTATTGAATGATCACGAATCAAAAAGCATATCGACGACGTGTCACCCGGACACTTATATTTTCAATTTATATAAATAACTAGCTGAAAGCAAATATATCGTGAACAGTTAGACAAGTTGAAACAGTTGCAGCCGAATTAAAAGTGTGGAAAGAATTCGTTATGATTTCTAACGCGGAGAGAAACGGAAAGAGAGGGAATGCATCCAATGCAACCGTATTTAAATAAATAACAAAAAAAAACTCCAAGATAATGAATGTAGTTATAGGAGGAAAATCAAAAGATTCTTGTCGATCAGAACCGAATGGTTCTTCGTCGAGGAAGAAGGACGATATAAATATATACATAATGCTACTGTAAATAAGGGACGCGTGATAAGTGGAAATGAAATCGGTTAGAGACGCCCATGTAAATCATTTAGTGTATTACTAAAAAGTTTCGTAAGATAAGTGGAACAAACGTTCGCGCGTTTATGAAGTGCAGGTGCCGCGTGCTTGCACAACATTGTTTTTTCAAAGATGGAACGTGGGGAGGGGGAGAACGACGACGAAAAAGCCCGGCAGCTAATCCTCGATTGCAAATTCTGTGAAATTGTCCAAAACGAAGTATTGCTTTTCTGTACATATTGTATAATCCATGTATAAACACAACTCTGCTAGTTGCGAAACCCATCATTGTAGTTAAATTACATTACGGATCATTATATCTATATCACTTCAACAATAAACAATTATTATGAGAATGGTACAGTTCACTGATTTGAAATCAATCCTATTTTTCCCTTGACGTTGACTTGTACTACTGAATTTTCGTGCCACCTCCTTCGCTGTCATATTCGCCTACTACAAAAGTCCATTTTCAGGGCTTCCAGAAATTTTTCGACCATCTGGCTTGTCGTTGAATTTTACTGCTAAATTTTCGGAATTTTTTCGTCCGTCTGGCAACTGTCGTTGAGTTGTACTACTGAAATTCGTGCCAATTCCTCCGATGTAGTATCTCGTCGGTGAGATACTACAGACGAGGTATAAGAGTAGATCAATTACCATATGGGATTTCGTGTCTCACATAATAACTGGATTTCTTACGCCCTCTACGCTGACGAACGATAAATGTTGGAACTAGATCCACGAAAGCGATCAAAATCGCGAAAGTGATCGCTTTCGTGGATCTAGTTCCAACTTTTATCGTTCGTCAGCGTAGAGGGCGTAAGAAATCCAGTTATTATGTGAGACACGAAATCCCATATGGTAATCAGTGTTTCGATATCGTGCAGCAGTTTTCGTACGATTTATGGCCGCTAGAGGCGCTTGCAGTCTCAGTAACGTAACCTTCTCGATGAAATGGGATACCTTGAGCACCCCGCAGAATTTGAAAAGATTTGTATGATTTGATTCTGAAAAATGAATGTATAACATGTACATTTGTGTATATTTTGTAACTTGTGGCACAGTCCTGAAGTTTTTTTTGTCCGGAACAGATTTGTTTCGGTACGTCCGCGCCAATATAACTGTCTCAAGGTGCAGGGCGCAGGGCTCCACTACACTCCACTACCTCGTCATCATAGATACTTTACTGTTTTTTCGTACGAAAAATGCTACACGATATCGGAACACTGATGGTAATTGATCTACTCTTATACCTCGTCTGGCAGTCTTTTCGTGATATTAGCACAGACGAGGTATAGGAGTAGACCAATCAGCCTTAAGTCTGTGGCGTCCTCTCTACTGTGGGTGTGGGATCTGATCCAGGCTAGGATTTTGTGTGGGGGCAGCATTATGCGTGAACATTTTCGTTCAGTGCTGAGCAGTGCTGAGATATTGTTCGCCCATTCGATAGGGCTCCCAAAAAACTCTCCGTGACAAGTTTCAAGTCGGTATCCCTATCACAATGGTAGTTATATGGTGAGCACGGTTTAATGAATTATGCTCTATTTCTTCTGTTCTGCTCAAGAAAAAATTACAAAAAAATTCATCAACATTCTACCTAATAGCACACATGACAGTGAATTATTTTAGAATTTTTAGTTGCAAAATCGATTTTAAACAAAATTCGGAAACATAAAATTGCCGATTTTATATCGAAGCTTTCACAGTACCACGTTCATATTATTATGCTAGTTGTGTCTCATCGTGATTATCGCAGGCCAAAATTTGGTCTGACTTTGGCCTACATTTGGCATAGAATTTTGGCACCGAACTTCGTAGCCAAATATCGACCCATCTGACGACAGGTTCTGTGTTGCAGATTCAAAGCAAATAAGGACCAAATCCTGTTCCAAGCATGACTTGGCACCAAAATGACCGCCTTTTGCACTTTATGAAAAGTTAAATTATTTTAATTATTTCAATTTAATTTAAATAATTAAATTTAATTTAAATTAAATTAAAGTTTAAAGTATGACTTAACTGCATTCACAAGCAACACACGTCTACTTTCTATCCTACGGATGCATTCATCTGTAAAACTGACTTGAAGCGATTATTTTCACGACGAAATATAGCCTTTCGCAACACACACCTGCAACTTATGAAACCGACGTCGTACATCTCCGATACCTTATACTTTATACTTTTGACAAGATATATGACGCTATTTCATACGGATATCAGCTTTAAGTCTGTTTGCTTCGTATGTACCGTGTATCCGGGAACCTAGTAAATATGTGGTTTCGTGTATAGATCCTCGACATATGTATTTTACAACATACGTTTGTAAAACAACTACCTGACGGTGTTGACACATGTTTGACTCTTTACTCGCACCTCTCACCTGGATATTTTTCAAACTCCCACTCTCACTTAATCTGTTTAATACCTAATTGATAACTAGACTGCGGATCTTTATGCATTTATAGGAAAATTGAATAGACGAAATTCCAAATATTGTAGGAAAATTTTGAAAATTGAAGATGTCAATATACGATATCTTCTCTACTAAAATTACTAAGGGAAGAAAGAACAGTCTATTTGCTTTCTATTTCTTACAATCGACGCAGATAATTTATATTTTGCATAAAGATCCGCAGTCTATTAATCACTAATAATAAATAAAGCATCACAACACCAAAGATACCCTAAAACCCACTATCATGGAGGTGGTTCGGGTACAAGTTCCAGAAGATGTTGGCAGCTAGTAGAGTCTACATCGTGCGATGCCCTTCAGTACTTTTGTACAAACTGGCAAAAGAGTGTGTTGACATTTTCCAATTGGCCAAAATAAGATCATTTTTCTTCTATCTTGACCACCAAAGGACTGTTTTATTATTATTTAGATACCTACTTCGTATAATAAAAATATTTAAAAAAACTTCTTAAAAACCACACTTATATTAAATCACACTAAAAAGGAGAAAATAATTTTTTTAAACATTGGTGACTATGAATAAAAGCGTGGAGCGCTAAACCATATTGACGTAATCTTCGTGGGCGCTCCACGCTTTTATTTATAGTCACTAATGTCTAAAGAAATTATTTTCTCCTTTTTAGTGTATTTTAATATGAGCGTGGTTTTTAAAAAGTATTTTTTATATATCTTTTTATTTTCTACTTTTTAGTCTTTTTTAAATGGGACGCAAAATATAGTAATACTGATGTGGAATAGTAAGATATAGAAACGCAAGGTACGGAAATACGCGAGATATGACTCCGAGAGACGACGTCTCTTGATGGAATTCTCCGAAATTGTCCGAAATGGAACAGAATGAACGGAACGCCACAACCACACCGAGCTCCTTCGGTGCGAAATGGGTCAGTGGAGTGGGGATGAGTCGGGGTGGGAACGCGTAGTGGAGTAGACAGCGCTGGCGCGCGGAGTGGGGATCGCTGAACGCGATCACGTACTACCGAGCGTCGCGCGACGAGGTGTGACGGTTAATATAAACATTTTTTTCTCCTAGACGCACAGTTTTTTTTAAATTTGTTTTTTTTTTAATATTGCATTGTCATCCAGTTCTGAGCTATGTTTAAAGTTTCAAGTCTCTAGCTCATCGGGAAGTGGTTTAAAATTCGATTACAAGGTTTGACGCATATAACAACAACTCTTGCCTTTTGAATAAAAGTGCTTAGTAATACGTACAAAATGTTATCGATTTTATTTTTTAATATTTTCTTATGTTATATTAGGTTTTGAGAGCTACCAATTCTTTTTGTACTCAGAACACATTATTATTCCATAAAATGCTTATACATATTATAATTCCATGATAAATTAGGAATAGTATAGGAAATTAGGTGTAGTAGTATACAGTGTGTTACCCAAGAGATTTTCGACTTATAGAAGTTCGAGTTATCAAGACTGAACTGTACCAGAGAGGACCCTCCCTGACTGTACTTTCAGACCTAGTTAGATGATGGGTTTTTTCGGAGGGGAGTGAGCTCAGTTGGGTGATGGCGTGTCAATAACTATCGTCAAGGATCCTAGTTTCCTTTTAATCCCTAGTTGACTTTAATGGGAAATGTCGCGAAGTCAGGCGAATGCATCTACCAAATTAAATCCATAAAGTACAATAAATAGTAGTAGTAAGATAACAAATACTGGTTTCGTGACAAACTCAAAAGACCGGCTTGTAGGAACCCGATCGCCGATAGTTTGTGTTTTGCATCTGATCCACGGAAGGAATGTTAGCAACATTAACTAGACTCCGCGAACAGAGAACTTTGCTTCAATTTCGATTATTCACATCATAACTGCTTACACGACGATTTACTTTGCGATTACTGTTCGGTCGCAGAACAGAGACCTTCCCGTTAGAAATGCACCGGTCTCTTAGCAGGACAAACAATGATGATGTTTAAACATGTTTAAACAATCGTTAAAGACGGAGAGACACCACTTTTGCACCAATTGTTGAGGATGTTTTTCAGTTTATCTTAAAAAATAAGGGTCCAGCGTAAAATCGAACTATATCACGCGATAGAGCAGACTTTTATCTTGAGAAACCACCCATTAAAGTTTGCTTGAAAAACCAAAAAGCAAAATATCTTCGCCAGACATGAGCCTCACCCTGTATACGTTTTTATAATGATTATCCTTATGTAGATAGCTACAATTTCATTTCCTTATCATGAAACTGTTACCAACATATTTGCGCCATTTTTCTGATTAAAATGAGACCAAACACGACATGATTTCGAGCATATTTGCTTGTTTAATCCAGAGCCGGGAACTGGCAGCTCATGGGCCCAGAATCGCCACTTGTGTCCCCACTCTACCTTCCCCTTCTGTCACGCTATTTGCCACGCTTCCATCTTTGTCCGATATTGGCAGAGAAAAGGTAAGGTTTCCCTCTCAATTCGTGTTCCCTCCCCTCATCTGGTGACTCTGCATGGTCCGGACACTGTTTTATCTTGATCAAAGTGTGATGATATCGGCGCACAGGTTCGATCAATTATAAACTACAAGCAATTTTGCAAATAATTAAACACTCAACGTTTTGATCCTGATACTTCGATCCTGATCTTTGTAGTTTATAATTGATCGAACCTGTGTGCCGATATCATCACACTTTGATTATCAAAAATACGATCGATAAACATTAAATTTTATACTGTTTTTTCTTGTTCCGAGTGTCTACTAGCGTCCCCCACCATTCGACTGATGTCCTATATAAAAGCAATAGCGTCGGCCAGCAGGACGCGCCACCTCCCCGACCTAGAAAATAAAGTCAAGCAGGAGAGGTGCTGAACAGTAGGAGACTAGAAAATTAATCGAGGGTGTCGCACAACGACGGCGGGGGAGAAGTTTGCCGGCTCTGCCCTAAAGCGTAGTACAACATACTGTTTTCGTAACAGGAGCATGAAACAATTTCATATTTTGTGTTCCACTTTCGTGCCACAACGAGAACGCAGGTAATCACTTTAGCTAGACTCCATGCACAACTTCTACGTCTAGGTTTTCGGTGAGATTGATCAGCCCGTGATTCTACATATTCATTGTGACGTTGCAATTTTTGCGACGTCCGTACGAAAAAGGTCAACGTGACATGATATATACGGTATCTTATATATTCTCTAGAGCGTAAGATACTGGTTTCGTGAGAAAATCAAGGGACAGTTTTGTAGGCACCCTGATCGCCGATAGAGAGTTTCTGTTTTGCTTCTGGACCACGCCGAGAGGAAAACGCCAATTGCACTTAACTCCCCCGACACGTCGCGGAGGTGCGCGAGCGCACGGCTATCGACCAGATTCTCGTCTCTCCTCTCGTTTCCTCGCTGCCAACGGAGGCATGTATACATTTCACTTGAATCCCGGCTACGGCAACGCCTCAAACGTCTTCCGGGGATCGGAAATGTCCGGTCCCCACGTGGCTACGCGGAAACCATGAGGAAAGGAATCCTGCACACGTCCTGAGAAACAACGCGGCGTCGCATTCGGCCGGGGCTGTGGATCTTTCGATCTGTCGACTTGACACTTGAACTGGTCCAAATACGACCGGATGGTCCATCATTATCTCATCACCGGCGAGCATTGAATTGGCCGCGTCGTCGTTCGAATCTCTGCGAGCAGATACCGTGAAAGCAAGCCAGCCGTGAACGCGTCGCCCCGACGACGGAACAGAAGCCATAATGTTTAGAAATGTGAGACATGTGATGATGTGAATGTTTGTCGGGCTTATCGGTGGTCCCGCGCCTGTTTACCCTTTCGTTTATCAACGCGCTAAATCCCGATCTTCCGCAAACACCGCGTCGAAGAAAGTCCGATGCGCCCTTCTCGAAGTGGCAGCGATCCTTCGTAACGGTGCCGCGTTACGTGCGATAGCCCAATAACGGAACCGATGACGCGGGAGTGCGTCAAATCTGACCTGTTTCGACGACACAGAAACGGGATGTCAAGTTCGAGCAACAAGCCTAATCGTAGCCGCAGCAGCAACTCCGCTCCGGTTATTTCTCTAGTAAAATGCATCGGGCGAATGGTGTGACTGCATCGAACCGCGTGGAATCGCGGCCTTCCTGACAATAGGGGGTGTCGAATCGAACTGTGCACAAGGCTGCAGCGTTGCAAATTGGAAAACCCCCTTCGCCCAGTTCCGCCGGTAAATAGGCCACCTCTGGATGGATTCGATAGAAAGCATCGCCGAGCACATTCGAAAACCGATTTGCATCTTACGGCGATGCAACGGAGTGTGCCAGAGAAATGGTGCGTATAGCGTGGTGGATGTGACGAGAAGAATATCGATCTCAATATTAACCGAAGGCTCATTCGAAAAGCAAAAGTCGCGGGACTTATATAAGGAACGCGCACGGCCTCGCAAAGGCGCAACTTCTTCGTGGAACTTCGAAGAAGAACGTCCTCCGGTTTGGTTGTTCGTCGAGCTGACGAACCTAACAATGTGGCAAACCTATCACTGAGAATTGTTCGCGCCACGCAGCTCAGTTCAGCGAATTTGAGAACGTGGTAGATAATTATGCGTCGAAACGTTTTTACTGTTCGATTCGGAGCAGCTGCCACGGGAGCTGATCACGAGAACGAAGAGAATAGAGTCGAACAGCGACATCGGAAAGCTAAGAACGTCCGCGGTTATCTTTACAAGGGGATGTCGGACAATAAAACCTCCTCCCACACGGGTTAGCAACATCAGCTGCTGATAACAGCTGGAATTGGTCTGATCGTGTCAAGACTTGCTCATGCTTACGTTCGCCAGATCTTTCAATCACTAGGTATCGGTCAATGAGACAGATCTCGCTGGCATGTGTGATAATTACTCCCAGGAAAAGGTGAGTCGTTGTCATATTTCTTAGCATGCGAACTGACGTTCAGTTGTTCCGGGTGCGAAATAGAAAACGGAACAACAACGAATTTATAAATTTAAGGGGAAAACTGCGACAAAATGTGACACGATTATGGTGTCGCAGATATTCGAAGTCAGAGGTGATCCCCGTGAATTAGCTTGCAATTAGTATTCTTCGTACTTTTTATTTGGAAATTACTAACTGCTATTTGTTATTTAAATTATTTTACAATTTTTTTATTATACACTTTAAATTGTTATTAGGCTGTGACACACCTACGTTCTCACGATGAAAGAATTACTTCGTAACATATCGGTAAGATGAAAAGACATATTTTCGGAATAGTCAAGCAATATAATGTGCGGTCAGTGTACTAATGCTTCCGTGCTTGAAGTGATCGTGTATCTGCGTTGTCTGATTCAATATTTTTATTTGTCGCTTACGCTCATTGGAAGAATCGGAAGATTGTAAAAGAAAAGACTCGGAATGGATTTATCATACAACTGCAACTATTTTGAAATGTTTTTTCAATTCCGAGCATACAATTTCTTATTGAAATTATTTCGAGTTTTTCTGTTTTGAGCGTTATTAGATAATAACGTATGCTTTATTCACGTTCGTTCTATTTAATATTTTCATTTGTTGCGTAAGCAATAAATTCAACAAATAGCTTTCAATTGGTATTTTTCAAATGCTTTTTCCAATTACTAGTATATAAAATACAATTGAAATTAGTTTGCTTTTTATTTTATACGTTATATATGTTATCAAAAAAAATTATGTAATGCAATTTAAAATGAGACTTACAGTAAAAAGCATAACTGATTCCACAGACTTTAAATCAGAATAACTTTTACATGAATGGACCAAACGACTTGAATTTCTCTATAAGGCTAGAAGAATTAGGTTAGTTAGTAAATGACGTGTAATAAATAAGTTTTGAAAAAATGCATTTGGTCGGAATTGTGAAAAACAATACTAAAAATTGATTTTTACAACTTTTTTAGCTGGCCCAATAACGAAAATTTAAAAAATCTGACTGGTCGACTGGTATAAATTATATACGCCCTGAAAATTTCATTGAATTTGGTTAATTGGTTTACATACGAATTATAAACGATCAAAAATGGTCAAACCTGCCACTTTATGGTACACTACAAATTACCGCTTTTGATCGTTTATAATTCGCAGCCCAATTAACTAATTTCAATGTAATTTATACCAGTTGACCAGACACATCTATTGAATTATCGTGATTGGCCCAGCTAAAAAAGTTGTAAAAATCAATTTTTACTATTCTTTTTCACAATTCCGTCCAAATGCATTTTTTCAACATAGTTTTTATACACATCATTTACTAAACTAATTCTTCTAGCCTTACAGAGAAATTGAAGTCGTTTGGTCTATTCATAAAAAAGTTGTTCTGATTTAAAATGCTCCTCACTGTATAATCTATGTACTTTAGAAAGTATCATCACTATCTCATCCTTCGCTTTTAAATTATCGTAGCTATCTACCTGAGCGTAATACAAATTTTGTAATAGATAGTAATCTGAATCTTAAACGCGTACCAATAACCAATAAACGTATTTGACCATTTTTATGATCGAAGTAAGAATACCGATAAGATCGCAATCTATAAATACAAGTGTAATTGATATATTATCGCAGCAACTCGTTCGGCAGATCACCAGAAAACTCGTGCAATCCGTGACATCGGTGAAAACATTGACTTGAAGTGTTCTGAGTAATCGAGTGTTCCGAGTCGTCAAATTATTGATTTTCAACTTCAAGTGATACAAAGTGATCCATGTGCGCGATCATGCTGATAGTGTCAAATCTAAAGGGGAGTTGCCGAGCGTATACGGTTACATACCTACATTACAGTTCCCTCGCGATACATATATACAGGGTGCCCCGAAAGTTACTGACCAGCATTTTCAAATGGTAACTGTACGAAAACAGTTGAAAAGAAGACAGCCATACTGACTTTTATAGATAACATAATAGCGTCTTCGATTGTTCAAACGGATTGCGACATACGTTTCTTCTTGTCATGGGATAGAACAAATAAAAAGATAGTTCCACCGTTTAAAAATATTTTCGGAGAGTATTTCCTAGACGCACATTGATTAATTTGGAATAATTATTTATGTTCGTAAAAATAGAAACACTCTTCTATCTATTTGTCTAGATATCTAATTACAGTTACACGAATGAATATTCGGACGCTCGAAAAAAGACGATAACTATTTTAATATTGCACTATACGATTGGAACTTTTTTGGGAAGCTAGAGCAATTAGTTTACTACATGAATACTACGTGAAAAAATTTGTTTCAAAACCAGCAATTGATCGGAATTGTAGAGAAAATACTATATTGAAAATTTAAAAAGTACGTTTTTTGGTCTGTATCAACTATATATATATATATACATTGTGAAAGTTTCATCGAAATCGGTTAATGCGGGAAAAAATGACAGGCATTGAAAGATGTAAGAATTCTTAAATATAGGCCGAAAATCGTAAAAATCTGCCATTTTCACCATCTTTAAACGTTTGTAGCTCATTGAAACATCGACTGATTTTGACGGAATTTTCAGAACATGTTTAGTTGACAGAGATCTACAAAACGTATTTTTTACATTTTCAACATAGGCCCAGATAAAAAAAGTTGTAAAATGCAACTTTTTGTATTTTTTCCACAATTCATTTCAATCGGAGTTATTGGAAAAATTTCTTTTCACATCCTGTAGTAAACTAATTGCTCTAGCTTGCCAAAAATGTTCAAATCGTATAGTACAGTATTAAAAAAGTTATCCTCTTCTTTACGTCTTCATTATATCTGTATATCAAGTCCGATAACAAAATTGCAATCAATTTCAAAGAAGTGGGTTGCATTGGCAGTGTTGTCAGATGAGGGGAGGGAGCACGAATTGAGGGTAAGAAGTTGCCCCCACCCTGCCAGTACCGGACACGTGCACGATAGAGACGACTACAAAAATAAAAACGTGGTAAAAAGTGGAAATTCTTCTGGGCAGTAGAATGTATTTTGATTGTTTGTAAATACTCAACTAATTCCACTACAGATTAATTTGTATACAATACAGCCAGTTCACTCTAACATTTTTTCACAATCTATTTTTTGGGTCGTTGATAAAGCGGCAGTCAAATGGTTCGTTAAATTTTAACTGTATCTAAAATTGTTATCCGTATCTAGAAGTTTGGCGTTATCGCGGTGATAAATGACACCCTCACCTGTTAATCTATTTCGGCCGCTTCCGGCCGATTGCCACGAAACTTTCGTCGAGATCCGGGCAGTATTATAGTTAGATGACAGCAACTAATTAGACAGCAGATCTTTATGCAAAATAAAAATGTTCTACATGAATTGCAGGAGACTGGAGTGAAATAGAAAATTTCCTTTCTTAATATGTTTAATAGGTTGAAAATAATATAACAGTATGTAAGTTATTATATTAGAGTTAAAGTTCTCAACAAATGATTTCGACATTCCTGACATTTCCACAATCGCTTGAACGGTATTTCTGTAGACTCTGAATTAAACTGGAGATTTGATAGCTATAAATCGTAATAAGTCTACCAAAATATTTATCAGCTACATGCTACAGCTACACTAGCGCTCTTTATACAAATGTTCCGAGTCAATTGCAAGATACTAAATTTACACAACACTCTGATTTCCATGTAATAATTGCAATATATTTACATTCTTCTAATGTCGTCATAATTTTGTATTTTACATATTCATTTTTGTCGTTAATTTTGCCTTTCCAGTTTTAGTTTTATTAATCAAGCTATATTATACGATTCTATGGAAGATTTATGGAGTTATGATCTAGTAGATGATTATAATCATTCAAGTAGTTTTTTAAAAAACCAATATGCTGTACATACATATATGTACATTGTAACCAATTGCTATGCTTACTAACTGACGATTATGTTTGACACATTTATTTTTCTTGTAAATAGTAAATATTAGAAAAAAATGAGGAAAAAGTAGTACTGTTTATTTATGCGCAACACAATGACGTATGTAATTTTTTTGCGTTTATATTATTCTGTTAGATATGAAGGTGACCTTCAATTTTCTAAATGGAATGCTGTAGTATATCTTTTTATGTCACAGGAAAGCGTGTGTCTAGACGAATTCATCCGTATACTGCACAGTGACCGTCAAGGTCATGCAAGGTCAGAGATGGAAGAAACATTTTGAATATTTCATACCAATGTGTTTATAGGTATACCTTATTCATACGAATTAGAGTGTTTACTTTTTACTTCTAGTTTCTGCTATGATAAGTCAATTTCAGTATCACTTCCGAAACTGATTAGTAATATCGCATAGTAATTGTATTATTATTCGATGGACGAGAAGGCGGATATGGTCAGCGCCCGCTCTAGCGGTTACGTCGCCCCGGACAAAAAGACATATTGCCGCCCCTTAAGAATATAAATATATTTCTTAAATAGAGGTACACATTTTTTATCTTCAATAAAAGTCAAATCATTTTATTTAAATTTTAATAAAAGAGCGTATTTATTTTAATAAAAGCAAATTTTCTATTAATTGGGTATTTAACACATCAATATTTTTCTCCCACTTACAGCCAAAATGGCGCCCCTAAATTTTTGGCGCCTCGGACAAATGTCCGGGTTGCCCCCCTTCCCCCTAAAGCGGGCCCTGATATGGTACGCATTTATCACCAGTGCAATGGAAATAAAAGACAAGGTAAATTTGAATACCAGATTAGAAGAATATCTGGACAGAGTGCAGCCGAATGAAATTCAGTTTGTTTTGCTTGCAAAGCGTTTAACGGAAACAGGGTCTTTGCCAAATAAGTCTCATAATCGGAAATGTCTTTTATCTGAAGATAAAAAATTGGAAGTCCTCTTACATTTTGAAGAAAATCCGACAACAATGTTCAAAATGTTTCTTCCAATTCTGACCTTGCATGACCTTGAAGGTCACCGTGCAGTATACGGATGAATTCGTCTAGACACACGCTTTCATGTGATATAAAAAAATATAGTACAACATTCCATTTAAAAAGCTAAAGGTCACCTTCATATCTAACAAAATAGCATAAACACAAAAAATTACATACGCCATTGCGTTGCGCATAAATAAACAATACCACATTTTCCTCTTTCATATTTTTTAAATATTTATTATCTACAAGAAAAACGCTGGCTGGTGATAGCGCGGACACCCTGTATATGTATTATTATTAAAGCAATGAATTTACAGAAACAATATTTTCTGTTTAGGTACTGTTACGCGGCGGCGACAGGTTGCGAGATAGTGAGCGGAACCTTTTCAATTTCGAGTTTGACAGTAAGGTTTACAAGAGTCGACTGCGACTGCGAAGATGGCTAATAGGCATACTAATTTTCCTGCTGACATCTTTAGTCATCGTAAACACCTACACCACAGATCAATTCCCGGCCGTACACTTAGGGGCCGTACACTTCGGAACTGTTCTCAATATCTCTTCTCAAGGTATGTATAAATGTATATACATTTTTATAATTGACTGTTCTTATACAGGGTGAGTCACCTAACGTTGCCACCTCAAACATCTTTGCTGTTTTTAAAGCCCAAGTATGAAGTCTACAAATAAGGGGCTTCAAAAATCAGTGAGTGATTAACGAGTAGACTGCGAATTTTTAATGGTTAATGCAAAATAATAATGTTCTGTGTCTGACTGCGAATTTTTAATGGTTCATGCAAAATAATAATGTGCTGTGTCTGTTATATGGACTGGGAGCTACTTAGAAAGTTTATAGTTTATACGTGCATGAGTAATTATAGTCACTGAAAGGGACTATCATTGTAGGTGTTTAAAAAAGGGTGCTTCCATTTTAAAAAATGAAGCTGACCTTTTGATATCTCTTAAAAAAATCACATAAAAACAAAAATATTTTTGGTATCATGTGAGAGCCCCAATGAACCAACTTTGTCCTTCGGACATTTGACGTATCTTTAAAAACAACAAAGATATTTGAGGTGGCAACCTTAGGTGACTCACCCTGTATAGGTAGCTACAGTTTCATTTCCTTATCATGAAACTTTTACCAACACATTTGCACCATTTTTCTGATTACACATTTGGTTGTTTAACCCTTTACACTCCAAATTATTTTTCAATTTTGTTGCCAACAACTTCCTACTATTTTAAGTGTTCCATTTGACGTTTACTTCAAAGGACACTTTGAAGGACTTTAAAGATTTTTATGATTTATGAAATCATAAAAAAGGTCTGAAGTTACTTCAAAGGATAGTTCCTTGACTGCTCTCTCTCTCTACTTATTTAAAACAAGTTTGTTTACTGGTTCTATTAAATATAGCTCTCAAACTTTGTTGTAATTTATACATATTTGTGGAACTTATATTTGTCTTTAACTAAAAAGTACGACTTAAATAAATAAAGGAAGAACCAAATACATATAAAGTCACGTTTCATTTACATTTTCCTTTCTCCGATGTCGAGTCACACTCGACAAATGAGTGCAAAGGGTTAATCCAGTTTTGGTCTGCAGATTCAGAGCAAATAAGGACGAAATCCCGTTCCAAGTATGTCTTTGCACCAAAATGACCATCTTTTGCTCGTAATGTGTGATTGCAGAAGTCTTAATCTGTTCGAACAGACTTTGCTGACTGTTCGCTTTTCTTTTTCAGATAACTACGTGGAAATGAAGACGTTCTTCACGCCCGTGTCCAACTCCGGCTTCGTAGTCCATAACCAGGGTTGTCGACTTCCAGCGATGGACCCTTTCGATCCGGCCATCACACGATTCATTCACAAAGAGAAGCCGATTGCCTGCGAGCACGGGACTCATCTGCCGCTCGTCGAATCCAACAACACAGCGGTCTACATAAACCCGATGGCGATGCAACATTTTTACAACGAATCCGAGGACGTTAACTGCTGTTGGCGACCGTTCTGGCGAATGAAAGACGAGGATAATGTTGTTACGTCAGTAAGACTCATCATTTATACTTGTAACGGTATACATAACGTTTTCGAAGCAATCGGTGCTTCACGAATTCCAACGGAAAGCTATCGTAAAGGTATCCCGTGAAAGAGATAGTTCAACCCTGAAAATGCGCAGAATAGCGCAAAGTCTAATTTACCCTGTAACTACCCTCACGGGCAAGCTAGAGGGCTGAAATTTTACTCAGAGGAGTTTTTCTTGGTGAGCTTTCGAATGGTTCAATAGCCATTGTAAAACCTCAATAATAATAGTATTGGGTTGGCAAATAAGTTCGTTCGGTTTTTGTGATTTATTCCACTCTAAAAAACCGAACGAACTTATTTGCCAACCAAATATATCGCCACATGTGATACTTCTTCCCTCTACAAAGTCGGATACTTTCCGAACGAAGTTTGTGCAGTCGTGGCTCGGTACCCGCACAGCGAAAGTTTGGCTTATTCAATGAAACGAAGCATGTAAAACTATTTTCACTTGCAGATTCAGCAACGAGTGTTTCACCTTCCAGAATTCGTCGACGGTCAGGGCCGAGTTCGTGAAGATCGAATGTTCCCGGAACAAGGAGACGATATACAAGGACTACCACGCGTTCTTGCCCCGTTTCCGATCGATAGAAAAGAAATACGAGGGCTCGAGAGCCGCTAACGCGAAATCCGAATACCTCAGCGTATTGATGATCGGTCTGGACTCGGTCTCTAGGATCAATTTCCACAGGATGATGCCAAAGACCGTCGGGGCTTTGGAGAAGCTCGGAGCGGTCGAGATGTTAGGTTACACGAAGGTAGCCGACAACACGTATCCAAACCTAGTACCTGTTCTAAGCGGTCTATCGCAGAAAGAGCTGCACGATTTCTGCTGGCAAACGAAAGACAAGACGTTCGACAATTGCCCGTTCATCTGGAAGAACTTCAGCGCGGCCGGCTACCGCACCATTTTCGGCGAGGATGCTTGCGGCATGACCACGTTCAATTACTTAAAACCGGGGTTCCGAGCGCAGCCGACCGATTACTATTGGAGGCCGTTCTGCATCGCTTCGGAGAAAGACATCGGCAACACGCACAAGCTGAACGCGAATCTATGCGTGGGGACCAGAAAGACGTTCGACAACTTGCTGCACTACAGCCGAAAAACTGCCACGCAATTCGCCGGAGACCCCTACTTCGGTTTATTCTGGGAGGCCAGTTTGACCCACGATTTCTTCAATTACCCGCAATTAGGCGACGACTCCTATCACGACTTCATCTCGTATTTGTCCGAGGAACAGTTACTTAACAACACGGCGCTGATAGTAATGAGCGACCACGGGATGAGATGGGGCGAGTTTCGCGAGACGTACCAGGGCAGGATGGAGGACAGTCTTCCGTTTGTGTTCATCGTGTTGCCTCGTTGGTGGAGGGATAAATATCAGATAGCCTGGGCCAACCTCCGCAAGAACACCCGCAGTCTGACGACGGCTTTCGACCTGCACGAGACGTTGATGGACCTGCTACAGCTGAAGAACGTGGAGGAGCCTATTCTGAAAGACCGTTTCAGACGACTGTCGTCGATAGAAAGCTTGCCTCGCGGGATTAGCTGGTTCCTACCGATACCTGATTACCGAACATGCACTTTGGCGGGCATAGCCAGCCATTGGTGCATGTGTCACAGCAGCAACGATGTACCTTTAGACGACAAGAGGCTTCGAGACAAAGCTTTGTTCCTCGTCGCGGAGCTGAACCAGATGCTGAAGAAGTTCGTGCAATGCGCGATTCTTAAGCTGAAAGAGATCAGGGCCGCGAAAGCGTGGAAAGACAAAAGTGATAAGTCCGATCTTATCGACTATACGATAACGATTCAGACGGAACCCGGCGACGCGATATTCGAAGGGACGGTGCGGGACAGGGGCAAGAATAGTAGTAACAAATTGGTCGGGTCTGTTAGTAGGTTAAACGCGTACGGCAAACAAAGCGCTTGCGTCGACGAGTTCAATATGAGGCTGTATTGTTATTGCCTGTAGGGTCTACGTGTTTCGTCGCCTTCTTGTGGTTGCTTTGCCCGCGGCTCTAATATCTTCGGATAGCATTGTCGCAGTGAAATGTACACGGTCTGTCCGGAAAGCAATGCGACCACATTTTTTCGAAAAAATCTATTGAACGTACGAGCACAAACCTTTAAAATCCTTCAAAGTAGGACCCTTGGGCGTCGACACATTTCTTCCAGCGCGATTTCCATGCTCCGTATGCTCCCTGGAAGACGTTTCCTGGAACCTCTCGTAGCACCCTCGTTGCAGTCTCTATGACGCGTTCCACGCTTTCAAAATGGCATCCTTTTAGCACATTTTCAATTTTTGGAAACAAGAAGAAGTCGGCGGGAGACAAGCGAGGACTGTACGGGGGTTGAAGAAATGTTGTGATGTTATTTTTTGCCAGATATGTGGCCGAAGCACCTAGTTGGTGGCGATCTCTTTTCTGACGCGCGGTTGACTCTTTGTTTGAGTCTTTTGAGCACTTCCAACTAAAAAGTACCGTTTACTGTCTTCCCGACGAGGCTGCGACGAGGCTAGTACGAGAGGTTCCAGAAAACGCTTTCCAAGGAGCATACGAAGAAGCATGGAAATCGCGCTGGAAAAAATATGTCGACGCCCAAGGGTCCTACTTTGAAGAATTTTAAAGGTTTGTATCCTCCCTTATGTACAATAGATTTTTTTAGAAAAATGTGGTCGCATTACTTTCCGGACAGACCCTGTATATAAGATGAGTCACACTGTGATAAGATTCTTACCTTAAGGATGTAGAGTACTCACGACATTTCATACTTAACAAATTGAAAATTCATATTTTCGCGGAGTTGTTAACCTCTTGGTTGGCTGCTTGTTCACCTACCGGGCGGCGAGATTCTAGTCTGTTTTTAGTATTAGACTGCGGATTTTATGCATTTATGATAATTGCAGTTTGAAAGAATAGGAAGATTCAAATAATTAATTAAAGAGAAACTTCCCAGCCAGCAAGGCCTACTCCGAGCAGACATCGAGCACAGCCTAGCGAGCAGATGGCGGGCATTATCCTGGCCGAACGACGCTCGAAGCTGCTCGGAATCTGGACAAATCTGCCGGCACACCCTGCCAGCATAAAGCGTTACCTCTGCTGACGCGGCAGAAGCTTCCGGAGCAGATAGAAGGCAGCTCGTTCCTGGATTCTACCTCGCCGTAAGACCAAGGACCGAGAGTTGCCTTCCATCTGCCCGGAAGCTCCTGCTGAGCATTCGGCTGACAGGGTTACTTTCGACCAATTCAAATTAATTGAATAAAGAAAGGTATTAGTGGCCCATAAGATGCAGACATATTTTTATTGTGTATAAAGATCCGCAGTCTATTTATTATGTACTCGAACGTTTCAAAGTCCTCCTTTAACTTCCCAGGTTAGAGCAACTGCCCTAAGGGGACGTGGCACTGTTGCACTGCGAATTGTGAGCATATCTGCAAGCATTTTAAACAAAGTAACTGTTAGAATATTGTTCAAATGCAAAACTCTTAAACTAGAGAGTGGAACTCTTTGTTACACATAAAACGACTTCTTTTTGCACTGTGTTTTTGTTCAAAAACATTTTTAAACGACCTTTACGCGATACTCAGTCCACGCAGGGTTTTTACACCTGTATGATTTTATTTATTCTCTGGAACAGTGATTATTCGCTCCCAATGTTTAAATGGTGCTACATCCCCGGGGGTGGTTTTCGGAGTCTGAGGAATATGTCTGCCAAACGAATTTTTGAAATTGAATCAATTGTCGAAGCGAGAAGAGTTTGAATTGAACTGTGTAAATAAAACACCGATATTTTTAATTATTTCTGTTGTTTAGAAAAGCGATCGTTGAGCTTGGTTGAAATAACGGCTGTCTAAATCAGACTAACCCCTTAGGATGATAATTGTTTAATATTCGATGCGTGCTATTTTCATAAAAAATATTCAAAAACGAAAATTCTGACTAGGTTGCCATTCAGTTAACTCGTTTACAGTTCAAACGTTTAAATTTGGATAGAATAGATACAATTGCTTCTTTAAAAGTGATAGTAAACAGACTACATTTTGTTGTTGTACTATTTTCGAACCGGTTTTCGAATGAATTTATAACTTGTAGTACTTGTACTGACTTTTTAATTAAAATTATTATGAACAACGTATGGAACATGGAGCTGAAAACGGGTGTTACATGCTCGAGGTAAACCAACGTCAGTATTTTAGTTGATGGAGATCGCACATTGCCTATTTTACATCTCTGCAAGATGGCGATAATTTTGAACCGTTTTTCCTGTATAATAAAAAAGGCCTCTTATATAAGCTGTACGAGAACATACAGAAATGCAATGACAAATGTGATGTTAGAACAATTGCGATTTAGTAATTCCGAGAAAAATTCTGTAGCATACTTATTATATAAGTATATATATACGTGTAGTATTTTTCTTTCTACTTTAAAAACTGTAAACTGTAAAGTAATCGCGAATCTGAAACTTCGCTGTTAATATCTCGTTTCCCATCGATCTATATAATATTATTTTTGTAAAGTGTTATATGTATACATAATATGGTTGAAACAGATCCTTACTTTATGAATTGTGAACGACCGACTGATTTAAAATTTTTTAAATCTTGGAAGGATGACAGTGTTACATCAGATAAGGATTTAGAAGAATTGAAAAATCGATTTTTATTTGTATTGCATTTTTAAACAGTGTTATGCTTCAATAACAATCGGAAATGATTTGAACGAAATATATTGATGACGTTGATTTTAATTCTTTTTGTTTCAAATGTTTCAAATGAGCATTGTATTATTCATTATAAATCAGGGCAAGCACTTAAAACGAGATGCTGCAGATTAATGTAGAACATATAGTTGTATACAAATTTTACTTTACGAACAGGCTCAGATATCGCCGTCTGTACAGTTATCAAAAACATCCATTTTCCAAAAATTAAATTCCATCACCTTTGGTTTTTCAGCGTTCACTCTCACATAAAGAGATTCCGCCTATATGGATAATCACCTGTAGTCGAACACTCTATATGTATTATGTATACACATGTACAATGTATGCAGGGATGTCCACCTAACTTGGAACTCGAGTGTTGTATACAGTATGTCCTTTTCAACTGATAATGCAAGAATATCCTACACACACTTGATGAATGATTATTAGAAAAATTGTTTTGTATAAAGAGAGACACACGCATCACACATATTGTAAATAGTTCTTTGTACATAACATTGCAAAGACAATTTCAAGTTCCACTTGGTTTCTTTAAATAAATTATTAGGTCAATATAAGCTAAATTGGCAAAGTTTTGTTCACAACATTTTTCCAAGCTTTGCACACATATGCATGTATATTCCCATGCATTGGTATGGATATTTTTGATATGCAGAAAGTTTTAAGAAACGTTTCGCGCAAAAGTTACGCGGTTCAATAAGAATTATATGAACATATAGAAATTTATTTCACAATTTCATTAAAGAAAAGTTGATCTTGAAATTTCTGCTGTAATTTCATGTATAAAAAAATCATTTACAATTATTTTGTGTTCTGAATGATGTATGATATATACTTGTGTGTCCAGTGTCAAATAACATACTGTATATAATAATCTTTTTCTTTTACATTATAAAACTAATTAAATATAACGTTGGATTTGTTAAGTAAACATAAAGAAAGTTTGGACTGGGTCCAACATAAGCCTAATATTGCCTAAATTTTGAGATACTAATTTAGTTATTTGTTAATTAATAAATAATTATAATTCACAGAATTTCCTCATTCAGTATATGTCTACATATGTATTTAATGTTCTTGCTGTGATAATGAAATAATGCTTATA
Source organism: Lasioglossum oenotherae (assembly GCA_028455765.1). Lineage (NCBI taxonomy): Eukaryota > Metazoa > Arthropoda > Insecta > Hymenoptera > Halictidae > Lasioglossum > Lasioglossum oenotherae. The sequence goes on along the minus strand of CM052300.1, from coordinate 6,323,412 downwards.
GTATTTGTTTATATCATAGTATTAAAAAACCATTTACTTAAAAAATTTGCTATACATATATTATAACTTTCAGTAACGTATGTATAATTTTACACAGCAAAATTTCTGTATTGCAACTCTTTTCAATTTGACCAAAATTTTTCTCTTAAATTCATCGAAATGGAAATATATTTTTTTTTATGTTGCAGCATTAAATTAATGCCACTTTTCATGTACAAGACGTCTCAGATATTCACATGAATTCTAAGTAAATTTAAATGTAAAAAAATAGAGACTCAATGAGACAATGTCCAACCATCAGTTTTGAGTTAATAGTAAAATTAAATATTTATGCTCTAATAGTAATAACACAGAAAAGTATTAATATATTCTGTCATATATGTATGTATACTATATGTATGTCTTGTATACTGTATGTATGTATGTCATATAGTGCTATATACCAAAAAAGACAAAGGCAGTACGAAAATGGAATTATGGAACATTTACTTTCAATTTGAATTAGTCTTATTTTATTCGATTAACATCAGCGTTTAATTTTGGAATGATTTGTTTCGAAATTCACTCAATTCAATCAATTTTGAAATTGACAAATATAAATAAGGTAAAAATATGACCACTATATTAAAACTGTAATTTATATAAGTTATGAGTTGAATGAGTACAATTGAAAAGTTATTTATAAAAGAACAGAATAGTTACAAGTGTGTTGTACTGAATGAAAAAAACTGTACCTAACGTCTTGTAAACAAACCATATACAGCAGTGTTACAGAAACACTTGTAAACTAAGAAAAATGTACAATTTAATGTAAACATTTTTTCAATAAAAATCTTAAATGCCAGTTAAATAACTAAATAGTACTATTTCTTGCAAACAATGGAATTATGTTTCACGGTTGATAAACCGTAATTTTGTAATCCACTGTTTAAATGCAAAGTTTCTGTTTTTATAATACATTTATACATCACTCATACATGTTAAACATAAAATAACTTATTTTAAATTATGTTTTCACATATTGTTGACGTTGGTATAATTTGTTGATAACAAAGTCGCCACTTTTGTATAATGAGACAGGAAGTATGTGTACTCAACGGTTACTGTGTTACGCTAGTTGCATACAACTTAACCAACCTAACGTTTGGCTACCAATCCTGTTGGCACCGCAATATTCAAAGGAAACAAGAAACACCACCTGGTATAGAAACGCACAATTTCAACACATGCACTTCAATTATATGCACAGTTTATAATGTCACTTTGTCTATACATTGTATTTAAAATTCGTAGATTCCCTTTATCCCGTTATAAATTCTATTTACTGAGTCTTGTTGGAATAAATTGTTTATTTCTGAAACAGAAATAAAATATCAATGTATCGTAACATTAAACAAAAAAGGCAACTTAAGTGGGTAGACTCGTTTCCAGGATTGCAAGACTGCAGGATGCGCTTTCTCATTTCTCGATAATGCTAGGCCGCAATCGCCCTCAAAAGTCCTAATGTGCGTTTACGAGGCGTAGCTATCGCAGCTTTATGGAAATAACTACATGCACAACTGTATGCTTCCGAATAATGGAAATTACGCTGCCGAGTAATGCCTTGTAACGCCTCGTAAACTCCCAGTAAGCGAAATGATCGATTTTGGACAGCAGGCTGTGCCAGCAGAATACCAAAACAGTCCTAAATCGAGCAGATTCTGAGCACGCTCAGCTTCGAACGTCGATCTGCCGGCATACTACCCGCCATCTGCACGCATAGTGCGATTGCAACCCCATCTTTGCATTATCGAAGTATGAGAAGGCGCATCCCATACCCTTCAAATCCAGGAAACGCGAGTCTACCCCCTTAACTCATTTAAACTTACCCTCTTTTTGTGTATTCGTGAATTCTGTTTCAGGGAATGCAACATCAAACGTAATGCATAAAGTACCATGTACATTGTTATTGTCGTAATTAGGCATTCCTTCTCCTTTCTTCCGAATACGAGCACCTGGTTTAGTAATCTTATCCCTCTGAATAGTCACTTTGTGACCATCCAAATGTTTCAGATCCATTTTAAATCCTACTAGAGCATCCTGCATAGATATAGTAACATTTGTGAAAAGATCATCGCCAATCCTTTCAAATACTGGATGTGGCTGTGTTCGTATTTTTAATATCAAATTCCCAGGTTCTCCATCTACGTGGGGTTCCCCTTCTGCTGTAAATTTAATTTCTTGCCCATCCACCATACCAGGTTCTACTTCGACTTCAAGCAGTCGTTCCTCAGTGACAAATTTAACATTTGGACACTCGGAACATACGTCTTGTTGTATCATATGATATCTTCCGTTTCCTAAATTACGTGTGACAAATTCTGGTCTACAATTACATTTTCTAGTTCCTTTAGCTGGCTTCATAACAGGCTTATTTCTAGTTATCTGAAAATGAATACATAATACTCAAGTTCTATCAGGTTCTGTGATAGATATAAATATATGAAGTAAGGGTACCAAGGAACTAGTGAAGGAAGGAGAAGGAGACAGTCAGAGTGATGGCTAGAGTAAGATGTGGAAATATGGAAGAAGGGAACAAATATTGGAGGAGGAAGGAAGAGAGAATGTGTATGGTATGCGAAATATCTGGGGAAGCTAAAACATCTGACAGAGGACTGTGAAGGTATAGAGAGAATAAATATAAGTATTGAAAAATAGTAGACTGCCTTAGGAGCCTCGAGAGAAAAAGGAAAGAAATAACCAATAGGAGAGAGGAAGAGGCAATATTTGATATAAGGTATTAAGATAGATTAGCATCTCTATTATAGATAATATGTAGACCATGCATGTTTATGCAATTTTCAATTTTGGTAGACAAATTTTAAGAAAGTGGAATAAAATGGAATCTTATTTTCTGTGATAGTAGCCTTTTTTTAGATCTCAAATAAATAAAAATCGTACTAAATTCTGTAGAAGTTCATATTCTAGCATTTTTTGAAGATTTTCAAAAGCCATAATTATATAAAGATCCGTGGTATGGCATAGGATATGGATGGATGGGTGATATAAGGCAAACATTGTAAACAAAGTAAAATTTCTCAGCCGCAAGGTCGAAATAAATAAATACTACTACTACTACTCAAGTTCTATCAATTACTTTGATTATATGTATACTAAATCTTACCTCTATAAAACTTCCACTATATAACTCTTCTAAGGTAACCATTAAATCCATTAAAATATTAGAACCTTTTGGTACTTCTTGTTGTTGTTGTTGTTGTTGGAATTCCCCACCAAAATGAAAACCAAAATCTCCGAAGAAACTCGAGAAAAGATCAGGATTGTTTGTCATACCATCTCTTTTTAAACATTCCTCTCCACACCTATCATACATTTCTCTCTTCTCATTATCAGAAAGAACTTCATAGGCTGCACCCAAGTCTTGGAACTTTTGTGAAGCAGTTGGATCATCTTTGTTTTTATCAGGATGCAATTCTTTTGCCAGCTTTCTGTACGCCTTTTTTATTGCAAGTTGACTGGCAGTTGACGGTATGCCTAAAATGGCATAAAAGTCCCTCCTGCAAACCACATAGATTGTTGCATTCTTTACGATTATGTATAACAATAATAATGACGAATAATTAAAGTTGCATAGAGTTTACAAAAGCAATATACACGATTGTGATCAAACATCACATAAATAGAACACAAAAATGACAAAAATATATTCCACTAAAGTACTTCAGTATATTTACTGATTTTCAAATAGTTTACTTGCATTTGTTTTATTATTATATTGTTAGTCTGGCGAACAAATAGTTTACAAAATTGGAGGTTATAAATCTTTTGCAACGTAAACATTTTCTAACGATGCAACAAACAAATTATAGAAAAACAATTAGACTGAAAAACTTACCCTGCTGTAGCTAAGATTACATATACTGTTAAATTTATGAACAAAGAGAAAATTAATTTGATCGCTGCCATCCTAGCAGACGTTACAACAAATATCGGTACCTTAGGTCGTGGGTGCTCCTGATTGGCTTACTGAATTTAATTCGCTAGCTTCTGATTGACGAGAAAGTTTTCAGGTATATTTCTATGTAACGAAAACGCGCGTACAACTAATTTTTATGAATGAAAACTGATTTATCGGTGTGATACACAATCCTCTCTGATATTTACAAATTCTTATGTAAATTTATTTGTCCTTGACAGAAAAATATAAATAAAACGGATTTTTATATGTATTTGGTTCTTTCTTTGTTTATTTCCGTGTCTTAATTTTTAGTTAAAAACAAATATTAATTACAACAAAGTTTGAGAGCTATATTAAACAAAATTGTTTAAAATAAGCAGTAGTCAAGGAACTGCATTCATACAACACATATGCACATACACATATATACTTACATGGGTATACATATGTCATATGTGCATAGAGGAAGCCCTTTAATTTCAACAAGCCGCTATATATATATATATTCGCTTTACCACGTTTTATACTTTGTCGTGCTGAAAAATGAGTTAAAATGTAGATTACGGTGTGATAAGGTGGTAACAGCACGCAATTATGTTGCTTAATCAGTCCTCCCGTAATGATATACGTACTATATTTGCACGGATTATGTATTACAAATACGCAAACTGTAAAATAATATAATAGTACACATATAGATATAGATATAGATATATATATATCAACTGTCGAGCAACGTTAACGTTACCAGGTGTCAGTTTACTGGTTCGGGATAGTTGACATACAAATAATAAAGTCAGTCATTGGTTTAATCATGTCAATATGTAAATTCTATCCAGTACTGCTACAGAAAACTTTCTTAGAACAAATCCAGTCACAAATTACATGACAAAAACGTTGTTGGCTATAATTGTTACCTTATAAGATACTCATAGGTTATGAAAATAGTGTATCGAATATCTCACAAAATGCAGAAACATATGCACTTATGGAAAGGTGTCGATAAAGTATTATACAGTTTTAGTGACAAGCCTTGCGGCATTATTTCCAAATTGGTTACTATTAAAGATCATATTTTTGTAATAACTACCTCAAATAATTTATATCATGGAGAAGTGTCATTTATGGAAAACGAACCTCCAATATTAGTTTTCAACAGTGCTCCATTCAATGCAATTGACATTGCATCCAACTCGGAGCATTTATTTATTGTGGATACAAATGGACACGTTTTGAAAGTAAATCCTCAAGATATGAGTGTAATAGATACGATAATTCTAAAAGAAGAAGTCAAATGTTGTAGTCATGGGTACGATCATAATTTTTATTAACCCTTTGCACTCCTTTGTTGAGCGTGATTCGGCATCGAAGAAAGGAAAATGTAAATGAAACATGTTTTTATATGTATTTGGTTCTTCCTTTATTTATTTACCTAGTATTTTTTAGTGAAGGGGCAAGTGTAAGTTCCACAAATATGAATTATAACAAAGTTTGAGAGCTATTTTAATATAATTAATAAACAAAATTGTTTAAAATAAGTAGCACAGTTAGGGAACTGTCCTTTGAAGTAGATTTCAAATGAAACACTTAAGGGGATAGATTTGTTTTTCCAAGATTACAAGGGTGTGGTATGTGCCTTCTCATATCTCGATAATACAAAGATGGGGTTTTGCGGTAGTCAAAAGTGCTTGATAAAAGATGAATCTGTGAGGCGTAATTTGCATTATTCGGAAGCATACAGCTGCGCACATAGCTATTTACATAAAGCTTGACAGCTACATGCTGCTGAATAATGCAAATTATACCTTGGAAACGTAGCAATAGTACTTTTGAGGTGGATTGTGGACTAGATTAATTTTTTATCTAGCACTTTTGACTACTGAAAAATCCCATCTTTGCATTATCAAGAAATGAGAAGGCACATCCTGCACCCTTGCAATCCTGGAAACAAGTTTACCCCCTTAATTTAGATTTTTTATTTGACAATTATTAAAATTATAAAAGTGTTTTCTTGGAAATTTATTGAATATATTTTTTGACTCCAGTATATATTATAGTAAAAATGGCACAAAATATGAATAAATCTAATCTTATTATTTTCATAATACTATACATATCAGTCACTTTTGATGTTCGGTAGGTTTAGTGTTAAAATAGTAGGGAGTTGTTGGTGACAAAATTGAAAAATAATTTGGAGTGCAAAGGGTTAACTATTAAAATTAATGTTGCAATTAATTCTGTATCTACAGTTCTCATACTGAAATAATTATATCTAGAATTATTAATGTTATTACAGATATAAACAAGAAAATGAAATTCTCAAAATAAAATCGATAGCTGTCAATGATCAAGCAGCATTGTTTGTAACAGAAGAAGGCCAACTTTGGGCTAGTGGCAATCAGTCACAAATAGACATCAACAGCACAGAGCCTAAAAAGGTGAAATTTTTCGAGGGTAGAACCATTTCCATTGTTTCGTGTGGTTTTAATTTTAATGTAGTCGCTGCAAGGAAAACATTGAAAAACATGAAAGATGATACCGATAGTGAAAGCGATTTAAAGGAAGACGTTTTCATTAATTCATGTCCTCAGTGTCTTAACACTATATTACTAACTCCTACAAGTGTAACATCATCGGATACTTGTCCAACCGGACACATTACACAACAATTCAGCGAAGATCGCTCGACCGTCTCGACCAGCGCTTTATCAATTAATAGTAAAGACTATGATTCTACATCTCTCGCGGATGCTATTAAAGCAGAACAAATTTCTAAGCTAAACGAAAACGAAGAACAATGTTTGAACAGTACTACAAACTCTGATAAAGAGGAAAAGAAAAATGTTATTTTTATAAATACAGAAGTTGCAAAACAGTTTCTAACTAAACAGTTATCTTGGGTTTCTTCTTACGGAAGTGTTAAAGAAGACATACCTTTGGAGAATATTGAAACACCAACGAGATTACTCAAACAAAATGTATCTAATGTAGCTAATATGGTGTATGAAGGTGTAAAAAATGTAGGTGATAAAGTAGTTACATTATCTAGACATATGAGTGGAAGTTCAGACATTAACGAATTAAAAAATGACAGTAGTGAACATTTAATAGAACAAGCAGAAGACTGTTTGGAACCTGCTAATACTAGTTTAACATTAAGTTTACGATGCGAAGAATTTCCATGGTCATCGAGTAGTGGCACTTCAGAGCATGAATTATCCCAACAGGGATTAAATGAAAGGATTTCTACGTTAACACATGCTGGCAGTAACATTTTGTCGACTGAATTATGGACATGGGGTGACATTGAATTTGGACAATTGGGAACAGGAGATACTATTAATCGCTTGCGACCTGTTTTAGTGGCAAAACTTAGCAATATTGGACTCAGAAAAGTTACATGTGGTGCGTTTCATATTGTTGCCTTAACATTGGATGGTAGAGCCTTTGCTTGGGGAAGAAATAACTGTAAACAAGTGATGCTGGAGCCTAGTGCTTGTCAAAGTGCACCTCAATTGTTTTCCACCAATTTATCAGCAGCCGAGAGAGCTAAAGATATAGCAGCTGGCAGCTTCCACAGTTTGATCATGATGCATCATGGTTTATACTTTATTGGAAAGTCAAGGTAATTTGGTAATAGTAATTCAGTTGAAAACTATTACACATAAATACTGTATTTTACTATTATACATAAAAAAGTTATTATTACACAGCGGGTCTTTATGCAAAATAAAAATGTTTTGCAATGATTGTGGGAAGAAGGACTAACATAAAAATTGATTTTACATTAAAAGCAACATTACAACATTCTTGAATTTTTACTGTTTTATATTTCGTCTGACCAGTTTCTTCATAAATGCATAAAGATCCGCAGTCTAGTTATTATATAACAATTTTAAGCAACATTATTTAAGATTTCTTTAGAAGCACAACTTACAGTGGCTCTTAAAGAGGCGATAACATTTTTAATATTGGACCATACGATTTGAAATTTTTTGAAAAGTTAAAACAAATAGTTTACTACATGACGTGAACAAAATTTCTTTTCACAACATATAGTAAACTAGCTGCTCTAACTTCTCAAAAAAGTTCAAATCGTATAGTCCAATATTAACAAAGTTATCGTTTCTCTGAGAGCATCCGAATACTAATAGGACTCACTGTATATACATAGATGGGATTCCAATTTAAATTTTGTCTAGTCTTAATCCGGCGCTGCTTCTACTTATTTATTCAAATTCATTATAATGATTTCAGTAAAATTGGAGACATGTTTCATCTTGATATTGAAATATGTAGCGACTGTAGTATAACTGAGATATTTGGTTCAGGAGAATATAGTTGCTGTTCTGTGATAAATGAAACTGAAAGAAACATCTCTCAAGACTTAATAGAGGATCAAACCTATTTGGAAGAGATATTGATTATCTATAAAAATTTAATCAAGCCATTGCAAAAGAAGGGAGGTGCTATGCAAGAATTGAATGTTTACGAGACGTTATGTAGATGTTATACAGAACTATTAAGTTTTAGTGTTCTACATATTATTAGTCTATGGAACTATTTCAATCATATTGGTGAAGCGTATGAAGTAGTAGTTGTTGCTAATGTTGAGGAATACGTCACTGTATACAAATATTACTTAAATGCAATATGTGATGTTATCTCTCTAAATGGCTTTACATGTATTGCAAAAATAATTGACGTGCCACGAATAATAACAAATCTATTTACTAATAAATTGAAAAGTAACGAAAAGAAGAAAATTGAAAATGAAATTGTTATCAGTCTGGCATTAAAGTATCCATTGCATAATCTAAATAGGTAAATGTAAATTTATAAATGTTAAACTACATACATGAACCTTTGGTACTTCTTTCTTCATGTATTAATAAATATATATCATATATGTATACAGATATAAAAACATGGTTCATAATTTGATGATGTGTAACGATACAAGGATGGGCGTAGAACGATTTCAAGATGCTCTCATAAAATGGGAACAGATATGCGAGGAACAAGAGAAACAACAAAAAGAAGCTGAAGCAACAAAGTTGTTTTGGAATAGTTCCGGCAAATTGGGAGAAGTTTTAAGATCTCCTAATAGGAGACTTATAAGGGAATCAAGAACATATCCCTTAGCAATGTCTAATTCTGGATATTTTTCTACTCATTGGTTTGCATTGTTGACTGACATATTTATTCATGTTACTGGAACGACTCATACAATTTATCCCCTTAAAACCTTATGGGTGTCGATTTTAGCGGATTCTGAAGTACTACAAGTAAGCTAAACTAAATTTCAGGGAGTTTGAATTCAGATTGCATTGATTGGTTGCTTATAGTATAACTTCTTATATGTTTATCTTTCAGAATGCTATATTAATAAAATCCCCGGAAGACACATTTGTGTTGTATACTGAAACACCTGCTGAGCGTAACGAATGGCTACATACTTTGCGATATGCTATCAAATGTAATCTACAAAAGGTTATTGGCCATGACCCACCAATAACACGCTCTGGCTCTTATGTTTTTATAAAGCACAGTCAATATAAACAAGCAAAATATACTGGTTCGTACGTTATCTGTGAAAGATTTTATAATACATTTTATTCATTATATTTTTAGACTTTGATATACTTATAATCCATATTGTAAAATCTTAGAAAGAAATGATGAGTTGAGCATCATTTTAATTCTTAAAGTTATAAAATAACAGACAAGAAGTTATCAAACTTGTACATGTAAATTGAGACATGCTACACATGTTCTTCACAAAAATTTTTTGATGTAAATATTCTCTGTATTCTCTATCTGTATTTTCGTCCTTCTTTTTTACAAGAATTTACTTTTTTGAATGACATAATCAATTATCTAGATATACACAAAAAGGTGCATTCCTTTGCTGTTGTAATAAAAATATTATATATATTTATGTATAGGACGTTGGCTACTTGGTAAACCACATGGTTTTGGAAAATTAGAGTGGAATGATGGTCGTACTTATACAGGACAGTTTCACAAAGGTGTTTTTCATGGAACTGGAAAAATGGTAACTCCATCGCATGGTACATATGAAGGGCAATGGAAAGATGGTCAACAAACTGGATATGGGACCCTAAAGTCGGTTTATGAAATAAATAATAATATAATTCCGACATAATATATTTTAGACAGTAATGGACATAATATATTTTAGGTATAGTAATGGAGACTTTTATGAAGGATATTTCAAAGATGGAGTACCGCATGGTCATGGCATTAAAAAGGAAGGTTACTTCATGGCATGTGTAGCATCCGTTTACATTGGAGAATGGGACAACGGTGTCAAGCAAGGCTACGGAATTATGGATGACATTATAACAGGTATATATACGGTTATTGTAAATAGAAGTTCAAGTATATCAAAATTTTTTTTTAGTGTTTTTAGAGTTTTTATAATTTTAGAGTCTTTATAATTATATGTTTAACACAAAATTCGTAATTAGCCTGCAATAAATTAGCCTCACACTCTCTGTGTGTAAACATTTTGTTAATCATCGATTCATTAAATAATGCAATGTTATTATAGGTGAAAAATATTTGGGATCTTGGAATAATGATATGAAACATGGTCCTGGCTTAATTGTAACTTTAGATGGTATTTATTATGAAGGAGTTTTTACACAGGACGTTTTAACGGTAGAATTCTTAAAGATTAAACATTTCTCGAATATACATATACCCAGATAGCACGCCGGCTTGATTTTGACCAGGTCCCTGGGCGCGCCAGTGCGCGCATGTCACCTGCAAGGGCTCGAGCCCAGGGCCTGCAGGCCGGGCTGGTATTCTGCCCATTTGCAAGATTGTAAGGATGCGGGTTTCGTGTTCTCATTTCGTGATAATACAAACACAAAAGATCAATCTAGGCAGCAATCGCCCTCAAAAGTCTTATTTTTTTTACTTTAACGACTTCTGCCATATTCATGCGAACTGCCTTGTGTTCTGTATTACAGGCATCGGCCTGATTGGCCACATTAGTATGATCGTGCTGCCCTCTCAAAAACAGGCTGAATCCCGGCCCGGCCTGCAGGCCCTGGGCTCGAGTTTCTGCAGGTGATATGCAGCACATCGGTGCGCACAGGGGCCCGTCCAAAATCGAGCTGTTTGGGCCTCGAGCAGCTCCAACCGTTGTGTTCGCCCGTAATCTGCAGGTCAGGGGCGACTCTGCAGGCTGGGTCAGGTGGTAGGCTGTGCTGACTGGGTATAACAGTATAAATTTCTAGAAACATTAAAGCAAATATACCACTTAATTGAAGGGTCATGGAGTCATGGTATTTGAAGATGGTACTCACTATGAAGGTGAATTTAAATCAGCTGGTATATTTTGCGGAAAAGGTACATTAACCTTTCGAACTGGTGAGCGATTGGAAGGCAATATCAATGGAGCATGGAATGAGAGTGTAAAGGTTGTTGCAACATTACATTTGAAAGAAAATATGGAAAATGTAAAAACCAATTCAAAACCAATGTACGTGATTTATAGGGCAACGAGTGTTTGTATTTATATTCAAATGATTTTTATTATTTTGTTATAGATCATTTGGGAAGTTATGCGTACCACCAGATCGAAAATGGAAGGTCATATTTAAACAATGTTATCAACAACTTGGTATAGTTGAAGCAGATTCTAAATCTACAAATATGACGGACAAATGTGCCCAAGCACAACGTGCGTGGCAAAATGTTGCTAGTATAATGACTAAATCCCGCCAGAAAACACCAAAGAAAAAGAATATATCGATAACTGTATCGACTACCAACGAAATGAATAACCAAACTACTGACGAGTTAGATAAAATTCCCAGTTTCGGAGAGAAATTAACTTATGAAAATTATAAAGATATTCATGCATATTTGATGAAAGCTTTTGAATGTCAACATCATCCATTGGGTGCCCTTTTAACAGATATTTCTACTGTATACACAGCTACATATGGTGGTGTAAGAGTTCATCCTCTATTGCTCGATCATGCTATATCTGAACTTCACAGCATTACATCAAGAATATATGAAATAATTACTTTACTATTCCCAATATTACCATCTGATGGAACAGACGTTTCACTGGAATCAGAAAATGGAAAAGAAGGGTATGCTGGGTTTACATAATTATTATAGTTTACGTATTTTTTGTATTTATAAATACTATAAGTAACTGCACAAACTGTAATCAAATAAACACCTTAGTAAAATTTTAATAATCTGATGTAGGAAATGATCTACAATTTGCTTTTTTACGGAATAGTTTAATGAGAACTATAATTAACTAATTACAATAGTCTAACTAAAAGCTGTAAATTGAATAGTTTTTAATTACTTTATTAGGCTGGTTATAAATACTATTGCTATAATGCATCCAATAATATTACCTCGCATGCACTATGTACTTTTTGTACTGTATGCTCTACATAACACGGAAGAAGACGAAGCCTATTGGAAAAGACTAATAAAATGGAACAAACAACCGGATATAACATTAATGGCTTTCCTAGATATTGATCAGTAAGCACTTATATATTGTTCGTATTGAAAAATATAATTAATTAGCTTTAAATATGAAGTGACAAATGAAATTATAGGAAATTTTGGAAGAGCGGAAATTTAATAAATATCTCCGAAAATAGATTACAGTATCAAACCAAATCATATTTCAATGAAGCAATAGAAACTTTGCAACAACTGAAAACTACATTTTCTCCATTGGAGAAGTTATTAATCGTAAAAAATACGTTTGAACAAATGACACAAGTAAGTATATTTGTAATTATATATATCGTATTATTTAAGAAATTACTATACCCAGCTTCCATTAGATAGTACAAAGAGAATTGGGTTCTACATATCTATGGACGATGGACGAGCTACTTCCTGTTTTTTGTTATGTCGTTATACGGGCTAGTATATTAAAATTAGGCAGCGAAATTCAGTTTATAGAAGACTTTATGGAACCTTCCTTGTGGAATGGCGAGCTTGGAATTATGTTTACCACACTTAAGGTGAGAAATAATTTTTCAGAAAACAATTTAAAAGCCAAGTGATCTCTAAATATTTTTCTTTCTAGGCAAGTTATTATCAAATATTGCAGGAAAAGATTAATGTAGGCGACTAAAAATGTAAAGAATACAATATTATTGGAAAATAAATAAAAGAATGTGAACAAAAAGTTCATTCTAATATAATACAAAAAACATAAAATTCAACAAATCATAACAAAGTACCTCAGAGATCTATGTTACTTTGGTAAAAACAATGTAATTTAAGAAAACTGTATGATATCATTTGAATGATTATTCATTTCTGTAAATAGTTAATGATACACTTATTACATTATTTTAGTATGGCATAAATATACTGTAATATAAATTACAATAATTAATCTATTAATTTGGTTCCACTATTTTTATATATAGTAAACAGCTGTAGTACCTATGCGTTCTTTTGAATATGTATTACATACAAAGTAAGAATTTCCATAATAATAATATTGTATATTTTGTTAAGTTTCATCAAACATTTATATATAACATATAAAATTCTACAAATTAATAGTACCCCAGTTGTTTTAGAGTAATTCTCAAGTATATGAAGAATGCCAAACCAAATATAAAGAATACTTTAACATCTATAATTATGAATTAATATAAAATATGTTATATATGATTACTTAAGTGATCTACTGCCATAAATCATGGAATTTATGAAAACTACATTATAATATAATTTAATATTATTGAAGGCATGTGCAATTTATAATATCCTATTTATAATATCATTATGTAATATAACAATATCACGACAATGTATGCAATACTTTATTAAAATATATTGTGTTGTTACTCCTATAATTATACTTCTAATTCTATCAAAAATTGTATAAAGATAACAACATTATGATCTTTTGAGTCTAAAAACTGATATCGAATTGACATAAAAATTTTTTTTTGTATGATAATCAAAATTTTGAATTTGCTAATAAATAATTAATAAAATTAGTAATATCTTATGAAATATTAATACATTCAATGAACTAAATATGTTATTGAATAATAAATAATTGTATTATTATATATACATGTCTAATTTGAAATGTATAGTTCACACATATGTCAAATTGAATAAAATGTAAGTACAAAAACAGACTGGTTTTTCATTCTCGATATTCATTTTTTTAATTCACTATACTTTACTAACTCTTACTTTCTAAAATTAAAAAGTACCTATATATTTATGTACTTACTTACATATTCATAAATTTCATTTGACTACATATGTTCAATTAGAAATGTGCAACTGATTTACACGTTACACAATATATTGACTACAATTGTTTCAAACAAATAAAGTGGTGTGATATTTAGTGCGCATGTTTTGGGTAGCAGCATGATCTCAAAACATATTAGTGATCGTATATCGTAACATTTCCTACGATAAAAATTAAACATTTACGGAAGAAGTGAAACAACATAATTAAATTGCACTTGTTACAAACATGGAAGTAATTAGGTTATACAGGAGTGTATGGAGAAAACCTCTTTTAATGTACAAAGCTGGAATGCAGGTGTCTTTGCGAAATAGGTACATGGTGAGATTGATATAACCTAAACTTCATTTTATATTTTCCATAACATCTTTCGATCAAGTTAATCCGAACATTTAACATGTTGCTGTCACAATTATTTTTGTCATATCTACTTTAATATTTTTATTGAAACGTAAATGTAAAATATTCGTTGGTATTTCAACCTGTTTTACGTCATACTATTAGTTTTAATTTACCGGTATTTTCTTAATTTCTTTATTAAATGTTTTATTTAGCACAATTCTCACATAATATTATTCGGCATCCCGCAATTCATCTCTTCCTTGCATTTTGTAAATATTTATTGTATGTAGGTATTGCGATAATCGAATGATACACGAAAAAGGTAAACTTTGTAAAACATTTCTTAAATCTGCTTCATTTGTAATATTTTCTTTTTCTTTTTGTCTTGATGTAATTCTAAAGCAAGAAAGAGTTTTTATCAATTTTTTAATGTTTGCCTGAGATCATTGCTGAAAGAAAACGATATAAAATATTAAATAGAATAAAATGTATATCCTATAGTTGAAGGGGATGATATAATGACGAAGTAATAAAGTAATAAAATTATACTTATTAGAATATAATTGGTAATAATTTTCACAAGATGCATATGTTTGAAAATCAAATTAATCTTCGACGTGTAACTTACAGTGGCAGTTCCACATCAAAACTAACAAGAAAGGATATTTCTACACAAGATGACGATGCAAGGATAACCAATACAGATATAGATTTAAATGTAAAAAATGAGATAACATTCAATGCACTTGTTTCAACCGAAGAGTTATTGGCACAACTAGGACTAGCACGAGAATTTGCAAGTGATGGCAAAGTTGAGCATCCATATGTTGATAAATTGAAAAGGGTGCAAATGATTTTATTTGATTTAAGCCACGCTATATCTAAATCAGTGCCTGGAGAAAGCAAATCATTTGAAAGCAAACATATTAGTGATTTGGAAGAATGGATATCAGAATATGCAAATCAATTGCCACCGCAAGAAACCTATATCATTCCGGTAATCACAAACTATTTCTACATTTTCATCAATATTGTCAGATAATTATATTAAATGTTCATTTTAATGTGAATCATGTTGTCACTAGATTTAACACACTCGTGAAAATTTCAATAATTCATTGACATAACATTGCACAATCTTTAACTTAAGCATATCCATATTTAAATTGGTATGTTATGATTTTTTAAATTAAGTTCATCAGCTAGATTGATATTATAATTGTACAAAACTCAACAGCTCTAGCAATAACACGATTCATGAAAGTATTGTGTATCTGTATTTGACTTGAAAAATTTGTAATAGGGTGGTGGTAAGGCTTGCTCTACACTACATTCAGCAAAAGCAATATGTAAACGTGTAGAAAGGAACGTTGCATCGCTGGTACAAGATGGTTTATTGAATAAAGAAGCACAAATATATTTAAATAAATTACAAAACTTTTTACTAACAACATCACGCATTGCAGCCAAGTGCGATCAACGTACGGAAAATATATATATTCCTAGAGCTGAACTTAACGAAAACAAATAAATGTGATGTTTTGTTGTAGGCATTATATTTGACACAGTAATGTTCCATTGAGAAATAATACAAACTGAATATTTATGCAAAACTTTCCAGTAATACGGTTATAATCAGATATGTTTTCAACGCATTAATAAGTTGTAAATAATTTTCAATTGAATTACATGTGTCAGTGATTTATTGTATTGTTGTACTATTATGTGAAAACTGTATATAATAATTACGTTCTGTATGAAGTAGGCTTTACATAAAATTATAAGAGTAAGATGCAGCCTTCAATTCTGATATAAATATCATTTCTCCTTAAAGTATTGTTGTCTAAAGAATTAATTGTTAACAAGAGCAATTTCGCTCTGTGATTCCATTAAATTTTCATAATCAATTGCATTGAAAATATGTTTTGTTACCTGTTCAAAAATTCACTTGCCAGCGTTCATAAATATTTATAAATTATACTATTTTTGTACGCATTACAGATTACTTAGACATAAATTTAATATTTTGTACCAAGTTTAATTTCATGTATAAAACAATAGAATGATTGTAAATAAATGTATACTCGAATAAAGTAAGAGTTATTAAAAAGAAATTAAATTTACTAAACGTGTAGAGGATTACGGATTATAACAATTAACAACATTTAAGTTCATTTATAATTTATTCTAAGATTTCATCTCCCTCAACAACTTCCTTTAAATTAAGCAATTCTAGAAATCCAGAACCTTTCGTTTCAGACCTTACCAGTTCATCTATTTCTCTGTATTGACCAGGATCAATTAGGCACACTAAATTTAACGTTCCATTATCCCAATTCTCATTTTCCAATTTCGGAGCTAACTTAATTATTTTATCTCTTATTTTCCTTGCCTCTTTACTTGTAACCGCAACTCTTATTCTCATTTGTGCTCGTTCTAGTGGCATTATAACTTTTAATTGAGGGATAACATCCAAAGCTTGTTGTTTAGCATTTCGATTTGGCTTTACAGAGAAATGAACATCTTTCATAGCTTTTTCTATCATTGTGACCGTGTACGGGCGTTTGGTTTCTGGATTTACACATTTGTCAGCAACAGTTGTCGCTATATCTTTAAACATGGAATCTAGGGCAGAGTGTCTTTCTTTGTCCGAAACTTGTAGTTCTCCTTTAGTAAGAATCTCTTTACAAATTTCAGTTTGATTATCTGTACCGAAAGCTTTTAGAATGTCTTCTTTCTTTGCAACTTGTCCTTTCGAAACATTTATAAAAACCGTGTGCGTCTGTAGAACTTCATCAATATCTTTTTCTCTGAAATATGATACAGTTATAGTAATCATGAAGGAAATTTAAGATCTTGATGCATGACAACTATTGTTAAGTTATCAAAACGATTATTAGTTTATAGGTTAGACTATGTTGCAACAGATAGTGTAATGTATATTTTCATTCTAGAGAGAGAGAGAGAGGTCATTTAAAACTTACAATTTATTTCTCCACGAGACAACTTTGTTTCTGTAACAGGCAATCTCAAATCGTTTCCCTGCCTTTTTCATTCGCACCACGGCAACATTGGTTAATCTTATTTGATTCGTTGGCGTAAAAATTATCGACATTTTTATAGTATTTAGCACACACAAAATCGAACAGCAATTAATTCTAAATCTAACATATAGATTTACCCCTTATTCTACAGTACATGTGACCGCGAGTGTGGTTTCTCTGAACGGAGGAACCCTTCGGAGAATGTACACTTTACGCAGTTAGAATGAAGCGTGTGACAGATATAGTACTTATTGTATGTATATGTATACTTTCTGCTGCTATAAAGAAGATACGAATGCGGCGCAGGGGCAAGAGGAGACTCTATGTACCTGTTTATAATCTGATTTGTTGACATTGGCATTTTCACCAATAGCAAAATAATGCGTGCCGCCGTGCCTAACAACCAATCAGACTCGCATTCGTTCCAGGTGACTTCTTTCGAGCCGTGAAGAGTAGATCAAATGAAATGCCGCGGAATTAATGATTACCTGAACTAAAATCCGCGGTTCATTACACGAGCGGCGACTACAGTCGGTATTTGTATCCACAGGTCCTCGTGTGGATGGCAACTAATACCAGTGTATAAATAATCGGTATTCATATCCACCTGTATCCACCTATGTAAGAATTCTTGCATGAATGCTGACTTGCTGACTGCTTGCTGACTATAGCTGGCGTTTGTATCCATAGTTGCTAGCATGGATGCCATGGATGACGACTATAGCAGACTATAATCGACATTGGAAATGAAAAGATTAAATTATGATTCATTTCTAGACTGCGGATTTTATACATATATTACAGAAATGATTGGACGTAATTTAAAACATTGTATATATATATGAAGAAAATTTTTATTTTGCACAAAGATCCGCAGTCTACACAGTAAATTGTTTGATTTGAAATCATACGTACACTTTTGAAAACAGAATAGTTTATTTTAAATATTATTTTATTTGAAATATTTTATTTTTTCTATTATTCGTAACAATTAAATATTATATCTGAAATTGGGTGTGTATAAAATAAGTGTAAAGTCAGTCGTAGTCGTAGCGTCCCCCTCGTTTTAGAGTTAGAACGAATACACTTTGCTAGCCATCATCTGACGCGCGCACGGTAACTCTCGATTTATAATCGAATCATCGATATCAACTTACCTCGCAGTATCGATAGTTTTGAAATACTTTGCATCATGTATGAATTTTGAGGAACCTGTCACCTGTAAGTGTATTTTACAGTTCTATATTTGTAAGTATATATATCCTTCATTTTGAACGATATATATTTTCTTATGAGTAAAAGATGATTTATTAGATAAACAGAAACATGTTTCTCCCTAAAGTGAAGTTCAATTTGAAAAGTTCATATATCTCATTTGCGATAATAAATGTACCTATGTATTTTCATCATTATTTTCTTGTATGTATACTGTATTTATATTTTGTATTACTGTAAAGATAAAGACGACATCGTAAAATGAAGAAATATAATTTACTGTCTTAAAATAATCTTCTTCCGAAAATTGTGAAGAAGAATATCTCGCGGTTATGCCGTGTTATGATTTCAATTATTTATCACTAGACTGTGTGGATAAATGGGTAGATGTAATTGAATTAGTTATTTTCAATTTATTAACATTGTGTGAAAGATAGGAAGATATTTCTATATGGTTTCTGTGTCTTGTAATTGACGAAGAAAATTTTTATTTTGCATAAAGATCCGCAGTCTATGATACTTAGACTCCGAATTTTATGCATTTATAAAAAAAAAGAGCAAGTGCAGTTTAAAACAATGAAAATATATATTAAACGAGTTTAAGAGTATTAATATACTATTTTCGCTACATTAAAATTATTAATGAAGAATGTAAATTTATATTTAGCAATTGATGCACAAACTTTTTATTTTGCAAAAACATCCGGAATCTAATGATAATATTTCGAGTTTGAAACATTGACATCGGAAAAAATAGCTGGCAATGACGTCGTCGTACGATAAGCAGAATCGAGGGGTGCGCATGCCATGATTGTACGCATGCGCAGACCGCCGCTATATTAGACTGTATCAAACATGGCTGCCGCGTGCGTGATGCCGTTGGAAGCGCGTAAAAAATGATTGTTTTTTCGTGGCTCGAAGGACACGATAGTTTGTACGTGTGTGCATAGTGACAGTGAGTGTTATCTCCAGTATTTGGACTACGTGGGAGACCATTATCATGGCGTTGGTCACCGTGCAGCGATCTCCTAGTGTGTCCAATTCCCCGCAGAGTTCGGTGAGTTTTCACTCTTTCTGCGTCTTTACCCAGCACCTGCTGTCAATTTCCGTCACGAACACATTGTTCCGAACCGTTCTCCTTCGATCAGTCGATGTGCTGGGCTCGAAACACGTTGCGCACTGTTTGCCGTTAGTTCGAAGTGCCCTTCCTTATTTGGTGGTGCATTGACAGCCGAACGTAGAAGGGAAACGAGGAGATTGAAACCTTTCCCTCCTGCATTTACAGTGACAGTAAACAACAACCGCGAAATTTCGTGTCGTTCGAAAAATTCGAATTACATTAAACACTGGTTTGTTTTGATGTTTCCCTCCTGCGGTTGGCGGTCACGACTCTATTTAGGCGAGGCTGCACGACTTCGCGGTCAATCTCAGTTCTCTATCTAATCCGCTCGGAAGTGGTACATTTTTCTATTGCCGGCTATCTTTCCACGATATTCCTAACTGTTTTTTTTATCGCAACGTGATACGATCTTCTCGTCAATTATTTCTGTGTTTCACAATAATTTTTTACGTTACACGTTTGTACCAGGACTGTCTATTCAGTTCGAACCTGGAATTACAACCGAACATTTGCAACCACTCCAACATTGTTTTTACCAACAGTCGTTCTTAGCATATCGGTTTTAGGTACGCCAGCTTCGATTATAATTAAGTTCTGTTTATTACCTCGAAGCTATATTGTTGTTGCGAGTTCTTATCGAACTTTCAAGATTGGCTAAGTTGCAAAAGTTTTGAAAATTTGTTAACGTTACAGAATTCGTTTTATAGGCACTTGTGGCTGTTCAATATGTTTATTAGAAATGTTTAAAAATAGATATTCTTGTAAATATGTAAACTGAAATTAATAAAAAATGTATTCTTGCAAAAAATACCATTAATGGACTACAATAATTCGAGTTTCTTGATTTGTCGAAATTCGAAGTAGTTCGAACAATCACATTTACATCTTTTGCACTTCGAATAACATGTTTGAATTGGTTCGGACTGTAGGAAACATGGATTTATATTCGGATTAGTTCGAGAAACAGTCTTTTTGAACCGTTCGAAACGAAACAAGTATGCAGTTGGAATTAATGTTCAATTGGTTTGGGTTATCCTCATTTTTGAATTCGTGCAGTATTGCTTCGTGTGGTGTAGATATTTACAAGTTGAAAGTTTCGTTATTCGGTCACTGGAATAATTTCAATTCGTGGTGAAAATTCATTGTCTGGGCATTTAGTTGGTACACGTCTACACGTATGCTGTGTGCGAGTCTCACGAAAGGAACGACGTTTTTCACTTTCGCCTGTTGGTTTCATTCGATATAATCGATTCGATTGTGTTCCCGCTGAATCGACGGCTAATTTGAAATGAACGTTCTAGTATTGTTCGTGTATGTTCATCCATCGACTATGAATATCCATTTGTTCCCGTTTCTTTTAATAGAAAATGCACCCTTTCGCAATTAGATTGCTGAAATGTCGAGGCGCCATTATGGGGTTATTCCAAAGATCAAGCGACGACTATAGCGCATGTGATCGAAGAGATATAGGAAATACTCGCGAAACTATAATTATAATAATATTATCATATTGTCCGTGATATTTTAGGCAGAATGAATTTGGTAAATTGGCCATTCAGAATGCGTTAAGTTTTATTACTTCTTATGCATGAAAGAAATTAAACAATAAAAACAATTATTCTAG
This sequence comes from Lasioglossum oenotherae, assembly GCA_028455765.1. NCBI lineage: Eukaryota > Metazoa > Arthropoda > Insecta > Hymenoptera > Halictidae > Lasioglossum > Lasioglossum oenotherae. The sequence goes on along the minus strand of CM052300.1, from coordinate 6,301,800 downwards.
GTACATGTTTTCGAGATTAACAATAGATTGTCGTGCAGTAAAATATGTTATATTTAAAATAATACCAGGAGAGCTTATCCGATCCCTTGCAGTTTCTTTGAGAAATGTATTTTAGCCTACATGATTTTCAAGGTTATTTTAGAAAGTTGATTTTTTATGTGGTCATATTTAACGAAAAATCTCAGAAATCATTGCTATTATAGTGCAAACGAATTTCTGTTTCTAACAAAGTAGTGAAATTAGAAGCGTTAGAAAAGCGAACATTTTGCACTTTGATTAACATTGAATAAATGAAAAGGTGAACATGGCATGCACATTTTTTAAATCTAAATTTAAAACATTGGCATGTAAAAATCATCCAGGGTAATTATTCACAGATCTTCACATATGCGTTTCCAGTTTCTTTCTTTTATATTTTCGCGTCTGTAGCACGATAAAAAGAATAAGAAAAAAGATAACAGATTAAAAAATTTTTGATGATAAAATACATGCCGAGTTGTCGAACAATAATCAATAGGGGAGGAAATTGTACATTCAATATTTGATAAAAATACATTAATATTACCAGAGATATCAGCAATGCATAATTGTTGGACAATGAAAAATGAAATTTGAGAATGAAAACCCGGAATATTCCCTTAATAGAAAATTCACCCTCCCGTGATAAGATTGCCGACGCCGGAATGTTGCGGCGGTCTACTGACTGTACGTGGCACTCGCACACACGCATACTAACTCCGCTCGACCACAGTTTAGATCCATCCCGATGCTAGAACGGCGAAAGGGAGTCGAAAAAGAGAGCGAAAGGAACACGTGGATTCCATTATATCTCTGCTCTCCGTAAACTAGACCCATGACGAGAACGTTTTCTCCGTCGAGCAAAATGATTCAGTTGAAACAAAAGAGCGTGGTTCTCCGACTGCCACCCTCGATTCGCCCTCGACCCCCACCCCGCCCTCGCCCACACCCTCACCCTCACGTTCCCGTTTCCTTGTTTGACGGGAAACGACGACTTTCCGAATGACAAGTTATCCGAACTTTGCAAATGCTGAGGTGCAAGGTCACGGACGAGTGCAGTCACGCTGATGCACGGGTCATTAATTAATTAACAAAATTGTTGTGGTCTGGCAATACTACGCAATGCTTAGCGAATGGTTGGAGAATACGTCTCACGTGGTGTATACGTGATCGAGTAACTAATGATAACAAAGCTGCAATGATATGAGCCGCTCATTTGGCAAATCAATTAACTCTACATAGCAAATATAAGAAAGTTGATGAAGTAACGGGTGGCTGGAATTTTAGAAATTAAAATTAATTTTAAATATAATATAAAGTCATTTGAAATCCTAATTACTAAGAAAGTTAATTTTAGATATGATATAAAGTCATTTCGAAGACCTTGATTATTTCTAAACTAATTATTTTCTATTGCTTCGGCGTACAAAATGTTCAGCAACAGGTGGGAGACAATAAGGGGATGATTCTTTATAATAATATAAAATGAGCATCGCAAGTAAAGGAACTGTAATTTCAGCTCTGTTTGCAAATTGTTAACAGGATCACGTTTACCATTAGGCATTAGGTGAAACCTAAACCTTGTAAATAATATATTTGTGTATTTTTCTTGTTTTCGTATTACAAACCGAACTTATAATTACAATAATACAGAATACTATTAATGACACCGCGTGTGAATACTTTCTCTAGTTAATTTTGTTATCTCAGTATTGCACGTGTTCGCTTCTTCGGTTATCTATTCAGAAGTCCCGATGAGCTTCATATGAGCTGTTTGTAAATGTCAGCGTTGCCAATATCTTTAACAATGCACATGAAATTAATGAGAAGACAGCACACGCCAACGGAGTTCTACACTCGCATCGAGGCAACGAAACGTCCAATCGACGAATTTATCAAAAACCTAATCCTGACATTTCAATGCAATGAGATATGTCGAGGGATGACTAACTCCGGAACCCATTGAACGAGGGAGTCGAAAAAGGGGCGACGTTTCCCAGCATGCACTTTGCATATACTGAATACTCCGTGGTCTACGAAGTGCACTCACCGAAAGGGTAGTTGCATTTTTCTAGCGCGTCCAGAGGGGACGGATTCGTCGAGGAACACAGGGCTATTGATTTTAAGGACCCCTTTTCAGCCTAATGTGCACGACACTCGGATATTTTCAGCATTTCTGTTGATTCCTTAATAAACAAATTACTACGAGACTGAGTTCTTTGCTATGATACTGCTAGGCGACTAGATTTCTATAAACTTTTGTTTAATTTATGTTTTTTATTCGAGGATGTTACTCTGAATTGTAAGGTAGTTAGCAAAAACAGAGTTATGTTTCCTATTTACAAAATAAAATTTATTTCTATTTCTGTCTCTATGAATATTTTTTATTTTTCTATAGATAAAACAGACATTTTTAAATTTTAGATGCTTTTTCTTATTTATTAAATTATAATATTAAATTAAAATGTTTCTTTGTCAATTTAATTAAAAAAAAAGTTTAACACTTTATAAGGTTTCTCGTCGACTGTCGCATAAATAAATAATACGTTTCATACTTCATTATTTTATACTCCATATTGAATTAATTATTAATATAAGTTAAAATGTCCTTGAAAATACTTCTTTATTCAAAGACGAAAGTTTAAATTGTATATTTGATAAGATTGTTTTTCTTCTTTTCTCATACGATCAGAAATGGGGATATGGATCTTATTCGAGAAACCGAATATGTACATACGTGAAACTCTGGAGCGTCGCTCTTATTTCCCGCTTCTATCTCTACATAGCCTTTACTTTTGCTGACGTCCTGACACCGTGCTTTAACATTCGAGTTTAATCCGGGAACGCGAAGCATCCCGCCAATGACCCACGAAAGGCAAGTGGTTGGCATAACGCGTAGAATCGTTTAACAAAGACAGCCTTAACAGGTGCTTCGCTGGCGGCATTCTGCCTTTTTTTAGTGCGCACACTCCTGTGTGCATCGGACACGTGTATGTGCACGTGTAGCTTCATTCAGCCACGTCGTCACGTACTTTATTGATAATAGGCGCACTGTATTTTCTTCTTCACACCTTCTGAACGTGGAGCTGCTTCGTGTGTTTGCTTTAACATTCATTTCACATCTAACCCTCCGTCTGCAATCTTATTTTTACTGACGTCGCATACTTCTGTGTACTGGGCGGTTTCAGCAGTTCTTATCCGCTTGCGCGTTTTAAACAATCCTGAAAAATGTTTGAATGATCTTACGTGTTTCTAAAACGTCATTATTTTTTAATCTTTGCAAGAGGCTATTCTAAAAATCAGTTCTTTCTGCATTTTCTTCGAGCATATCACGTGACAACGAAACAAGCAACAATTCACTGGAATTGCTAGAAACTATGCCGATAATAAAAACGAAGACGATCACGATATTGTCCGAGCAATGATCGGCAGTTCTTTATTCAAATTATTACTGAAATGAGGGGACGATTATAATAGCAATCAATTTTTATTAATCACGGTCGTGTGTTTTTGCAGGATTCAGGGGCCGGTGCGCCGACAGATGATGACGAAGCGGCGAGGAGCTGTAAAAGGTAAGTTCGTATAAAATAATTTTGCATAATGCCGTCGTGCCTGCTTAGTTTTAACCTTTCGTTAAGCAGAGCCGATCAAACCGCTTAATTAAACTTAACTATCGAATTATAGCTGCGTTTCTCTTACTAGCGTGTTTATGTAAATGACATTTTTTCTCCTCGAATAAGTGAACATTTATGCACAGTATCGTAATTTTGAATACCTGAGAAATTATTTAAAATCAAGCTTGCATTTTATAAACTGTCGAGTTTCTCCAGAGTCGCCAGATTAAGGTACCCACTCTACCTTCCCCTTCTACGGCGCTATTCTCCCACGCTTCCGCCACGGTCACGTGACGTGTTACGTCTTTGCCGTATTTGCGTCAGAATGTCACGTGACTATGTACTCCGGTATTGATAGAGAGAGAGAGAGGGTAACTTTTCCCCTCATCTGGCGACTCTGAGTTTGTCTTCTGAAATAGTCTTGTTGGTCTTGAAATGTACGGTCTCTCGTATCATTCGATTGATAAAAATTTGCTTGCTCTATGCTAGAAAGATACTCGAGGAGAGGATATTCTCGTTACAGCTATAGTAGATGATGATACAGGGTTATTCGTTCCGATTGTTTGTAGAAGATGTTGATCGTCAGGAAACATGCTGCGCCATTATTCGAGGTTAAAATCATGGTTTTAAACTTCATGAAAATGTTAATGGTCGTCAGCTGTGAGCTGTTTCCTTGTTAGCGCGAACGTGCTCGAAGTAAACCGTTAGTTAATGAATCGTGACACATGTATTTGTGTCCAATTAGTCCACACGTACGCAACCTGACTCGAAAGCCGTGCAGTCATCAGGAGGACAGAGCCGCGAAGCTAATTCGAAACCGTTTGGTCGCAGTGCTGATCATCTGTAACTTGGATTTTCTACTGAATTCGATTAATTAATGCGCCACCTAATTGTAAGGCTGGCAAGCGGCGTCCTCGCCCGTTCTCAGGAAATCATTTTCGAACAGAGAACTGTTACTTAATCAAGCAGAGACGACCAGTTCCTTTATGGGAAAGGACTCGCGTCTTCGCGACTTCCTCCTGCCAGGCAATAATTCAATTAAACTAGCTCCTCCGCGCGAGGAAAGTCTCGTGCGAACTTCCTCGAGCCCCTGGGATGTAAACATTCACTAATTTGCAGGAAGTCTGAGCGACCGACTCTTTTCTTACCTTAATCGTTCGACTTTCTACATCGCCGCTTGCGTAATCCGTATAAATCTGGACGACGTAATCGAACGATCCCCTCGCGGAATCGGGAAAAACTCCGGAAATTAACACCACTCTTTAGTCGGAGGAGCAAAACACGCTTTCACAATTTCATTCGCGGAAATTGTCTTTTCGGATCTCCCCCGCTGACGAACGACTCGGTCTGTTCCTATAAAAAAATAGGTGGAATTCATTGAAAAATTTAGTATTTTTGGCTACATTTACAGGAGACTCGGGCTATAAGTTCCGATTTTGAAGAAACATATTACATAAAATCACGTAGAAATAGTACAAACATTCTCATCTTTAACGGGTAATTTATTGTTAAATTTATTATTTATTAGTAGACAGCGTATATTTATGCAAAATAAAAATTTGATGCCTGAAGTGCAGAAAACTGGAATGAAACAGGAGTTTATTTTCTTTCTTAATATGTTTAATAGGTTGAACAGAATATAATGGTATTTTAAAATTCGTCTAATGTTTTGACTGTTTTAAATTACACCTACTCATGTTTGCCATATATGTATAAATCTGCTGTCTATTTATTAATCTTGTATTAGGCATGTTTTTCATAAAAATCCATTAAGAAGTATCAACATGAAACTTTTGTTTCGACTTATCTTTCTTTCAAGGATAATTTCAATTTTTTGTTCGTGATAAATAATCAAAATTGGATGCAGTACAGTAGCATACGTAACACTGAAGTGACTGATGTGTACAGTATTATAAAAACAACAAGATTAAATTTTTTATTTATATTTTGTGCGATTTTTACACTATAATATATACCGAAGTCAAAAAATATATTCAACAAATTCCAATGAAAACACCTTTACAATTTCAATAATTGTCAAATAAAAAATCTGAAATGGGTCATTTGTCGTCTCGTGGTAGATTTAGTGTTAAACGAAGACGCCCCTCTTTCAGCCAGCACGACAGAGACTACTAGCGTCGTAGAAGCCGAAGGTAGAGTGGGGACACAATCTGGCGACTCTGTATCAATGTAGATATAATTTAACAGTCAAGAAAATTGTACAATAACGGGTTAAAACAACGTTACGTTATAAGGTCATTTAATTGTAATCAATAGACTGCGGATTTTATGCAGTTATGATAAAACTGGGTAGGTCTAGTTTACGACATTGAAAATATTTGAAGAATTTAACACTAAACCTACCGAGCCTTAAAAGTAACTGGTACATGTTTTCTTATATTATAAAAATGACAATACTGATTTTATTTAGACATTGTGCTCTACTAAAGATATTTATACAATCAATTCTGATAAAATCATTTTTATTATTTCAATAATTGTAAAATAAGAAATCTGGAACCGGTCATTTTGACCGGTGTTGGTAGGTTTAGTGTTATAAACATACTACTAAACATATTATTTTAGCAAAGAAATTAAATATTTATTCCATCCCAGATTGTTGCAATTCAGGTAGAAAGTTTTTATTTTACATAAAGATCCATAGTCTACTAATCAATATCTTTGTACATTGAACGAACAATACACGAAGCGTTCGATTTAAACAAAAACAGATATAAGTGGCAGTGTGAACGTATTCTCCGTTCAAGCACGTCTTCACCGAGAAGAAATACATGTCTGTTTCAACACAAGTCGCTCGTATTACTTATGTCACAAACAAACCAAGAAAGTTCTTCTCTGGAAACGACAAAACACGTAGAAAGCCGATTCCGTTTCAGTTTAGAGTAACGGGTACCCGTGACGGACGCTAATAAGTTTGTGGTCGGGTTTTGAATTGACGGCAGGTCATACGGAACGTGAAAGTGCACCGCAATCGCTGTTGTCGGGACATCGGGGAGCCTCGTCGTACCCGATTCAGGTGAAATTCTATTTCTTTGTGCTGAATGCTGGACATTTTGCTGCTGACTTCCATCGACAGTTCGAACTGACTGAAACGGCAACTAGAAATCAATCCTGGATCTTTTTAAATTCAATTCGTTTAATTTTTTTTACCCACTATTATCTAAAATGTACGTACATGTGTACGCTTTAATCGTTGTAATCTTGAAAAAATTACTTGAACACTATATGTATGCTGTACGAGAAAATATATTTTTCAATGCTGTAACCGATGTAGCTCGATATTCTCTACAAAAAAGAGCTATTTATGTTAACAACTGTTATTAGATAATTGCCTAAATTCGTGACCGATTTGAAAATAAAATTCAATGGTTCAATTTTGAGGAATACAACATTATTAATCTATTATACATATAGTCACCATTCTTTTCTAATTGTAGAAAATTTCACCATTTTTTAATTGTAATTTAACCAATCTTTCACCAAATCTTTAACCAATCTCTAAAATTTAACCATTGAATTTTATTTTCAAATCGGGCACGAACTTATGCAATCATCTGATATTTTAGGAAATATTTTGATCAGAATGTTAAATGTTCGAATGCTGAAAGTAGTCCAATTTATTTGATCGCGTTTCTCGCAGAGCTCTAGAAACTGATTTATATGTGCTTGCTTTATAGGACTATAGAAACAGTTCAATTTATTCCTGCTTTGCAGAACGCTAGGAACAATCTCGATTATTTGTCCCTGGTTTGTAGGATTCTAGGCTGATTTACTTCTCTCTACTTCACAGGACACCAGGAATAGTCTAATTTATTTTCCCTTGGTTTGTGGAAGTTTAGGGCCAGTCTAATTTATTTGTTCTTGCTTCGCAGGGGCTTTAGGAACAGTCCAACATATTTGTCTTGTCTTGCAGGAGTTTAGAACAGTCTAATTTATTTGTTCTCGCTTCGTAGGAGTTTAGAAACACTCCACCTTGTTTCTCAATATTATCAGAACAGTCTACCTTACTTTTTATAATTTGTTCGTGGTTATATCAATATCTACTTAAGAACTTCAGGAAACTCGATTAAAAATTCATTGGCTTTCAATCGATCATAAATAGGCAATACTTTAAGGTGAGAATAAACTGAGAAATCGTTACGAGAAATTGGCAATTATATAATAAAAAAAAGGTAAATCGATATTGTTTTTGTTTCGGTTGTTCCATTTAATTTAAAAATGACATAGTTTTCTTTGTGAAAGAAACTACTTTCACAAGTCTTTTTACATAAATAAAAAACCACGACGAATTAATTCTCTAATTATTTCTTAGGGATGTAACAGTAGTCAATTTTGGGGGGTAGCTAAAGGCGTAGATCAGTTGAAGGAACTAGACAGAAAGCGAAAAGAAAGGAGAGAAATAATGAACGTAAATAAGAATAGTATTAAAACATACAACAAAGTGTGACTAAGATTGGATGAATGATTGATGCATGAATGACTAACATAAGACCGTAATATAATAGGGCAATCATTGTAAAATAAGTTTCGTTTTTACAGCCTGGGGACTGAGAAATAACCTATTTATCTGTCAGTGTTCAGTTCGGTAATTGCACCGGCAACTCGGTAGCAAAAATAACAGCATAAAACCGCGAGATCGTCCAATCAGAACGCCCTTGTAGAACGAGCTGGCAAATAATTCGGTAAATCATGACTCCGTCCGTCGATTCCAACAGGATAGGAGAAATCTCGGGGAGCAAAAAATGGTTGGTTCGCTCGTTGATTCTTTGTCGGTTACCTGTAGGAATGATTGCGTTGAAGTATTCATCGGTTTTCACTTTTAACGTTCATCGTACCTGCGAGTATCAGGTGAAAAGGAGAAACATAGGCTGACAATGAGAAGAATTCTGACGACCCGTCTGGACACCGAAGCCTGCCAAGGTAGTCTACCTTGAACGGAATTCTCGGTCGTACGTAAATTTCACTAACAAAGAGCCGTGACTCCGTCAAGAATAATGGCCGGACGTTGCATGTCTTTTCCTTCGTTAACGATGCCGCGCTCGGATAATATCGATGCCATTTTGTACGAGCAAACAGCATAGATTCGAGACGGAATCCAACTGCTGCATTCTTTGGCTTTGAATCAATGCGATTTCGAGAACCGGTGCTTCTTCACAATTACTAAAAGTAAGAGTCGCCATTATGGTGTACCCGAGTCTCTTCTTACATGATATTATACCTGAATCTTTTTTTATAAATCATTTTTATACTGGTTCCTTATACGTTCTAATCCTTAGCATTCGTGGGGTGACCCAGAGTCACCAGTAAAAATTGCTGTACCATTATTCACAACATTGTTTACATTTTACATGATTAAATATGTTGACCATAAGTACATCTTTTCGTGCACTTCGCTGTACTTGGTCTTTTACTTTTGTTACTGTTTATTTCATTACTTTTCGATTTCATTTTTGTCATATCTTCTTATTTTATTTAAAGGGCGTCTCAAAATGACCTGACTAAACTAAGAACTAAAACAAGTAAAAATATGAAGAAAACGTTATGAAAAAGTTTATGCGAACAAAAATTAACTCGCCAACACGATAAAGTCAATTTTACAAAATTTTACAGTTGCGTCATTACACTTCCGGAGCAGCGATATAATGATTGAAAGTTGACTTTGAATTTAGATTTAAATATATCGATCAGAAGTTGCATATTTCCATTCTCGAATCGGATTGCTGAGATTTGAATTTGAATTTAGATTTAAATGTAATGTGTACCTGGTTTGAACCGTCTTCTAAAAACAGGGTTCTTATGAGGAAATTTGGCTCCCAAAAGAAATCTAAATCGTTGTACTGCTGATATTTGGCTCTTTAGGCTAACGAGTTTGCCGAGCACTGCTCTATCCTATTTAAAATTGATGCTGAATATATTTCATTGATAAAGAAAGACTTCACCCGATAGGATATCCGAGAGTTAGGCACTCGTGATTCTTCAACATTAATTGCTCCTTCCGTAAATGGTATCGTTGCCAGGAACAAGGCATGGGCTGTGCGTGCAGAAAACGCATCGAGCAACGCTGAGATCGCTAAAAACGGTCTCGTGTGAACCAACGTGAAAGAGACGAGACGAAACGAAACGAGACGCTATCGTGTTCAAGAGAGTTACATCTTGCGTATCTCATTGTGCTCGAGCATTTACGTAATCGAGGCTCTACAATAGCCGTAGCACTTTCTGTGCATTTCTTCTTCCTTTTTTGCTTGACACTTCATAGATCGCCTATGCGATTGTGCGCGCAATTGCAAACGTACACATTATTTCTGCGATTGTAGCTCGAGATCGCAGTTTCTCAGACCATCAGCTTGTTACACATGGAACAAACGCATTTTTAATGAATACGATAAAAAATATTCCAAACGAATCATTATTAAAAAGTAATGTCTCGGTGAAATTGTCATAACACGATAAAACAACTTGCTTGTAATCTAAGCATGTTAATGAGTATTTCCCTTTTTTGGAAAATTTGAACAAAATCATTACCACGCTTATATTAACTTGCCGTGTTGTTGTCGTATGCATCAAATCTTGTAATCGAATTTTAAACCTCTTCCTATAGTCCAATCTTGCTGAAACTTTGTATACACACTTGCTTCCGATAACAATAAAAGTAGAAAGTAAAATATATAGAAAAACTTTTTAAAAACCGCGCTTATATTAAAACGCACTAAAAAGAATTTTTTTCCTGGTTCTCCATGAAATACCGAATCCAGTTATATGATTAATAATATCTTTCCCCAAAAGTTTAAACAGTTAGTTCAACATTTCTTCTGTTATAAAATTAGTGTCGGAATAGATAGAAAAATTTAAATAAAACCATGACATTAGTGACTATAAAAATAAAAGCGTGGTGCGCTAAACTATATTGACGTAATCTTCGTGGGCGCTCCTTATTTTGGGCGCGACTTATTTATAGTCACTAATGTCATGATTTTATTTAAAATTATACTACATTTTCCTATCTATTCCGACACTAATTTTATAACAGATGAAATTTTGAACTAATTGCTTAAAATTTTAGGGGAAAAATATTATTAATCATTTAACTGGATTCGGTATTTTATGGAGAACCAGGAAAAAAAATTATTTTTAGTGCATTTTAATATAAGCGCGGTTTTTAAAAAGTTTTTTTATACACTTTTTTATTGGATAAAAAACTTCCTTGTCGCAAATCTTTAAATTTGATAACGCGAAAATGATTGTATCCTCCGCCGCGGAGGATATAAAAGTGGTAGGTTTAGTGTTAATAATCGTCGATGCATAACTTGAACCATAAATGTTCGAGCGTGTGTCCTGTTCGAATGTTTTGGATTTCTCGGCGACTGTCGATAACTACATACGTTCGTGACTGCGTATTCATTGATTTTTTTAGTTTGTAGCTCTCTTTCGGGGTCATTCACCTTCGACTGGTGAAGCCGCAGCTGCTGCTAGATTCTCCACTCTACTCTCTGTTTATCGCCCACTTGTCAATGGGCTCGGCAATGAGACGCTGAAAACACTTGCGATTTATGTTTCTATCGCGGACAGATTTTTTTCGTTGATTGTTGCGAAAGGTCAAGATTTCCTGATGCTCGCGACTGGAACAGATCTCTGGCATCCGAAAGAATCCTTCCACTTCCTGCGGAAGGAAGAATTTGTATGGTCGTGTTCATTCCTACAATGTACATCTGATAGGAAATATTACATCAAAAATATGATTGTTAAACAAATTATTTGGACGTATATTAAATATGTAGCAATAATAGTGCAGTCTATGTGTATTAGACAAATCTGGCTTGAACAGTGATGATATTTTAGAGTAATATTAACAAAATGATGAATTGCTTTGTTTTTTTACTAAATACAAAATATTATTATCATATTTATCGTGTGTAGGTTTTACCCATTGCAATCTTAAGTGTACGTACATAGGGAATATTTCTAAATAGAACGTACTAAACCTAATAAACATAAAGAACGTTAAATAGCACAACAAAGCAACAGAATAACTCCAATATTTGTAACATTTAAATTGACAAGCATAGATGTTGCTGCAATAATGTTGCGAATGCTTGAGGGTGATTAAACCCTCCCTCAAATCAGTGTCTATGCTGCGATACTGTAAACTTAAAGTAATAAATGAAGTTGTTGTTAAATACTGATACATTTCAGCGGATTTTGGCCCATTTGAAAAATAACAATAGTGATCGAAACGGATAAAAAATTGATTACTGTTAAAATCTGACTGCATCTTAAATCGTATTTTTTTTTAATGCTTATGTACAGTTACACAGCACAATAAAAATGATATCGTAACGACTAGACTGCGGATGGCCACGTACAATTTAAAGCAGTGGACATGTTAACAATATTTAAGGACATCAATATATTAGTTTCAGCTTGACAGGATAATTGAAATAGGAGTACAATTTTTATCTGGCTCCTGTGTCCTGCAATCAGTGCGAACTTTCTTGATTTTGCATACAGATCCGCAGTCTAGTGATGATAATTAAATAAAGGGTTCGCAGCGGCTAGTACATAAATGGAGAAACAATTTTATCAATGTATAACGCGATATACGTACTTACTTGATAGCTGTATTCCTTTTTTGCACTTTGACCTTTAGCATCGTATACTCTACGTTACGATCTACTATCGCCGTAGTTCACGGTTCTTTGTTTACAAACTGCCAGTGGAGCTCAGCAGTAGCATTCTTGGTGAGCTGTGCGAATAGGGCAAAGTTGGATAATTTAATTTTAAAGTAAAGGGAGGCGTGGTAATATTAGAATATCGCAGCGTCTGGTTTTACAAAGGTTACGACATCCAAAGGTCTAGAAAAATTAAATGTGCAGGTATAAAATTGTAATTTTATTAATATTATATTCAACGAATGGTAGAAGGAACATGTGGAGAAAATAATATTGAACATTTTCATGCAATTCGCAGGTTTTTATGTGAAACAAAAATGCGAGTGGCGAAGATGCTTTTTTGTTGCGGAGGATCGCAACTTCGAAAAATATTTGCAAACTCCCTCTCTGTACTTTATAAAATTGGAGTTTAATAATAATGAATACTCCGCGGATCTTTGTGCGGGATAAAAATGTTTGAATATAAAATATAAAAATTGATTTCATCCCTTAACAACTTTGTTATATTAAAATCAACAGTAGAACATTCTTGAATTTTTTCAATCTTTTACTGTTTTATATTTCACCCAACCAATTTCTTCATAAATGCATGAAGTTCCGCAGTCTAAGGACGAATATCGAAACTGTTGTCTCATATTGGCAATCCAAAATAGTTTCACTTTTATTTCGCCACAAAAACTAATTTTGCAGATCGAACTGATCGGTTAGCGACCAACGGAGATTACAGTAACATTTTGATCTGGATTCCCCACGTTTATCAAGATTAGGTTTTCCTTAAACCGCGCTTCAATCGTTTCAGTCAAAAGATATTGAGCAACGGCATACGTACACTTGAATTTACATTGTCGATTTCGACTAACCAAGCTTGGGTGAATCATCTACTGTTCTTCTTCACGGATCAGCTAGTAAGAGTCATTGTATTGCCTAACAGACGTTTTCTGATACCAATAAAAACTGTTCCGATGCTTCAGATATACACACTTCGTTGTTTAAAACCGTTACAGAGCCAAACAATGGATGTTACGCATTTATTTCAAAATATTCACAGTAATTAACCATTCTGTTATTCTCAACTCATTAAAATTATTCTGAAAATATCTTGAGATATAGACAATTTTGCATAATTGTATACTATACAAAATCAAATGTACAAATTCATTTATCTGATCGTACAATTAAATAAATAATACTTAATTTCAGATAAAGATAAATATAGTAGATAAGAGTTGACTCACATATGTCTCACCGCTGTATTGTGTTTACAAAGCTAGCGTCAGATTAATAGCAAACAGTCATTGAGTGCAGAATTATCGTAACATCATGACAATAAGTTGTAAAAAGAAAAACTTACGTGTCCGGATTTATTTTACCCGCACTGTACACGTTGATGGCAGCGTAAATAACAAAATACGTAATGAGAGACCACGAGAGACAAGTCTTTCAGAAGCGAACCAGTTTTCAGATTGCAACTGATATTTACTGAAAAATTTCCGCACGAATGCACGCTCAAACTAATGTTTATGCTTCGTTAACTCATTAAAAATTTTTCTACGTAAAAGAATTATAAGGCCTAGCTTTTGCTGTTGAGTAGATTAAAGCAGTAGATTAAGGGAATTATAATAAACTGGTCGAATAATTGAACATTATATTTTGCTGTTCTTTTTATTATTGTTGTCTAAACGTTTTCCTTCCTTTATGTACCTTCCTCGTACGGACCTGGCGACGAATGTCCCTTTAAATTTCGTTTGTATCGAGGCACGCACACGATTATGTTCTGTCTCATCGACACGGTCGGGTGGAATGTAGTTAATAGGCTTTTGTCTATATGTATAACTCCACACAATTAAATTTTGCAAAAACTTTAACAGCTTTATCTCAATAACTATTTGTTTGCGACATGTGGCTTGTTTCAAACTTTTTCTCTTCTGGATGAGTGGAAGGTGTGATGTAAAAAACAATTTTAACAACAATTTTCTTTGTCATAAACAATTTTGTCGGTAAGTTTCTCTTACAAATATCCAAGATCCAGAGGACTAGATTCACCCCTAGAACGGATGACCATTACTTTTTATACACCCTGCACAATTATAGGTATGTACATACAGTGTTTCGTTGAGGCAATAATAATCTGCAGAAAATGTTTATTTTGCATAAAGGTCCCAATCTCTCTCTACCTGTAATTTACTTTGTAATTATGTTTACACATAGGGAAAGCATATTTATTATAACAACTGAATGTTCGTTACCGTGATATTACCAGGAAAATATTTGCGATTGATAAGGACTGAGGAATGTTTATATCTATTGAATTCCAGTTAATATTTTTGCAATGCATCTGACCTGATTTTAAGTCAATTTTGTAGATCATTATGCATACATATACATATAGTAATAGCAACAGCGTACAAGTAAATATGCATCTTGAATCAAAGTGAAAATTCCAGTGGTTAAAAGTTAAAAGTCCAGGAATTTGTTGGTGAACTGTGGAAACATTTAATGCTGCAAAAAGTGGAATTTAGTTTTACAATCTTTCAATGAGTCATTGCTTGCGACGATGAGACCACAACCTTCCAGTCAGGTGTTCCTTACAATGGTATGGACTACAGATTATACAGATTGGCGTGCAATGGATACTAAAATCCTTGGGGAATCATATCAACTGTCTACGAATCCGATGATACTAACTCCGATCACGTTAGCGACATATACACGTAATATCTGTATCGAATATTTCTCATTTAAATACATTTATGCATCGGGTGTTACATATCTGTAACAATTCAATAAATTGCAAGTTTCCAATTTGAGGGAACAATTTTTTTTTATAAAGAGTACACCTAAGTTGCTCTTGCTCGAGTTAAATGTCAGGAAAATGTACTGCGGTTTAACCCTTTGCACTCCTTTGTGGAGTGTGACTCGACATCAGAGAAAGAGAAATGTAAATAAAACGGGTCTTTATGTGTTTCTGGTTCTTTCTTTCTTTATTTAATTGTCTTAGTTTTCAGTTAAAAACAAATGTAAGTTCCACAATTATAAATTACAACAAAGTTTGTGCGAGTAAAATATTAAATAAATATAATTAGTAAACAATATTGTTTAAAATACGTAGCACAGTCAAGGACCTGACTTTTGAAGTAAATTTCAAATAAAACACTTAAAATAGATCAAGCAGATGTCGGAAAGAAAATTGAAAAATAATTTGGAGTACAAAGGAGAGTCGTCCTTTTTAGACAAGTCAAGCGGGAAAATATGAAGGTTATTATCAGACTCCACATCTTTATGCAAAATAAAAATGTTCTGTATCGATTGTGTGGGAAGCAGGAATAAAATAAAAATTGATTTCATCCCTTAATGATTTCGTTGTATTGAAAAGAACACTACAATATTCTTAAATTTTCCTCATCTTTCACTGGTTTATATTTCACCCAGCTAATTTCTTTATAAATGCATAAAAATCCACAGTACAGTTATTATAAGTGAAATATCTTAAAATATTGTGTGATACCAACAGCATATCACTTTTCATGGTACATATAGTCATTTATAGTTTGTTTGTAATTAAGTATAACCTACTTAACATATCATTTATATAATAGAATATGATTAATAGACTGCGGATCTTTCTGCATTTATAGCAAAATTGATTTTTCCTCTATTAAAATAATTAAGGGAAGAAATGACATTCAATTTAGTTTCTATTTCTTACAATCGATTCAGTCAATTTTATAGTCTAATGATTAACATTGGCACGAGTGACTAATATAAAATTATGACGAATCATGTAAATGAATGGATTAAAAAAGAGAGTAGTTTGTAGTTTCTGACGTCTTCGTTTAGATTCATCTCCAGTCCCTCTGAATGGAGAATCGGGTTGGTTCGAAAGAAAACCCGAGGCATTCGAGTATTGTAGATGGTGGATTCTGCCGATTCCGGGCCGTAGTGCGCCAGTGGTTCCCGTTCGACATTCCGACAAGTTCTGCGTTATCCCTCGGAGCAAATAACGCAGGACGAGAGAGCGTAGAGCGGCGCACGCGCGGTGGAATCGTATGCATACGGAACCGTAAACACAGGGCGGAAATGTGTTATGGTGCCATGGAACGCGTCCTTCCCACCGTTTTCCACGCTTTCCTCGATCGACCGAGTCGCGCGTTTCGGTCCGATCCAGTCTGGTCCAGTCCGGTAGGTTAGGTTAGGGTCGTCGCGGCAGTTTTGACGGGTGTGAAGGGACGCGCGGCGGGGAGGGGGATATCGGAGCGAAGCTGATCGAGAGGGGAGAGGGGGTAAGCGAACTCCCACCGTTGCTCGACTCGCTCCGCACTTCAGTCGCCTCGTGTACCTCGGAACGCGAGTGTTCGTTCGTATTTCGTGGTCCGCGGTCCGGTTCCGTTCCCTCCAGTCGCTGGCCACGTTCTTCTACCTCGTTCCCGAATCGTGCGCTCTCTCTCTCTCGCTCTCGCTCTCGTCAGCCACCGAAAATTCGAATTGTGTGTCCCGCCGTGATTCGATCGACCCAGTGAGCTTACGATCCCTTCTTTACCGACCGTGTTGGAGGTGTGTACGAAATTTTCGGACGAGTCCCCGCGAGAGTCACGCTCTCCTCATTCTCCGAAATTTGTGTAAAATGTTGTTGGTGGAAAAGGCGTCCGTGAGCAGCGAATCTGTGAGTGCAGCCAGTGTTTAGTGGCTAGATTCGTCGACCGATTTTCGAACGAATCTCGTGTTCCGTAGTGACTCGTGAAAGAGGTTTACTCTCGCTGACCGCTTGCATGTGTTGACTTCATGGTCTTCGAGAGCGTCGAGAGGCGGAACCCGGGGTTCCTCCGCGAAGACGCTAGACACGGTTATATCCAATACATCAGGTAAGATTTTCCTCGATTTCTATCCGACTTTTCTTTTCGTAATCGTGTACTAACGGGAGACTGTCGATCTTGCGAGATGTGCGCGTAGTAGTACACGACACGCAGCCATGTGAATACGATAATGTGTCATCGAGCGGGCATCGTAAGTATGCTCTCGTGTATTGTTCTCGGGAAAGGAAATCGTTGAGAGGTATCGATATGTCAGTCGTGTATCGGTGATGATTGAAATCGTTGCGGTCACTCTTTGTTATAGCTGAAATTCCCTGTGAAGCATTTGTTTACCGTCTACGATACTAGGTGGATCATGTTTATTAGCACTGGTGTTACATTCCATCTTATTTGTTAACGCGAGGTTTACGGAGCTCTATAAATAACTGTTCCACATTATTTTATAAACATAAGAAGAATGTGTCTATCCAAATTTTTGGCCATTTTTCTAATAATGTATACACAAAGAAATAAGTTTGCCAAGTACTTCCTCAGGGAAGCGTCTTTATAATATTAATGGGAAATTAAGAATATTAAAACCTGTCATTTTGACGGGTCCCGTAAACCTCTACAGTGTTAATTGACCGTTTTATGGCTGTTACGTAAAAATCGGAAGACAGATAATTCTCGTTCGCGCCAAAACGTCACCCAACTTCAATTTTTTTTACCAAATCGAACTTTTACAAACAGCTTTAAATTATCGTAGATTTTCGTGTTCTTAGATGATCATTATTTTACACTTGAGGTTTATAAATACGCTTTGAAAGGATAAAATACATTATTGAATATCGTACAAAATTTTTCCTTTTATGTTTCGGTTTTGATCTCGAACTTTTTAATCGCTCAGGGTGTTCACAGCTTGAAATTGTTGAATTTATCTTATACGAGTGTAAATAAAAATTAATTGCATTGAGATAAGTTTTATCTAATGTGAAATTTATGTATGTCGGTGTCATATAAATGGAGGGCGAGTAACGGAGGGTTGAAATCCAGATACCGATCATTTTTTAATGTACGCTCAAGTCCAAGATAAATAATTTACTCCATACTACATCGCCGACCATAATTTCCAGAGCATAATCAGACAGTAAATCATATAATTTGAAAGTAATTACAATTTACACCGGGAATACAAATATGGAATTTCGAATAAATATTTAACGCATGAACCGAATACCTTTTCTACCATAAAAACTCATGGTAATTAAAAAGTAATGATCTGCAGTGAATTACATCTTGAATAATCTTGATAGACACGAGTATGTACTATGTTGCAGGTAGATTTCGGATCTTCGTGCAAAATAAAAATTGTTACGTGAAATTATATTTGCTCTTTTAATCATTTTAATAAGTCCGAAATAATGTCTATACATTTTTGTATTTGATCTATTAATTTTTCTTACGGATGCATAAAATCCACAGTTACATAGTGCAGTTGTTAAACAGTGTATCTACGCAAATAAAAGAGAACAAATTCAATCTTTATGACCGCAGTTTTCCGATACATTTCTGAAATGTGTATTTAGAAATGGATTTACGATTTGTTGGCAGATACCTTAAAATTATAAACGTGTATTCGAAATTCGAACACCGTTGTTCAATTATTGACATTAGGGTCAAAGATATCGGTACATAAATGCATTTGTCAAGTTAACTCATCCTCTCCGATTTGCAGATTAGATAACTCGCCGTAGGTAAGTGGTATTGTACAAAGTAAATTTTTCACATTTATTGCAAATATAAATATGTTCTAATTTTAACGATTTATCCATGATTCATTGCAAATACAGAAAATCGTAATTAAATAAGAATCATGATTACACTGCGGATTTTATTTGACAAAAACAATTTAAAAATATTCATGTATTATTTTCAGCTTGTTGAAATGATTAGGGAACGACAATTTTCTTACAATTTAAATAATTATTAGTTAACAAAATAGCATAAAACTTTATAAACTTCATGCAGACAATTTTTATTCGGATAATTATTATAGATTTAATACAATTAATTGATTGTAACTCTTTATACTCCGTTAATAAATGAAAAGAAAATACTGAAGAAGACAACCGTACGAATTTATGATACAATCCATTAAGTGGCTAGTCGAGGTATAATTAAAAAACGCAGTGTCGTGTAAACACATACACGGTGTCCTATTTTAATGCGCCTGTTTATCGGCAAGGTGGTTACCTTTCGTGTTAGCTGACATAGAGCAACAGCTGCGCCCTTTATGCCGCTGCAACGTGAAAAGGGGACCCTCGAAAGCAATTATTTTTAAAAAGAGAGAACCACTACGAGGGCCAGCTTTTGTACGGGGTTTGAATCTCTCACGGTAGCTAGTTCGAATCTCCTATTCTCACAGTATTGTAACACGTGTAGTACTGGTGATATCAGCCGATTGGAGATCTGTATCTAGTAATTTATCGAGATCCGACGCTAATTTTCTTAACCTTTTATAGTCCGAATGCTTGTTATAAATGTGGAAAAATTTATTCAACTTGAAAACAGCAAATAACATTCCCTAGAACGAATAAAAATTTAATTTACTCGGACCCGTGAAAATATAATTGACAATAGCGATGCATAATTTCTTTGTTTGCGTAGGAGACGTAACAGGACTTTGTCATATTTTTCTTACAAATACAATTAGATTAAAAAATATCAGTATGTGTGGGTTAAAATTCTACGAATATTTTTGTGTTGACACGTACCGAAAATTCCCAAAATTCTCACAGAATCAACGTAAATTTAACCAATCAAACCGACTAGTTACAGATTTTATGTATTCATAATAAAAACGAGTAGATGAAATATAAAATATTATTATTAACTCGCTGAAATGATTAAAAGAAGGAAGGAATTTCTCCTGAAATTCTGAAGGCTCCCGTTTGTTGCAACAAATGCAACATTTTATTTTGATACGAGTGGTACTGAAAATAACAATTCACTTTTATGTACAACTAGTTTGACCATCGCGTCGGTGTTCAGTCGATCATCGTTCCTTGTGAATTGTACAGCAATGCGGTGTTGCTTAGAGACGCGAACCACAACACGAAACAGGCACACGACTAGATAATAGTTAATCGAACCCTAGTGTTCGCTGGGTTACTAGAATTCACGGAACTACCGCAATTCTGCTGTAACAGATAATTACGATAAAATGTAATCTTCTTCTTTTGCTGAAAATTCGCTACGAATTTTGTAAATGATATTGATTACTTGTGTCTTATCATCAAGTGGGCGTACATTGGCAAACCCAAGCAATGACGTCGAAACAGAATAATTTAAAATGCCTAATACAGGAAATTCGTAGTTCAAAATATCGATAAAATTAGTTTTCATCATTTTTAGTTTTAAAGTTTCAATTGAACTTCGAAAACTTGAGCTGCAAATCATGGTACATCAACAAGCTATGAAAGTTTAATAGTTTATATCTTTAAAACTATTGAGTAACTACACTTAATATTTTGCATTGGCACCATTAGGGATCCATATACCATCGTCTCACAAAAAATTATCAAAATCGAAGTTGGACACTTGGGGTCCTTCCCTTGTAAAGATAAAGTATTTACACGTTAGAAAAAACTGAGTATATCGTCTGCAACTATTATTAATGAAGAAAACAATAGTAATCAGTGAAACAAAAACACACCTAACTATCCCAGACGGTACTTTTGATCGATATCAATCAGGAACCCATGAACATAGAAATTTCGTTGAGTGTAGGTATTTTCAAGAACTTGTTATAGTATAAAAAAGCTAACAAAATTGTTAAAATATAAGTATTCAACCGAAGAGTATTGTATTCAAATGAAGAGACGTATCTCCGACTGGTGGGAATTGGTTTATCCAGAGAACCGCATAAAATGACGAATTTTTGCAAGTTTTTCGGTCAAACGCAGTGCATCGTCCGCTGCGAACTCCAGAAGCTGGATACTCTGATCTCGGTATACCTGATCGCTGTTCGAGACTCTCGATTCTTCCGAGCAGGTAGAAACAGGCCGGGACATCTGTCGTCTCGTTTCGAGTAGGTCCAAAGAAGAGAATCGCGCTGTGAAACGCAGAACCGGTTCGGAGTTCAGCTGGTTTCCACAGGACAGAACTTGGAAGGAGCGATGAGCACGTGTTCTGCTCGGAAGAAGGTACGGCGAGCAAAGATGGAGAGCCGATCGCGACGCGATTCCGCTCTGCTCTCTGCTCTGCTCTCTTCTCTGCTCCGTTCTGCTCTCTTCTCTACTCTGCTCTGCTCTCTTCTCTACTCTGCTCTGCTCTCTTCTCTGTTCTGTTCTGTTCTCTTTTCTCTTTGCACTCTACTCTCTGCTCTCTGCTCTGCTCTGCTCTGCTCTGCTCTGCTCTGCTCCACTCTGCTCTGCTCTGCTTTGTCTGCTCTGCTCTGGTCTCCTCTCTCCTCTCCTCTGCTCTGTGCTGTGCTCTGCTCTCTTCTCTTCTCTGCTCTCTTCTCTTCTCTGCTCTCTTCTCTGCTCTCTTCTCTTCTCTGCTCTCTTCTCTTCTCTGCTCTCTTCTCTGATCTCTTCTCTTCTCTGCTCTCTTATCTTCTCTGCTCTTCTCTGCTCTCTTCTCTGCTCTCTTCTCTGCTCTCTTCTCTGCTCTCTTCTCTTCTCTGCTCTCTTCTCTTCTCTGCTCTTCTCTGCTCTCTTCTCTTCTCTGCTCTCTTCTCTTCTCTGCTCTCTTCTCTTCTCTGCTCTCTTCTCTTCTCTGCTCTCTTCTCTTCTCTGCTCTCTTCTCTTCTCTGCTCTCTTCTCTTCTCTTCTCTGCCTTGCTCCCTGTTCTGTTCTGCTCTGCAGGTCTTTGTTGTCTTGTGCATCTGCCGATGCATTTTTCCCCGTAGTACCGGTGCGTTTCCCCGTTTCGCCAGAGTATCCAAAGGCTTTGGAAGGTTGCCGCGATCGTTTGCTCGCGTTTGTCTGCAGGTCGGTCGGTCGGTAGGCCAGCCGGTCTTTTGCGTTCACCGTTTCCGCTCTAGTTGGCCGGCTTCCAGTGGTTCGCTGGGTATTCTTTCTTCTTCGAGCGAGACGCAATTTTCTCCGCGTTAAACGTCGCTTTTCCCGTTCATTGCTCATCGTTGCGTCACCGGGAATCACGGGCTCGGTGAAAGCGATCGTCCGTTCGATTCACGCCGAAGACAAATGGTAGCGATCTCGATGCTAGATGCACAATGCTCCCGAACACGGTCTCCAGCGACGCGGTTTCGAATGTTTCGATTATAGAGCGACCCACAGTCGTCCGTACGGTCGATGTAGCAGTTCATTAAGATTTTAGCACTATCTGGAAGTTTAAGGGTATAACGATGTAAGTCGTTGGACTCGTTTTGGCATCAACTGCAATATTGTGAAGTCAAAAGTATCTATTGATTTTTAAGAATTAAAGGTGACTTTGATTTTTTATAGAATGGACACATACACACACATTTTTGGAAAAGTTTGTTGTATTGAAATTTGTAGAACGCTAAATGTTGAATAACTTTTGTTTAAAACGTTTTTTTTTGTCTCATTATCGAATTGCTTTAATAAGAATAAACAATAATTCATAATGGTATATTCATAAAATGTCGATTTTTAAATGCTTGTACAGTTTTTAATAAATCTTATTAATTTAATCGGTTTTGAAGGCGATGGACATTTAGAAAGCAATAACATTCGATAAACATCAATATCCACTGAAGTATTTGTGGCACTTTAAACAATAAATATAATTCCTGAAGAATAATGAAGTTGGAAATGATTTTTGCGGCATCATACACGAAAGATATACTTTTTTTATTTTAAATATTTGTCCTCAAAACATTTGTTTCTATCGGATGCATTTATGAGTATAAATTATTTCCTAAACTTTATCAGAAATACATTTACCACCATTACGTGAAACTGTTCTCTAATTGTCTTTTAATAACACTGAAATTGTAGATCAAAGATGAAATTGAGAAAACCGCAATACTTCTGGGATAATTCTAACACTTCAAGTAAGATTAATGTTATTTTGTTAGATTGTCAACGTAAAATATTTGATTTTATATTTCAGATTGTGAAAATATTTCGTTTTGTGATTCAGATTCATCGATTTCGTGGTTTAGATTTGTTGAAATAAAAATATTTAATTTCTGAGATTATTTGAATCAAAAATAGTACAATGTACATATTTAAAATATCTATTTCGCCAAATATTGCCCATGACACAGGAGGAGAGATTCAAAGTACTTAATGTGTGATATGAACATTTGTTAGAAGTCATAAATGTAGTATGAATACAATAATAAAGCAATAATATTATTACCGTAATTATATCATGTAAAAGATGTAATTTCCACCAGAAAAATATGTTCGACCGTGACAGGATTCGAACCTGCAATCTTCGGATCCGAAGTCCGACGCCTTATCCATTAGGCCACACGGTCGGTCTACTGTACTTGCTAGATTTTCCTATTTTAGTAAACAGCGAATGGGCTAAAGCGATGATCCATTTAGAATTCATTTTGTAATTTACTCGATCACTTTTTCGCGGTACGTACCACGTAGGAAGTTTCAATAACTATTACAGCTGTAGGATAAAATATCTGTGCTGATAAGAATGTTTCAACTCATTCGAATTGTTAAGAAATTGATACGGACTATTTTTAATCTACATAAAACTCCACAATCTAATAATAATAATAATACCGATGTAAAAACTTCTCAAATCAGCATTTTCTCAGTGGCAAAGTTGTCGATTAAATTCAGATCTTTTAAATCTTTCCATTTTTGCCATTTTCCGTGAAACTTCTTCAAAATTAATTTTGAAGATCCTTTTTAAAATCAATTATCAAAATTATTTTTGCACGTCATTTAGTATATCAATACTTGTAATTGTTAAAAAAGGCAAGTCGTTTGGTCCAATTTGAAAATAGTTGTTCTAAGTTAAAGGGCATTCGAATACTTTCGTCGGCCATTGTATATTCGGGAGCTGCATTCGCAATTGACCACGCTATTTACCAACACGGGTGGCAACCCGTAAACTCAGACTCCCCGATGCACAAGCATCGAGTACCGGTTCGTGGCACACTTTAGCGGGGTTATGCGAATTGTATTCTCCTCGTAAAGGTTTTCGCTTGTACATCAATGACAATTGCAGATGCGATCTTTGATGTACGTTCACCGGTGTCGAGATGTTTCGCGCGACCTACAGCCGCATCGTGTCAAATGACATCATCTCTATTACCTCTATTTCTATCCGTGTCTGTCAAGAACCGCCTCAACAATTTACCTAAAAGCTACCCTATCTTTTTAGGAGATTTTCTTGAGCTCACACCGGAAGTTACGGTCTGGAACAGTAGACGTTTATTACTTTATTGTACCGTAATAAAATTTCCCCTGTTATCTGCAGCCCATTCTTATCTGGTCGATGGAATTCCTGTGCTGGGTCTGCAACATTGTTGGGCTTTGATGTTACGGACTTTTAGTCTCTGCAAATAGTGAACCTTTGATTAAAATTTCCAGTTTTTTAAACATTTGAAACGCAGAATGTCAACACTTTTTTTGTGGACTGTTATGAGATACCTTTTGGTTCGATCATCGACAGACTTACCAACATAACTTTTCTTTAATTTTCATTTGATTTTATGTAACGAAATTGAAAACTGTTTTTCAAAATACATACATGGATATACTATTGCAAGGAAAAATAAATTGTTTTATATTTTGAATTTATTAAAATTTGTTTCGGGTTTAAATGGATTAATGGTCCACATTGTATTTTTAATATTCGCGAATTCGTAATAATATGGACACCGCATAATTAAATTATTTCAGTTTCTCAATGGTGATTTTAAAAGTGATTTCCCTATAAGGTACAGCCACCATAATAATATAAACGTGGACATCTGAAAACTTCAGTATAAAACCAGCAATTTTAAGTTTCTGTAATTTTATAAATGTCGATTTCAGTCAAAAATTTCGGAAAAATTCGCAGGCGTGTATGATAGCAGGTAAAATGTTCATGAACATTTTAGTAATTTTTTTTTGTTTACCAGAACATTCATTAAACCGCGTTCACCGTATAACTATCCTTGTGGTAGAGGTACCGACTTGAAACTCGTCACTGAGGGTTTTTGAAAGAGGACTATGATCTGATACATCTCAGCGGTTTTACTTAAGTTAAAACAGGGAGTATGAATATACCTCAATAGATATATCAAATCTCTCTTTTTTTTAAAGGGTTGGAAACAAAAGAATCTAATGCTGACACCAGTATGATCCCTAATGGTTCTTTCTACACATTTGGTTCAGTGACAAAGGAATATGCCGCCCCCTTTCATTAAAAAATGAAGTTCTTCATCATTTAAATTCATTATATTTTAAAATCCCAACCTCAAAATTGAAATATTGCGATAGGTTTTTTATATTTTTTCATTTATTTGTCGTTGTGGGCGAAGCGGAACTGTTTCTCCCGTTGTGGAGCAAGTTGTTCTTACATGTGGGGCAAGTTGCTACTAAAGAATAAAAATTACTAATACTTCAAATTTTAATGAAATATTTCTTTCAAATGAAATACAACACAAATATAATTAACAAAAATATGCTGTGTTTAACGGAACGTCAAAGCAATATATAATAACCGAAATATTATCTTTGGTATGAAATTACTTTGGCATATATTGTATTCAATTCTTTAAAAACCAGGCTTATGTTAAAATGCACTAAAAAGGAGAAAATAATTTTTTTAGACATTAGTGACTGTATATAAAAATAAAATCGTCGAGTGCCCACGAAGATTAAGTTTAGCGCTCCACGCTTTTATTTATAGTCACTAATGTCTAAAAAAGTTATTTTCTCCTTTTTAGTGTATTTTAATATAAGCGTGGTTTTTGATAAGTTCATTTTATATATTTCTTTTTATTATAAATAATGATCGGAACAACTTATATCCCGGGATTCCCTATTTGGACATCGACTACGATTGTCAGCCGGCCATATTGTCGCAGAGATGTACTCCAGCAGGGAGGCAATTTTCCGAGACGAATGCTGGATACAAACTAAAATTCGGTTTATCAGAAGCTGGAGCTCTTTACGTTACATGGCTCCTTTCCACGAATTCTTGGGCTCGGAATGCGAAAACACGCGACAGCGAGAGGCCACAATCTCCACGAGGGCTAATAATACGGCCAGCAAAAGTTGTGCATCGCGGCGTACACGCGCCCGCGCCCGCGCCCACGCGTCGCAGTTTCGCAGTTCTAGCATGAGTCCCGAGATGATTTTAGTATCCCATCGGTCCTCGGCGTAATCGTGCGTGCAAGTTCGTCTCTGTTCGCGGTTTCGCAAATTTCCGATTCGCCGTCTGTACCTCCATTTCGGGCAGCTCTTCCCCGATCACCCGCTAACTTCACCACAACAAGCTTTCCTCGCAAACGATCTTATTCCTCGTGGCTGCATACAATCCAGAGACCACTTCCGTGAACAGAGGAATTATTTTTTTTGCTTTCCCGTACGCGATGAGCAGTGATTTTTTCCGTGTCTAGTGTATTCAAACGATATCGCAGTGGTGGTTTCTTGTATTTCTCTTGGACGCGTTCTTTGGTACCGATCGGTTCTGTTTATTCCCTGAGTTTGCTCGAGAAGTGCATCATTACGGAGAAGTCTGAGGAGGACACCCCTGCAAGTGGAAAAGCAGGGGTACCGAGTATACTCGTGAACGGTTATGTAGACAGGTACGGATTCCGAGTTTGAGCGCGTTCGAGTAGCTCTTGGAGGATGTCGTGATGTCATCGATAATAAGTAAACGAATTTACAATTAGTTATGTAGATAAGAATATTGCATACAGTATATTTAATTGTTCAGTTAAATTATATTCCGCATTAATTGTGGGAAGCAGGAGTGAAATTGATTTCATTCCTGAATGATTTTGTTGCATTGGAAACAACGTTACAATATTTTCAAATTTTTCTAATCTTTCACTGTTTTATATTTCTGGTCGATTTCCTTATAAATGCATAAACATCCGCAGTCTATTTATTATGTACTTTACACGCGTAACGATTTAATTAAATTATATTTAATATTCTCCATCGAAATGGTAAATAGAACCGTAGGGGCACAATAAAATTTCATATAAATCCACGAATAGTTAATTAATTAATATTACACATTAAATAATTATGATAAGATGCAGGAAAGTGTCCCCAAACCAAACCACTCGATAGGGCTCCCAAAAAATCCTCTGTGACAAGTTTCAAGTCGGTACTCCTACCACAAGGATAGTTATAGGGTGAGCACGATTTAATGAAGTATGCTCCATTTCTTCCGTTCTGTTCAACAAAAAATTGCAAAAAAATTCATGAACATTCTACCTAATGGCACACATGACAGTGAATTATTTTAGAATTTTTACTTGCAAAATCGATTTCAAACAAAATTCGGAAGCATAAAATTGCCGATTTTATATTGAAGTTTTCACAGTACCACGTTCATATTTTTATGTTAGTTGTGTCTCATCGTGATCATTAACGTGTATTTTCTTCAAATTTTACGGATTTTGTGAACAGGTTTGAGAAAATTAGAAATCTCCAAAGATTCGAAAAAATGTACATTTTGTATTAAAGTTTTGAAGGATTTAGACGGATGGAGGTTTTACAAGGATTGAGTAACGTCTGATGTTGTTAAAAGCATTAGTCTTAATGTTTTCCAGAATATTTTCATATAGTACATGGTAGTTATAAAAAGAAAATAAAAAATTAATTTTTTCGATATTTCTTTATTTTCCTGTAGGTGTATCGTGTAATATTGGACATTTTTTTATATTCATTTTAAATTGTACCACTGGCGTCAACGCGTTAAATAGAATCCATCCAGTCAGAACTCGCATTTTACAATTTTGTATCCGTTTTCGAGCAAGCTGACCACTATGGTGACCCCAAGGATTCTCCCCTGAAAGCAATAACCGTCAATTTTATCGCACCCTGTACACTCTCCAATAGGGAGTAACATCGAACATCGGGCTCCATTTCAACCTTCGGATGGCCGGAGCAGGGCACATTCTGATCCAGAGTTACAAATGTTCCATCTTAATTCTAATTCTCGAGTAGCCAGTTACAATGAGGTTCAGTAAGAAGAGCGACATTAATCACACGGATTTCAAAGAGAGTTAAAGGAATTTGGAAATACCTTTAGTTCCAACTTATTAAAACTGCTAACGCATTGTTTGCGGGCGGTTTTTTCATCAATCCACTCCGTAAAGCGGGCAATTCTTTCAGATTCGTGCTTACAGTCGCGAAACGATTAACCCTTTGCACTCGGAGCTATTTTAACTGGAAAATTAAACATTTCTTCCGATCTAGAATACTTCCATTCCCTATGATTTTTGAAATATTATGGATATGAAACTGGTATACTACCTCATACAATACCTAAATGATTAGATACCGATATATTTAATAATGTAAACAATATCTTGAATAATGATACAACAATTTTTAGTGGTGCCTCAGGGGGGACAACCAGGAGTGCAAAGGGTTAATAACATAATTATGGCAAAAGACGCGTTCACGATGTTTAAGAGTCTCCCGCAAACAACGTGCTAATGCTAGATCTACACAGGGTGTTCCAAAAATGTCGTAAAACATTGAGTAGTGTAGGGGGACATTGATCTCAAAGAACTAAGTTGAAGAGTATGCGAAGAAAAGTCAATGCACTAGGATTTGAATGGATCTATCGATGGCCGCCATGATATCTTCGAAAGCATCATAAGGGTGGAATCATGCCGGGGGTTGTCGAAGGGTTCAAGGTCGGCTCGGGGAATCGGACCCGCGAAAATGGTCGGAGAGAAATCAACTCGTTCCAGTTTCTGCCATGTTGTTACTTGCCCTCCGTCACGGCGAGCGATCCCTTATCGTGTGAAAGTAATCGTCACAGCTCTCGATAACGAAGCTTGTAAAAGACCGCGCTGCCGAAGATAGATTTTCAGGTTTCTCTTTTCTCCGGTTACACGCATGTAATCGCTACCCTCGTGAAAGAGAAACTTCCCATTGTATCGCGCACGGTACCGGAAGCTCTCGCGCGTACACGAAATGCCATATGCGTCTGGCTCGTTGATCGTTGCAATCAGAGTGCACACTTCTGGCTCCGGTCTACAGATGTATCTATTAGAAACGCACGTGTATCTTGAAGTCGAACTTCGCGTAACAAACGCGTCGATTGATTACGACGCTGTTCTTATGCTATAATCCATTCGTGGAACACGTTTTTCGAAATTTTTCTTCTTCCTATCTTCGTTTAGAAATTGGTAACACGTATCTGGCGGCGAGTGTATAGCAAATCTGAAACCTATGATATGCGTGAAGAAAGCTGCCGCAAAATTGACTTTGACCTTGAATTTCAAGTCCAAAATGTCAGCAATGTTTCTAATTGCATCGTATTCTACTCATCGCGAGGATAAAAAGTGCAAAAGGAATTTTTCTCTCAAAAAATTATAGTAATGTTTTTTCATTATCAAACATCAAATATGTTGCATGTGAAACATTTCGAAAATAATATTGTATAAAAATATATAAAATAAATAAAATCAGTTTGACAATGAAGAAACTTTATCATAATTTTTTAAGAGAACCAGTAGAATAATTCGTCATGAAAAAAGATCGTTGACCACCTTGAAAATAAGGTCAATGCTAAAGGTACAAAATGGACAAAAGCTAAAAGTAATTGAATTTTGGAATGGAAAGTTGATAATTTCAATTAAAAATAATAGGAACGTTACGAGTGTCTGCTGAGGTTGTTCTCCATTGAATTCTACAATCGCTCGTCGTAAATGCGTGAAATTCAAGGTTCAGTAATTTCATTAGAGAGGAGACTATTAAATTGCATAATATCATAGTACATGATGCGTGCAACTTGTAGATAAGAAACAATGGAGATATCGTCGGGAGTACGATCAGTGTCACGATAAATTGACGAAGCAATTATTTCCAAGCACTTGATGTCAGTGTGAGAAAAAATTCGAATGTTTTTCTTGTGTGAATACCGACTAACAAACGTTTATTTCCGATTGTTTTACAGCCTGAGCGAATGTTACTTCGCTGGCAAGGGTGCGGCCCTGGTTCTGCCTCCAAACGAAAGGGCCATACCCTCGAGGAAGGTCTCCACAGCAGGATGCGACATTCAGCAGCATTTACAATCTATGTTCTACTTGCTGAGACCGGAAGAGACGCTCAAAATGGTGAGTCTAGAATTTGGAAAAATATTTTTCTATCCCCTCCTCCGCTATTGGGATCTGACATGATTCTTATTACCGCGCTTATATTAGCTTGCCGAGTTGTCGTTGTTGTATGCGTCAAATCTTCTAATCGAATTTTAAACCATTTCCCGATCAGCTAGAGACTTGAAACTTTAAACATAGCTCAGAACTGGATGACTATGCAATATTAAGAAACAAATTAAAAAAAGAAACGGTGCGTTCAGGAGAAAGAAAGTTTTAATATTAACCGTCACACCTCGTCGCGCGACGCTCGGTAGTACGTGATCACGATCAGCGATCCCCACTCCGCGCGCCAGCTCTCCCTACTCCACCACGCATTCCCACTCCGACTCATGAAACATGTACCATTTGTACACATGTATGTGGTAGAGAAAAAAAGAATAGAATGGGGAGAAGAGGCTATAAATAAAGGAGTGCATCTAACCGCAGGCCCTAGGGGTTATAGTATAAGTTTTACTTATTTAACGTTATATTTTATTAAAGAGATTTAAAGGAACAATTCAACTATGCCTGTCTACACTTTCAATTCATTTTAATGAGATTTTTATAAACAGAAAACAAAATGTGGTGCATCTATCCCGAAATTACCCTAGTTCTACTGTTCGGTAGTAGGACGGCATCACTCAGAACGTCAGATCCCGATACAGAATGTTCCGCTACGAGTCGAATGTACAAAGATCTTGAAAATATGGATGGCGCTGTAGTTATGCACAGCAGTGTGTCGGAGGAGCGGACCTGTCCGAGTCCCGACGATTGCGAATGGAAAAGCCGGTGTTGTTCAGGCGCGGGACTTTTGAAACTTGAAATCTGTTGCGTCTTAAATCGTTTCTTGAGCGGAAGCGGTCGTTTCTCATCGGCCGCGACCTCAATGCGTCGCGTTCACCGGCGCGACCCGCGCATGTGGGTCGCCTTTAGCCCACTTTGCGACAGTTCCAACGATGCCGGTGACTCGAATCGATCCCACGTGGAAAATTCCAGGTCGCCGTGCGCGACTCGCGTGCTGGATGCGACGGTGACAGTAGTTTTGGAATTGGAACGCTGCTCCTCGACTGCGATTCAGCTTTGCGTTTGTGTCCAGCCAATTAGCTGATCCGATCAACTTCTTCGCGAGGGTAGCTAACCAGAAGATTTGCCCCCCGACTTCGCGCTGACCTCTCATTGTCAGCGCGCGCGCACCGATTCACTATAAAACCTCGTTGACGCAGGAGCATGCGCGAAGGATCTCTCGGAGTAAATTGTTAAAATTAGTGTATTATCTCCGTAATTGTCGTGAGGTCACTACCGTAACTGTCCAAATTATATCACCACTGGGCGCCGTTAAAACTTCGAATTTTGAATTGTAACTTTGCGAGTATATTCTATACCCAACAAAAACATCCTGTAAACAGGAGCCAAGTATCTATGGCCGTAAAAAGTTGTGAGATCAAACAAAATACGGCCAAGTTCGTCAGCTTAGAAATGCCTCTTGCAATACTGGAAAAAGCGTTTGTAAAAATTAGTTTAAAAGAACGCTATTTAATTTTTAAAGAGTTAGCTAGGGCTAAATTATTCAAACTTGGCCGCTACCTAACACCTTTTATGGCAACTGGTTTAAAAAGTAACGGCCATGTTTGAATAATTTAGCCCTAGCTAACTCTTTAGAAATTAAATAGCGTTCTTTTAAACTAATTTTTACAAACGCTTTTTTCAGTGTTGCAAGAGGTATTTTTAAGCTAACGAACTTGGCCGTATTTTGCTTGATCTCACAACTTTTTACGGCCATAGGAACTTGGCTCCTGTTTACAGGATGTTTTTGTTGGGATTTCATCAATTTTTATTCTTCAGGATCCCCCTTTAACGCGGTGTCTGTCATATGTGGCTGACACAATTCTTCGACTGCTTTCTATTCGAAATATTTATCACGAGTCTGACTCAATATTATAGTGCAAGGGAGTAAACATTAGGTACAAAAAAAATAATATTAATGTTTAATAGATTTTGGTTGGAATGATCATCACACAAGAGTTCGACTTATTATCATATGGTAAGGGGTTGAACATTAATTTTGTCCATAGTACAATCGCTTGAATCGAACTTCATTGGGATTTGTACAATTTTTATTAAATCTACTAATAGCGAAAAGAGTTTGAATTCCGATGTTCGTACGGAAGAATATCAATTTACCTGATGTTTCTAATTAATTTGTGATATTTTGCATAATTTGATCACCGAGTTAAATGTGCACGGCAACTTCAAAGACATGTGCATCTCAAAAGCGAAAGCTTCGGTTGCATGCTGTCCCTGACACAGGTCTGCTGCTGCAGGGATGCAAACTGGCCTCTAGAAAAGTAAGCTCCGTTGAACCTCGACCCAGTTAAAACTGCTATGTCGGCCACGAGAAGTAGGAAGGGCGATTTCAGCAGCCAATCTGCCATGTTTCAATAATAACTTTTGATTATTGCGCTAACGGACGTCCAGGTCGCCGCGGAATAAAACATGAAGCGGTCGGATTGGTATCGACAAATCAATTTTAGAAGCATGACCGATTTATTATACAGCCCAGCAGCCGCGAAATCATTCAGACGTCTTCTTCATAAAGTTTTCAAAATAATTAGATAGCAGTTACTTGAAACGTTGAAAAAATCTCGAAATTGCTGTCCTTTATTGAATATTTGAATACGTCGCGATAAAAAAGCAGTAACAGGGCCAAATTGTTTTGGCAAGCCCCGAACGATTTTATATAATCTTTAGGTACGTGATCTTTATGCATTGATTGCACTTGGAAATCTTGTAAACACAAGAAAATGTGTACATTCCACGAACATCAAGAACATTTTATCTGTGTTATAAAAAACAATTTAGATGATCATTTATTCTTCAGTACATTCTCCCTTAAGCTTAAATACATCTTTTCCAGCGATTTCCTATTTCATTTACCCCATCTCTGAAATGATTTCCCTCGAGACCTCTAAACTACTCATCTACGGCTGCTATAACTTCTTCATTTGATGAAAAACGCCTGCCACGTAGGAATTTTTTGAGGTTTGGGAACAAATGGAAATCGGAGGGGGCCGGGTCTGGTGAATATGGTGAATGCTGCAACAATTCATAGCGTAACTCTTTCAATTTGGCCACCGCAAGAACACCTTTTGCGAGTCGATGCATTGTCCTGGTGAAAAATTACATTTTTCTTCGCTAAGCCAGGTCTTTTCTCCCGAATTTGTGCATCCAGTTGATCCAAAAGGTTTGATTAATGCTCTCCTGTTATCGTTTTCCTGGTTTTCATTGTCGATTTTGACCACTTTGGCTGCTTTGGAGCTGAACAACCGGGCTCAGTCAACTCTGCGATTTGTTGTCGCAATGCAGGTTCATAGTGGTAAACCCAAGTCTCATCCATGGTTAAAAATCGACGCACAAAGTCAGTTTTATTTTTTTGCAAACGATCCGAATGTTGTTGAGAACATTTCACGCGAATGCGTTTTTGATCCGAATTTAACGAATGCGGCACTCATCTTGTCAATAGCTTTCTCATACCTAATTCATTAGTTAAGATCTCATGAACTGATCCAGTCGAGATGCCTGTGGCCTTAGCTAAATGAACCACAGTTAATCGACGATCTTCCAAAACCAAATCATGGACGTGATCAATCATTTCTGAAGTGGTTGCAGGTTCTTGGACATCTTGAACGTGGATCATCATTAATGTCTGTACGACCATGTTTAAATAGAGCAAGCTATTTCTTTACCATTGCGTACGAAGGAGCACTGTCCCCTAACACATTCACCGTATCATCAAGAATTTCATTCCCGCTTAATCCTTTTTTATATGAATATTCAATGACTGCACGATTTTTCAAGTTTTCCATTTTTCTAACCAAAGCAAACACGTCCACTTTAATCAGCTGCCTGAAGCTAGCTATTTGACAGATCGATTTTGAATGTATGGTTCACATCGAGGACGGATGTATTCAACAACGATATGTTTTTGCTGCTACTTGCTTTTTGAATGACCTGGTACCGTGGACTGTTTATAGAAAATAAAAATGTTCTAAATCGATTCATCATTCCGACGACTTGAATTGCGTCGAAAGTAATCAGAATTTTTCCAATTTCTTTACAATTTTGTTTGTTGCTCATCAATCTGTCCAAGCACATATAATTGAGAATCATCAAGGCTACTTAGGCAATGAATCAAACGGACCAAATCGCTGGTGATCGATGGGCCTAGGAGATTATTTTATCGCAGTTCGTAGTCTCGACATGTTCGCAGCGAGTCGGTCGTTACAGGTAAAATAGGAACAATAATTCGAATCGGAAGATCGTGTTTATCGCAAGGAAAATATGGCATTATAATTCTGGACGGAACACGCGTTAAAGCTGTCGGGATTCCTCAGTGAGCCGGTCTGGGACGAGAAACTGGTCCCTACAAGGACAACGAGGTAAGGGGGACGTACGATTCGCTACAGGTCGTTTCGTCGACTGCTTTTCAGCAGGGCCCGTTACTTTTTACGCTCGCACTTAAAAGCACGCATGCAACTTGCCCTCCTGCCGAGCCTTTTATGCGGAAAGTGTCAGTGACCCGACCGATCATTAGCTCGAACGCTTGCCTACTTCCGGCGCTTTGTGTCTTTTCTGTCTCCAAGTTTCGTTTATTTTGCGGGATTCGTCGGTTTCCATTTTCGCGAACGCAACTGCGCGCAGTCGGCTATTCGGCCCGAAAAGCCTGGAAAAAGTCGATTTCAATATTTTTGCCTAAGCTGTATAATTTTTGCTGTCCGACGTATTCAAAGGTCACGTAGACGTATTCAATTAAGGCTTCAGTATTGTTTTTTTTTGTTTGTACACCCGTGAAGTACTCTATTTCATAGCAATTCTTTCTTAAACTCTTAAACAATCTCTGAAACAGCGTTCATTCATTAGCGATTTTCAAGTGTTTGAAAGAAATTGTGTTAATTCTTACATTCCAGAAGCTTTTCGAGTGGGTATACAGAGCACTTTCATACAGATTTTATTTTGTTAGCATTTAAACTACCATAGTTATTAATATCTGAACAGAATCAATAATTGTGTAAGTCTCTTTACGATTATAAAACTTCATCGACGATTTTGTTATACAATACTGTTGAGTAATATCCGGTGCTCTTTCTGGTATCATTACATTCGATAAATGTTTGCGATCATAGTGCAAAATGACTTAGTCATCTTCAATCTGTTAATCGATCGAAGAGGAGAAATTCCTGAATTTTTCTCGGAAATAATTGTAACTTTTTATGCAGGAGTGTTGCAACTGGGAAAACAAGAAATTGCGTTTAAAATTTTGGACGCCTTGGGAATATGCGAGGTGCTCCAATTTCAGTGTCGACAAAAACGTAGAATGCAATTTTTTGAGAACGGTGAAAAATCCTTCAGAAAGATGTAGTATTCTATAAATCCATGTAATATTACATTGCAACATATAAATAATAGTTTTGTGAACTGCGTTCACAGTCGATGATAGACAGAATTATTATTTGATAAACTTTACAAATATTTAAACAGTGCGAATGCCTTCCGAAACGTTCAGAAACTGTGTTCGATTCATCTCGTCACTGTAGTTAAATACGGTTAGGGATGACGTGAATATTTGTATTGGCTTGTCCAGAAATAAATTGTGCCTGTAGTTTGAATCTTGAAGGCTTTCAGCAGAATAAATGTTGACATGATTCTGTAAATATCGTATGCCATTTAGAAAGCTCGTACACGCTTCTCCACACAGTTCTAGGCACGTGTTTATACGTTTATACATAGTGGATGCAGGTTTTTATGCAAAATTAGAACGAGGCGTAATTATAGAAAGTTTTATCTTTTCGTCCCTCTTGAGCATGCAGTTGGAAATTATATTTTCATTGTATTATTATTCATTACTTTGCATTACAAATTACATTTACGAACCGTTATCTCAAGCTCTAGTGATTGTTCGTCCAAAACTGTTGATAATTTTTATTGAATGCGGACTCCCACTATGTACGTTTAACTGTGAAACTAGAATTAAAAAATCGTAGCAACTTTTACTTGCTGTATTTTCCCTTGTGAACCACATAAAGCAAAAAAATCATTTTTTCACAAAATTTTATCAATCCTGAGGGAATTACTTCCTACGATTTTCAAGCTATTTTGAAAATGATAAATATTATTACTAGACTGTGTTTATGCAATCTCCAATTTTTATAGACTAATTTTTAGAAAGTGGAATCAAGTAAAATCCTTTTTTTAGTGGGAATAAAGCCTTTGTAGATCCAAAACAAGTCAAAATCGTACTGAATTCTATCGAATTTTATAGTCCGGCATTTTTTGAAAATTTCCACGAGCCATAAATGCATAAAGATACCGCAGTCTAATTATTACATGTATATAGTTTCGTTTTTAAATTGCAATTCACAAAGTGTATTAAGTATATCTGAAAATTTTTTATTAATTTCTTTCAATAATAACTACAACTAATAACTAGATCGTGGACGTTTATGCTAAATAAAATTTGTTCTCCTCAATTGCAGTAAACAGGAGCCAAACAGAAATTGATTATTATAAATTTCTGCTAATTTATTAAACGGAAGATTCCTTAAATATTCTTACAAAGTGGACAGAAAAAATGGAAGTATCTCCAAGATCACTTTATATTATACAGAATAATTTATTTACTACAATTATAGCTTCGGTACTGATCCATAAAGGTATACACATACTCTGTCTTATGAAACTATAAAAGAACTTCGTTCAAGTAACGCTTTCAAGAGCTGCTGTGATTCATAAAATTTTCGAACGATCTGCAGTTGAACAGTAGCGAGGAACAAGTTCGACCAGATCTAAAACACGCTCGTACGGTTATAGATCTCTCTTCCGTTCACTGGACGGAACTATTGCGATAAATTATCTTCACCCACGCGACCGCAGCTTTTCCGGGGTTTCGTAAGGTCAGTTTTACCGATAATGCTAAGAGAACGTCGATATTTATGTCGATCATCTGCGCTTGAACCAGAGGTTTAAAGCTTCTTGTGTAATAATCGTTTATAATCGCTGACCATTTAACAGATCGTTCCAATCGAGTCTCGAAGCTGTATCGCCGCTCATAAATGATTTTATTAATTACTTAAACGTTCAGGAAATGTTTACTTTGGAAAATAAGACAAGGTGTTCAACTTATGAACGTAATTAATAGACTGCAGATCTTTATGCAGAATAAAAATGTTTTGCATTGATTGTGGGAAGCAAGAATAACATAAAAATTGAATTCATTCCTTAATTACTCTGTTACGTTAAAAGCAACATTACAACACTCCTGAATTTTTTAAATCTTTTACTGTTTTTATATTCTACCCAATCAATTTGGGTATGCCTTCTTCTCCATGTTGAAATTTCTACCTAATCTTTCAAACTAATGGTTTTTCGAAATAATGAATTATCTCGATCGGTGCATTAAAAAAATACTAGGCCTACGAAAAAAATCATCAACATAAATTATGTCTTTTTCGAAAGCATACAACTTTGGTTTGAAACATTTTTCGATATCATTCACAATTTCAGAGATATTCGAATTGTTCGCTTCAAATGGGACAGCCAGTGTTGTTCCAAAGCTGTTCCAACCAGCAATTCAATACTTAAATTGACAATGACGAATAACGTTGAATCATACAAAGTGCAAATTTTACAGGAGAACAGGACTTGATGGGAGAACAATAAAAGCTGATAGACCTTTGGAAAATCTCACATCCAACGTTGCTCCAACCACAAATTCAATTGTGGAAGAATTCGTGGTGCAAGAAATCTGTAGTTGGTCGAAATTCAGTGAGGATTTTCAGCGAGCTCGATCAGCCGAATCTCAAGTAGTCTAATTTCAATATTCAAACGCTGTGCGTACGAAACTGGGCTATCGCGGCACTCGAACTGCTAAAACGGGTTTTACGACCGGCTTCTGACCACGTTCGATGTCTCTTTCTTCTTTTTCCACTCTCCTTACCGCGTCCGTTGAATTTCAAGGTGGTGCGTACGTGAAAGCTCATTTTTCTCGTCTTCGATTCCTTCGGAAATTCACTCGATCATCGTTCCCCATAGATCACGAATCTCTCTTGTCGCTATTTCGTACATTATCGAAAAATTCGTTCATCCGCACTACTCTTTTTCCAAGAAGTTCGATTTATTTATTGCTATCCCAGCAACATGATCTCTCTTCGGACTAGAAATATTGTTTATAGACTTATTTATAGACAGATTAAGCTTCACGAGCCTGCGATAATCTTTAGAATGCCCGTGTTTCTTTCAAAACATCTTTTGATCTTTTTAAAGAACTTTAATGAAATTTTCGGGAAAAGGAGAAGCGGGGTGGCAACCAGTTAAAAATGAGTGAAAAGGCTTCAAGGAGTAAGAGAAGGAACGGAAATCGGTAGATTCTCAAATATGAGAACTTCCTCAATCTGTTACAGTAATAAATATACATTTACACATTTGCGATAACTAGACTGCGGATTTTATGCATTTATGACAAAAATAGACAAGCACAATTTAAAACAGTGGACATATCAACAAGATTGAAAGACATCAGCGTATTGGCTTCAGCTTAATCAGATAATTAAAAGACGAAAGAAATTTTAATCTCGCTTCTGTGTGTTGCAATCAATGCAAACATTTTTTATTTTGCATAAAGATCCGCAGTCTAGTGACAACAATGAGTAGATGAACTGCGAAACAGTAAATCCATTTAAAGAATTTAAAGAAAAATAAAAATGATCTACCTTGACTGCAACAAACTGGGATGAAATAGAAAATTATTTGCTTTCTTTATGTGTTCAACAGATCGGAAATAATATAGGAGTATTTTTAAATTCTTCTAATGTATTTGCTGTTTTCAATTACACCTACTCATGTTTTTCATGAATGCATAAAATCCGCTGTCGGATGGAGTGCTATGAAGCCAGCAGCCATTTCAAAATGAGTGAAAAGATTTCCAGAAGGAAGAGAAAGCACGAAAATCGATAGATTCTCCATCGTTCGTCCATCATTTCGACAGACTGGGGAAATTGAGGGGCGTGCAGCTATCCCCTCTCTATCACTACCGGGTTAGTAGTCACGTGGCATACACGACAGAGACGGAACACGTCACGTGACCAGGCCGTGACGGAAGGGTGGGGAAATGGCGTCGTAGAAGGGGTAAGATAGAGTGGGAGACAAATCTTAATCTGGCTATCCGGGTACTAGCGAGGATAAGTTCGAGGTCTGACATCTGAAGTGGGTCAGAAATGACCCGTGCTTATTCGACGAACATTGAAACATGAAATTTTGTTGATGTAATTCCACGAACTGCTTGAACCGAGTAGTACATATTCCTGGGAAAAGTTTCGAGCAAGGTTCCCAGGAAATCTATGACGTGCACCCAGAAAACGTTACGCGTCGATCAGAGTCGGCTTGTCGGCGCGGTTCGCGCGTTGCTTTACTTTCTCATAAATCTTTCGCGGCAGCGCGGGCAGCTTCGAGTCCCGTTGTTTGGACACTTGCCAGCGACCATTAAGGCGATCCTTTTATTACGCGATATCCGTAACTTTTTGCTTTTTTCCACGAGAGCCAATCGTCCGCGAGCGTATATCTCAGCGAAGTGAACGTACGCCTCGTGCGTCCGACACAATGCGCGCGTTCTTCGTTCCAGTGTCTTTGGTACCTGTTCACCTTCGCGCGAGCAGGATGCTGTGAATTTGCAACCTCGATTCGCAGCTATAATCAACCAACACGCGCTTTTCTATAGTTTCGCGCGCGAAAGAAACGTTTCTTTTCATTTCGGCTCCATAATTCGAGACGTAATACGGGGTGATCCATAAGAAATCGGACTCGGATGAAAGGGTATTACTAGAGGGAGTGAAATGTGCCCCTCAACCAAATTGATCTTCCTGGATAACATTCAATTCGAGGGCCCACAAAGAAAACCCTGCGTGACAAGTTTCAAATCGATACCTCTACCACAAAACCGATAATTATAGGGTGAGCACGGTTTAATTCTCCCTAGATTACGAAAACATTTCTGAACGTTCTACCTAATAGCACGCACAACTGCGAATTTTTTCAGAATTTTTCGCTGCAAAATAGATTTTTAAAAAATTCCGGAACCTTCACGTTCCTGATTTTATATTGCTATTACCCCACCACAAAACCGATAATTGTAGGGTGAGCACGGTTTAATTCTCCCTAGCTGCTTAACAAAAAATTACGAAAAAATTTCTGAACATTCTACCTAATAGCACGCGTAATTGCGAATTTTTCCAGAATTTTTCGCTGCAAAATAGATTTTTAAAAAATTCCGGAACCTTCACATTCCTGATTTTATATTGAGGTCAACAGGTGACCACGTCCGCATTATTATGGTAGTTGTGTCTTATTATTGTTATTAATGTATATCTTTTTCGAATTAGGTTTAAGAAATCGAAAATCTCAAAAAATCTAGAGACACTTTTATGACATAAACAACTGAAAACGAATCGCGCGTTCTTCCCTATCTTTATAAATAATGATCGGCACAATTTACACTGGAGAATCTTTTAGCCCCGGTCTCCCCTAACCAAAAAGGGAAAGAAACTGAATTCAAAATTCGGCCGACCTAAAATTTGATCAAAATTCTATCAACCTCGAATGAAACGTATCGATCAGGATTTCTCGAAGAACGAGCTGTTTACGTTGATCTCTGATTAGAACCTTCCATCGTGTGTACCAGTGAACTCTAAAGGGTACAAGAGCATTGGTCGGTGGCGACGCGAGGAGCTTTTAAAGCGAGTGGGTGCCGGATCTATCGATATGAACGCGTACGTGGCCTTTCATGTGACTATCCAGTTCTGTCACGTGCGACGATACGAGTTTGTTTGGTTTGCGACGTGACACGTGCTTTCCTCGACACGAAAGTATGTCGCGACCAAATCA
This sequence comes from Lasioglossum oenotherae, assembly GCA_028455765.1. NCBI lineage: Eukaryota > Metazoa > Arthropoda > Insecta > Hymenoptera > Halictidae > Lasioglossum > Lasioglossum oenotherae. The sequence continues at coordinate 6,260,483 of CM052300.1, read as the reverse complement.
CAAAGAGCCACACGAGACAATCCGTGACACTAATGGAACAGTGTATCTTGTACGTATCATCATCAGCGCGTCACTCTTGTGCTACAGCATCGTTCTTCTGAGTGATTGGATACTCGAATAAGTTTCTGCCGTGTACTAATAGATGTCGGAACTAATAGGTTGTTGCATATATGTTCGATTTTAGAGTGCTAATGTTATGGAGCCTGATCAAGAAATGCTATTACAGTCTATACTACAGGTACTAGATCATTGAGAAAGTTCGTGGCCTAACAATGAAATGACATGAAATAACGAGTCAAAATACATTTATTCTTCAGTATATTCTCCCTTAAGTTCAATACATTCTGCCAGTGATTTTCTAATTCGTTTACCCCATCTCTGAAATGATTTCCCTCGAGACCTCTAAACTGCTCATCTACGACTGCTATAACTTCTTCATTTGATGAAAAACGCCTGCCACGTAGGAATTTTTTGAGGTTTGGGAACAAATGGAAGTCGGAGGGGGCCAGGTCTGGTGAATATGGTGGATGCTGCAACAATTCATAGCGTAACCCTTTCAATTTGGCCTTTTTATTCTCTATGAAGAAGTATTAACCTGTGTCGAAAAATGATTAGTTTGGGAATTATTTTCATCGAAATATTACAAAGAAAATCTTGGATACAGGATACAGTTTACGCAGAAGTTTGCGATTAGAAAATTCGATTAAGGTGCAGTGGGGTAAGTCCGCCCTAATTTTGGCAAAGTTGGACTTTAAACTGATGTATTTTCAGTCTGGTACATATGTAAAAACTTAACGTTCTTGGTATCAAATCTTGTCACAGTTATTACTGATGTTATATAGTTTTCTTATAATTAGTTCTAACTAATTCTTATATAATTAGTGTTATGTAGGATTCTAATTTTACTTGAAAATTATCATTTTGATAGGATATTATACATGCCCCGAAAATGGGCCAAGTGCGTCTCTGAGAGTTAAAAATGCTTTCGAACCTTGTTTCAAGTGCTACGGTTCAAGAAAAGTGAAGACATTTAACAGAAAAGAGTTGTACTTACATACAATTCTTTTGTCTGGCACATGTCAACTGCAATTATTCCATGAATTGTTATAAATTGAATGTCGAATACTTTCGAATTGACAATAGTAAGACACCACGCGACGAGGAAGTGAAAAATAAATTGATATCGCTCGACTAAGTGCATCAACTGTTACACCGTTGATAAATACAGAAAATATAGAAAATCCACAGGTTTGCGATTGCATAAACGATTATATCACGGCGGGCTCGTTACGGTTCGCGACGAAGCAACTGGTCCGCGCGGACTTCAGCGATTCCGCTCGCTGACAAAAGCCACGATTTTGCAACCGAGCCGTGTCAAAATGTGCACGCATTGCTTCTGATATAATCGCGGCTTGCCTAACATGAGAAAAAAATACGGCCGCGATTTCGTAAACGCGATTCATACCGCGGTTTCGACGTAATCCTGCATCGACAATTGTGCGGGAACATTATACGACAATGTGTCCTTAATTTCGGCTCGAACAGATTGATTATGCATTAATCTCCTAATGAGCTTAGACGATAATGATTGAACAACTGTTCCATTGTTGGATCGTGAAATTCTGACAGGCAACTGCGACAGTTATTCATGACGATCAATGCACGAGTGGACCGTGGATGGGGATCTTTTGTGAAAATGGAAATTCTTTTAGTAATTTGATTTAGAAGAAAATGATCAAATTATTAGAGCTACTTCCATAACGATTTTACATTAAAACGATCAATTTTTCAATAGAAGTCTAGCTACATGGAATTCTTAGTTTCATTTGAAAATAAAAATGTACGTACACACTGCAGCTTTAATATAATTTGATCGAATGCAGTACATTTTTCAATTCCCGTAAAGTCTTCACAGGTTTGTGTTTCACCTATTTAGTTCTAATTACGAGCAGAGGTTAATATATCAAAAATATCCTCTAATTAGTGAAGTCATGAAACCTTTAACGTACGGCTCCGCATTCGCATGAAGCTCTTGACCAGTCACGCCACTTGATCGTGAAGCGAAACGGTGAATATTTGTAAAAATGTCTATCCTTTCACGGGCAGTGTCCTACAATTTGTTTATACTAATTAGCTCGCGCGATTCAAGCCTGACCACGTCCAGAAGTTGGAGAGCCAGGCCGTGACTTCTTCTTGCGAGACGGTCAGCCGTTCGAGGATTAAGAAACAGACATAGAAGCTGCGTTTAATGAGAGCCGCATTCCTCGCGCACGCATTCGTTTTGGTAGCCGTCGTTACGCATCCCGATCGCTTCTAATTACTCGAGTTTTTATGCAGCCCTGGAATCTAGGAGGACGCTGACACTGGCCGCGCCGCGCTGCGCCGGAATATTCTTAGTCGTCCTGTGGACCCCATCTCGCCAGAACTAGCGTCGTTTCACCGATCCGCTTATTAGCTTGATAAAAACTCGTTAGTCGAGTCGTGGTCAGGTCGCTCGTGCACCTCTCCGGTTAGAAAGAAGTCCTCTTTGAAACAGGTTGCGTGATACATCGACGATGGAGCAACACTTGTCTTTGTTTTCAGCGTGGATTTTCTGCTTTCTGTTAACACGGTTTTCCCATGATTCAGCTGGAAAAAACTCGATCTTTTTACATTTTACCGAACCGTTCTGCCTTGGAAATAGGTTAGGGACTGTTGTAAAGGTTGGGACACGTTTTGTCTTTCAGTTTTCCATACAAAACAGTTGTGAAATGTAACTTTTAGTATTCTCTCTGCAATTCCAAACAATTGCAATTTTCGAAAAAAATTTCTTGCCACATCCTGTAGTAAAGCAGTTGCTATTCTTAGTATTCTTTGTACAATAAATCGTGTTGTAGATTGATCGTTCAAGATTGAACAGTTTTTCCACGTGGAATGTATTCACACAATAAAGGATTCCAATATCGTCAGTTCGGTTAATCGAGGCTCTGCTGAATTGTGGATTAAACAAGCAAATAAGCTCCGAATTATTTCGTGTTCGGGCTCATTATAATCAAGAAAAAACGTGCCGTATGTTGGCCAAAGATTCCTAAAAAAAACGGAAAAAGAAACAATTGAAAAATCTCATGAGTTCAGTATATGTCCAGGATAAGAAATTCATTTTCACGCTGACACATGAAGCGCATCAATCTTGGTTACGACTTGCGAAATCACCGTAACAAATCCGAACTTTTCAATGTTTATTTAATTAAATGAATGATCGTATATGTCCAGGATAAGAAACTTATTTTCATGCTGACACATCGAGCGTATCAATCTCGGTTAGGACCTGTGACATTCGAGAGGATTGGAAAGGAAATTACTATAATGAAGCTTAACTTTTCGATGTTTATTTAATTACATAATTTTCGTAGTTATTGGTCGGACAGAGACCGCGTTCAACCGTTGCATTCTCAGTGGGATGTCGCGGGGGTGCAGTATCGCAGAAAGGATAGTGATAATGGAATTTTATAGCTTGTCCGCGGGTTGACACGAAACCAAGAATAATTAAACCGTCATTTCAACCGGGTCTTGGCGTTTATCGTGTCGACTCACGTGTAAGTCATTACACAATACCGTTACATACGCGCCTCGCAGCCTGGGAACACGATTTAACGTCAAACACTCTTCCACGTCTACGGGGCACAATGAGTCCGATTCTTCTCATGACCAAGAAAACGATGAAAGGTCAATGAAACGCGAAGAAACCGCTGAACAAGTGAATCGTAAATGCATTGGCCAGAGTTTTGCAATGTTATTAATGCCCGGGATGTTTGGACAGTTTATGTCATCGATTTGTTCTGCCGAGAAATACAATAGGGAGTGATTAATAATCAGAAATAGAAAATGATTAATAACCCGACGAGAACGTTATTACGTACTGCCAAATGGCTGTTTCACGCGAACGGAAAGAAATGATTTTTACGTATGCTAGTGTCTTGGCACTGAAACGTATTTTCCATTATCTGCGCGTCATTATTACAGGTAGGTAACAGCTCCGAAACGGCCAGTTGCGTCATTTCGTTCGAAATTGATATATTAATCCGTGGTCCGGATCCAAGAACTAGATTTCAAGAGTAAAATGCTTGAAATGATCCCTCGTGGTTCTAATTTCACCCTTAGCACACGACTGGTGACTCTGGAGCACCATTAAATACTGCTATCAGTAAATCCTCTGTAAACGCAAAAAGGCTGTACACGATAAACGCAAAAACATATCCTCTCCACTGTAGTTCGGGTATATCGGTGTGAACTAATGCGACGGAGAGTCGCAGTCGTCGGCACAGTTCAAAGGCCCGTGCGTCCTCACAATGTAACTCCAATATTTAATCTTTTTTGTTATTACTTATTTCTTTATGAAACATTCATTAATATATTTGTGGCATTTTTCTGATTAAAATAAGACCAAACACGATATAATTTCAACTGTATTTAGTGGTTTAATTAACGATGAACGTTTCCGGGTAATCTACGATAAATGCAAACGAATCCCCCCGAAGCTTTTGCGTTTTTTGAGGATTTACTGTATATCGGTAACGTAAATGAAGCGAAATAGAAGGTTATTTATCTTCTTCACGTGTTCGATAGATTGAAAATATTATAACAGTATTTTTAAATTCTTCTAATGTGTTTGCTATAATGTATTTCTAAGTCTTCGCTGTGTAGTCATTTTGATCATGAATGCACGAAATCCGCAGTCTAATAATTATAATTAGCATCGCATGATTCGTTTCAATACAAAATTACCAAATCTGAAAATTACCCAACTCTGATTTTAGCGCAAAATGAAAGTTGGCATCGATTTTCTCTTTCTTTTACGAAATTATGAACGATAAAGAATTCGAGTTTAATTGCAAAATAAATCGCAATCATCAAGTGATTAAAAAGAAACGGAAGAATAAAACGCTCGGTCGCGACAAGTTAAAACGCATAACTGTTCGCCTAAACTGGTATCACGACACCCGCTAAACTTGTCCTACTTTCGGAAGAATCGAGAGACAATGGTTTGCATGTGTGAAACTGGTTCGGCAGAAGTCGCTTCGACACCCTTCGCCCTCGTGATTGGAACAATGGCGTTCGAATGGCCGTCGTTTGACCACCATTTTTCTTTTCGTTGATCTGCGATTTTCCAATAAAATAAACGATATTTCGTTACATTTTTATGCACGACAAATGCCTTTCCAGACCGACAAAGTGAACGATTTTTCGAGTGTTGGATGCTGATGGTCGAGAAGAAAAGACTTAACCAATTGCGCGGCCAATTGATTGACGTGACAAACCCGTCCAAGGCAATTCGTAGCGAGCTGGTATATGAAATCATTTCTATAAAATGCTTAGACAGTGTGCGTGCATACTTAATGCACAGAACGCATTTAGATGCATCAGTAGATAAGATTAACGTTGTAATGGACCTCTCGAATGTGTTACACATTTTATTGCTAGCATTACCTGGCTTTTTTCGATCGGCAGATTTCAGAACAATCTACAGTAGCAATACAGACATAGTTTCTGTTGTAGTTCCGCTTCATGAACGTATTTTTGCGTCCCACTCTACCTTCCCCTTCTACTACTATATTCCCTACGCTTCCGCCCTGTCACGTGACCGGTCCGGTACTGGCAGAGAGAGAGGGTAACTGTTCCCCTTAATTCGTGCTCCCTCCCCTCATCTGGCGACTCTGCCTTTTAGTCTAAGGAACTATGTACTACACTATTTAGGTTGTCCCAAAAGTTTCTTTCGGAATGTGTTCCTTTAATATTGCTAAATAAATATTAGGTTGCCCAAAAGTTGTTTTACGATTCATGCACATAATGCAAATTCATGTTAGGAAGTACTAAAACATTAACATAAAGATTATCGCATCGTTTGTATTTATTTAGCAACGTTAAAGGAACACATTCCGAAAGAAACATTTGGGACAACCTAATACTTCAGAGTTAAATATCATTCGGGTATATTAAAAATAATAAATCAATGAAGTCTGCACTAATTTCGAAAAAGAAACTTATAAGAAGCTTGTAATTCGATTGGATTCTGGATTTTACATATTTTCTCAACGTTCTCTGCCCCGTGGGCGATAACGATCGGCGAAGTTTGGACATTTCAGGATCCAATAAAGCTAATTCTGGCCGCCATCCTAAATTCGAATCTCGAGCATGCAACGAACAGTGTCTGTCTCTAATCGAAGACTGACGGACGTCTGCGGTGAACCAGTACCCGGGAATATCTCTTTCTCGAGTCACCAGTAATTGGATCATCTTGGGAAAGTTCACTGCCTTTTAGAGTTCGTGCCCGATGCTGGCAATCGCGTCTTGTTCCGGGCAAGACGGTTTTCGCATTGCCAACTTCTTCCAAAGCCTTCTTCGAGATCTCTTTCTCCGCGACTCTGTCGATGAAGATTATTTTTGAAACTTTGTGCTCGGGCTCCGGGCTTTGTAATTATTTTGCTTCGCCGCGGTATTCGCTTTATAAACTTGAACTGTTATACAACTAGTAAACAGCGACTTTAATCGGTAATAACTAGACAGCGGATTATATGCATTTATGACAAATAAATGAGTAGGTGTAATTGAATATAGTAATAATATTAGAAGAATTTAGAAACACTGTTATATTGTTTTCATCCTACTAAACATAAGAAAGAAATAAAAATTTCTATTTCTGTCCAGTTTGTTGCAATACAGGAAGAAAATTTCTACTTTCCAAGTCAATTGCAAGAAATAGTAGCTGCATAAACATTTATTGCATCTCTTAATAATATTATTAAGCTACGGGCAATGTAATCGTATTTTTCAAATCATTTTTGTCATAAATGCATAAAATTCGCAGATAACTTAAAAATGAAATTGAATTGAAAAGAACGAATTTGTTTTAATATAATAATTTGTGTTTAATTTTTAAAAACCAATACGTAGGTTTTACTAGACGACGTTTGAGTAGTACTTGCTGAAAAATGTATTTCGAATTCTAATCCGCAGTAATGGGTACGCAGTAATCAGTACATGGCACTTTTTTGTCTGCAGTAATACATATAAAATGTTATCAATTTTATTTTCTAATATTCTCCTATGCTGTTACTAGGTTTTGAGGGCGACCAATCTGTTTTTTGTATTCAGGACACATTCTTCCATAAAATGCTTACAAATATTATTTGATGATGAAGTAAGAGTAATATTAAAATAGAGTACGATCGATGCACGATGCCACAGTAATTCGGTACAGTTATGCTAATTCTCAGTTTCCTATAACACAGTTTCCATATAACATGAATTAATCGCATTATAGTAGGGTCGACTGTATTTGCTCGTCGAATGAGCCAAGCGTACACTGTCATCCTGACCGATTCCCTTCTTTTTTATCGGTATCTAAATGCCAGTCACAAGGAATCTCTCGGAGATCGCTCGATCCTCCGAGCCACAAGGATCCCACGGAGGAATCGCGAAAGGCCATCGTGAAAGTGTTTTGCGATCCGCGATATATGTAGCGCTCGCCGTGTGTACGTGTGGGTAAACGTTAGGTCTCGCGCGATGTCGTGAAACGAAAGCGAATCGTCGTCGGTAGACGTCGGGAGAAGGTAGAGAGCACCGAGCGAAAAGGTTTCCTGATCCCGGGTCTGTGTCTATCCTTTTTCCTTCTCCGACCGAATCAATCGATGATAAATTCGCGGAATCGCTTCGTTGGCCGCTGCAATCGAATCCTACGCGTACCATCTCACGATAATCTCCTGGACCGCTTTGGCAGCGCGAATGTTGCTTCTAGGTGGGCGTGGTAGTTCGCCGCGAAAACACTGATCACGTTTCGACATTTCTGGATTGCCCAGCACGGCAATGCCTCGGTAAATGTGAAAGAGATGTGCACACGTGAAAAAGTTTTCTCTACTATCGACAAGAGTTACCAGACTTTGTGTCCCCACTCTACCTCTCCCTTCTACTGCGCTGTGCCCCATGCTTTCGTCGCGGCCCGGTCACATGACGCGTCACGTGACTAACCCGGTACTGGTTGGTGTCGGACAGTTCGCAACCTTCCTCATAAGCCTGAAAACAAAATATTGACAACAGCTTTCCGGTGAATCAATTCTAATCTAATAACAAATCCTTTTTGTTCGTAAATATTTTTTTATGAAACTTTTTACCAACATATTCGTCACATTTTTCCGAGTAAAATGAGACCAAGCAAGACATAATTCGGAGAATGTTTGCTCGTTTAATCCACGATACAGCAGAACCTCGATTATCCGAATCGATATTCACCACAATTGAAATGTGAACAGTTCGATCTAAAGCGATTCGCATACAACACGATTTATTGTAGAGGGTGTATAAAAAGTAATGGTTATCCGTTCTAGGGGTGAATCTACACGTCTGGATCGGTGGACATTCGTAAAAGAAACTTGCCGTAAAATTGTTTATATCAAAGACGATTGTTGTTAAATTTGATTTTTACATCAACACCTTCAACTCATCGAGAAGAGAAAAAGCTTGAAAGGAACCATATGTCGTAAACGAATACTTATTAAGGTATGATAGTGTAAATCCTGTGTAACAAAGGATATAAGGTTTCCCCTCATATTTTGCAACTTCAAATTTGCGATTTGAATGGACAGGGAAATTTCGTTTGTTTCGCGGGACTCTCACGATCATGTTCGGATAATCTGTACAAATAATCCGATTAGTTCGGATAATCGAGGTTTTATTGTTTCGTGAATTAAACAAGCAAATATGACTCAAATTGTGTCGTGTTTGAACTCGTTTTAATCAGAAAACTGTCACGAATACATTGATGAAAGTTCCACAACAAGAATGTGACAAAATAGTTCTGTCATTGTTTCATTTACTCCATCCCTTTCTACATTCTAATGAATAGAATCTGTTGTACACGATGTAAGTAACCATTCGGCCCCGAAGATTGTACGAACATCTATATTTAAACATTACTGTATTATAGATTAGTACAATTTTCAAGCTTCTTCCACTTGAATTTCTATTTATAAATCGTTTTATAAAGACACCGGAGCGTGTAGCGGTTTCAAACGAGAGCTTTTACGTTCGGTACAACCGGACTCGTTGAATAATTGCGAAGTTAACACCTGAGGAACATGGAAAAAGCCGGGGACGAGTTGAAGTGGTCGGCAAAGCTCGACCTTGGCTAACTCGCCTCGCGTTAATCTTGGCTCGCCCTCTTCAAGGCCATACGCACTAAGATATTCGTACATCAGACATCGTTGTTGCTACGCTTTCGAGTGTCGTCTGAGTGCAGCAGGAATGTCTCGAGATGTTATCGTCCACCTAACTGCAAATCGTGCGTCGGCTGCATCAAACTCTCGCTCTCGATGCTCGGAGCAGTCGTTGGCTATTGCTTTTCCCTCTCGACGACCATAATCTCGCGCGACAGTCGATGCAAACGAGTCTTTTAACCCCTCGACGACATGCGACACATGCTCGAAGTGTGCATTATGTATATTGTTCTATCCAACGATCAAAAGAAATGGTTGTTCTTCTAAAAAAGAATTTTTCTCAAATTTATACTGTGACCCCACAGTGCATGCAGTACAGAATACACAAAAATACAAGAACGTCAATGTTACGTCACTTTTTCGCGGGAAAACCGTCGAAAACAGCGGTTTTTATTTTTTCTTACCACGGCGTGCCTCGACAAAAAATCTGAAAGAATTCATGAAAAGGAAAACACTACTTATAGCTATACACTGATAACAAAATGAAAAACAATACTGAAACCGTATTCTTCAGACCTTTAACTACGTCGGACAATAAAAATTGTCTATCAAATTTATAGATGCTTCCGGCGCTAACGTTTCGATCGATTACTAGTATAGCAATTTTGCAAAGAATGTTTCTTCTTTCCTGACGTTTCGGTTCCGTTTTGAACCTTTATCAAAGGTGGAAATTTGCTTTTGCTATAATAACTTTATAATGTAAAAATTAACATTGAAAATTGATGTGTGCCAGTTGCTGGTTTGAAACATACTGATGAGCGGCGAAAGCATCGATAAATTTGACAGTCAACATTTACGATCGATAATTGGAATTAGTTTAATAAAAATTGTACGCGCAAAATGTTGAAATTGACGTTTTCCTGACATCTCGGGTCAAACACCCGACTGTACGCCGGATAATCAAAATTGCCGTCGGAGTAGGTACGTAGATTTTAATTGTTAGGCAGTTCGGACAGTTTTATTGGCTCGTTGCCGACCAGTGAGTTGCAAAAGTTGGGAACGAGTTTCTAGCAATCTTATATCCCATATCGCAGCTTAGACACGTGTTGAATATATCTTCTCGGGCTGGAAGGTTGGCTTTGTACTAGTTTGTTAGCGTACACGATAGCGACCTGGGTCGTTGTATGTCATACGATTATGCGCGTAATGCTCGGATAAAACGCGAGGAGAAACGCAATCGTGTAACTGGTCCGAGATATCGATCGCGGAGCCAACGCGAGCCAGTGTGCAGAGTGTGCATAAATCGCAGTTTGTGCTGATTTCCCTGGTCGATTCCACGCTCTTTGAATTTTGCGTTCAGCTATCCGCGGATCGATCGATAACCACGTAATGGCTTCCTCATGGTCTCGAATTTTTTCCCCTCGCGAACTTGAGACTTCGGCTACGGTGCAAGCTGTAATTTACTTAATTCCTCGCCGGGTGTGATTCCCGAGGTACGAAGCAAGATCCTTTTCTCCGGAAAAATTAGCTATTAGGGGCTAACGAATTTAATTGGACGCTCTCTTTCCGGGCTCGGAGAAGTTTCCGATCAGATGTTTCTTCAAATTATCCGAAAATTAATTAAATATAACCTTCGCTGAACTTTGTTGATGTTTAAACTATTGTTATTCTGTGAATAAATTATAAGTATCGTACAAGTATCAAATGATTGCGTAAGTTCGTGCCTGATTTTCGTAGACCTCGCAAACTGTACTGCACGGCGGACTGTAAAACAATTATATGTATTAGGTTGTTGCAAATGATATGGCCGTTTTGAATCTTTAACATAAACCTTTATTTTACAAGCTATATTCATATTCCATTAATCGAAATAATTTCCATCGACATTAATGCACTTCTTCCATCGTGATGCAAGTGCCATTCTGGTAGAAATCTAATAAACGTGAGGCAATCAATTCATCAAATGCAGTTTTTACAGCGCGTTCTTCTTCGGATATTTTTCCATTCAAAAAGCCATCTAGGTACTTGAAAAAATGGCAACCAACCAGTAGGTTCAATTGCAACAATGTGATTGATTAATAAAGCTGTATCCTTTAATTTATTCATTGAATTTTATTTTCAAAGCGGGCATGAACGTATGCAATCATTTAATACTAAGGTTTCAAGTAAAAGTACTGGCAAAAATTATATAGGAGAATTAATTATTTGTGTAAATAATGTTTTGGAAGTCTGTATTTCCAATAACATTTAAAATAAATATCTTTCAATCCCAAAAATGTTGTACCTTCTTGAATGGGGTGTTTTCCGAGGCGATTTGAAACATCTTTTTCCTTTGCGTAAATGTTCTCCGCGGCTTTGTTAAGGAGTTAATAAAGAAAAATACAAACCAATTAGAGCGCAGTTACAATGGATGCGTCCCGCCTCGGCGACAGTTTCCACTGAACGTGGCGTACGCATTGGCTGAGCCGGGAATGTGTCTGTTGTATCCGCGCTCTGATTGGTCCGCGTTTTTCGTTAATAACTCCTTAACGAAGCTGCGGATAACATTTTCGTAAAGGAAATAGTTGCTTTAAATGACTCGAAGAATCATATGTTTCAAAGAAGTGCATTTTTGTTGTTGTTTGTACAGCGTGCAGTATAAAATTTTCATAGCATAGTTTTTTCGTTTTCCTAAAAAATTCCTTTACAATTGTTTCTCAAAGGTGTCCTAGTTCGTTAAATTTAGTTTCGTTTTAAGCAGAGTTTTTTTTTGAACAGAGTTATACAATTTGAAAAATATTTTAAAAAATTACAGACGTTCACATTGATAATAATTCGATAAGAAAACATATTTTGCTATTTTTAACAAAGTTTTGTTACCGTTTGGCTATAAAAAGGATATTTGCTGGTGTGTTTTCTAATTTAGATCGTCGAACTATGTTGTATCAAGACAAATAGGTGAGTCACCCGATAATTGCGGGAGATTTACATAATTTTTTAAATTAGTGTAGATGGTTTTACGTCGGACAGTATGTCAGATTATTACACTCCATCAGCTCATTACAGCGCGGAAGGAAGTAGACGCAATTTATGGTGTCCCATAAGGAGACGTAGAGAGAACGTCCTAATTAACCACGTAATAGGGTTAAACGTGGATAATTGCCGAGCCTGTAAGTACGGTATTCCAACAGGCTAACGTGCCACCATACTAAACACACATTTATTAGTATATTTATCCATAGAACTTCTCTTCGACGGACCAATACGTTGTAGCGAATATTTTTATGACGAGATCATTTTTCGACCCTTTTTTTACTGACAGATATCTTTTTTTAGTATACAGGGTGACCTAAAAGTGTCGTACTTCCTTGAAAGGTGTGACTCCTGAGATCATTCAAAGTAACTTTAATATTAACGTTCGCGAAAACCTTAACGAGAGAAGGATAATCAGAGAAAGAAAAGTGTAAATGAATCGGGTCTTCCTTTATTTATTTAATATTTATTTAATTAATTTAAGAAACGCAAACCAACCAGAGTGCGGCTACTGCGAAGGAAATTGGTCCGTGCTTTTCGTTAATAACTCCTTGACAAATCCGTACAAAACATTTTTACAAAGGAAAAAGTTTGTTCAAATGACCACAGGGTTCGCCCGTTTCAAGGAAGAACATTTTTTAATAAATTGATAAATTTGCATTGAAACAATCAATTTTTTCAATAAAAATACAGCTACACTGAATTCTTATTACCAGACCAATCGAAATCTGTCGAAGCAACGAAAGGTAAATACATGCACAGATCTTTGGGAAATCGATTTTTCATGACTCAACCCGCTCGAATACTTCCAGCAATGATAACGCGGTCGATATCAGCCGGATCAGGAAACACCCGTCAAATTACATGAAAGTTACGGTTCTGCAACTGTACTCTGCGGTGTCGTTAACCCTGAAGCAACTTCTGTTTCGTCTCTCCAGACGGCTACGTGATAGTGATCTCCGGTCAAGTGTACGAGTTGATATTAAAATTTCGCGACGTCTTCATTACCGTATCTCTGCCTTTTCGTGTTGCGTCCAGTACAATTTCAGTGTTAACCAGACGTGTCCTGGTTTCAACCATAATTCCTAGTTGATGAATCTCGAGCCACGGTCTTCGAAAAAGTTCTATTTTTGTTTTATAAAAATGTCTGGTTTGTATACAGTGTTTTGTATAATGGAGATGATAAATATATAAATAATGTACATAATATAATACATTGTTCTTTAAATAATATAGTAAATAATATATATCTGTATAAATAATGAAGATAGTAGTCTACATAAAATTATTTTCACCGACATAACAAACGATACCTCAACGTGTTTACTTATGTTTGTTTATAATTGCATGAAAATTTAAATTGCTGCGAGGTATTTTAACAAACTATAACATTCCTAATTCAGTGTCTAATGATACCTATGCATTTATAAAATATCTTATTCGACAGATAAATAAAAGTTGCAATAAAAGTTTTTGTATGTTATTTTCAATATATGATTTTAGAAGAAATAATTTGCTTATACAATTGAGAATGACGTCAAGTTTTGCAGTCTGGTCGTAAATTCATATAATGCATGTAGAAAATGCACATTTTCATTAACGATGGGGGTAAATAAAATAAGATCATTGTGATGTGTGGACAGTAGAAAAACTTCTACAAATTCTTACGTTTACGAAAATCAGCTGCATTAATTCCTTGGAAAGTGACCGGAGAACTGGAATGCGTCTATTGACTAAGACTTGTGATTCACGCAATGAAATTGCGTGGCCAGCGCAATGTCGAAATTTGTGAAGGTGATTAGCTAGTTGCCTTTAAAAGTATTTACAAGAACTGTTGGCTAACAATGTTGAAGTTAATACTTCGGTCAATTAGTCTGTAATTATTTCAATAAAGTCTAGTTATGCATTAAAAATATGCAATAAAACTATTTTGCACAGTTCTTAAATAATCTTCAATAAATCATCTTTCGATGCGTTGTTACTTGAAATCTTTTTACTTTGAATATTATATTACTTATCAATAGAGAATATTTATGCAAATACAAATTTTATGTGTAAGTTGCAAGTCATAGAAATCAAATAGAAAGTTCTTTCTTTCTTTTATAATTGCAATATTCTCGAATACTATTAGTTTTCCAACCATTTTAAATTTCACCAACTCTATTTTGCTGTAAATGCGTAAATCCGCAGTCATTAGAACTAAAGGGTACATAAAATACTTTCCAAATAATTATACAGGGTGTTCCATTTAATTCCATGCGCACGTAGCATATTTTGAAAGGGATTGAGGTTATAAAAAAATTGTTTGGTTTTAAGGGACACGTTATGCAGTATTAGTGGTATTTCTGTTGGTGGAATAAGTTTTTTGGTCAAGCAATTTTTATAAAAATGGTATTATATATATATTATTATTATGTGTGCAGTTATATTTGATGTCATTTTGCCAAGATTGAAAACAGTTGGGAGATATTTCTTTCAGGAACACTTATTGCAACGTTAAAAACAGTCGAGGTACAGTCAAATGGCGAAGCGTTCACATAAATTTCTTTTTGTTATATTTTTTCTTATAATAAGAGAGTCTACGATGTTTATACACCTCGTTACACTTCATGTAATCGTGCCTACATATGCAGTACTGGAAACATTTCTTGCATCACTTGAGTATCGAACATGTTATCTTCTGCAGCTCACCTGGTATTACTATTTGCAAGTCACATGGAACGGGTATTCATTGCATATACATATGTGTGATTCACTCTCTTCGATAAAATGGATGACACCTCATCTAACTGATATAATAATTATGCGTATACTTAAAAACGACGTAATTAATGTTACCAGTGTTGTAAATTACACTAGGCAGTTTATTTTTCCTTCAGTCAAGTCATAAAAGTGACTAAGAAAATTCATAATTAACAAAACGGTATGCATAATATACTACTTAACTGTGTACAGGGTGACCGAAAATGTGGAAGAACCTTAAAAGGGGTGGTCCTGAGGTCATTCGAAGTAACTTTTACCTTGGCGAAAATTTCCGATTCGGCTCTGTTAGGAGGTACAGTAAATTCTCTATAAACGCGAAAGCCTTGGGGGGATTCGTTTGCATTTATCGTAGACGGGACACTATTTGTTTAAGCTTCAAAGGCCGAGAGCTGAACGCATAGAAGGACAGCGCGTGTAAAAAGAGACTGCGTCTCTTTCGTTGCAATATGCCATGCGCTGTCCTTCCTTGCGCCCGAAACGTTTATCGTCAATTAAACCACTAAATACAGTTGAAATTATATCGTGTTTGGTCTTATTTTAATCAGAAAAATGCCACAAATATATTGGTCAAGTTTCATGAAACAATAAGTAATAATAAAAAAGATTTTATATTGGTGTTACATTGTGAGGACACACGGGCCTTTAAACTGTGCCGACCACTGCGACTCTCCGCGTCGCATTAGTAGTGGATATACCCGAGCCGAGATCAGATTACTACAGTGGAGGGGATATTTTTTTCCGTTTATCGTGTACATCCTTTTTGCAATTATAGTGGATTTACTGTACAAAAAAAAGCGGACCAATCAGAGCGCGGCTACAGCGGATGGATACCGGCTTGACAACAGGTCCCGTTGAGCGTGACGTTGGTATGGCCGAGCCGGAATTCGTCCGCTGTAGCTGCATCCTGATTGGTCCGCGTTTTCGGTTAATAACTCCTTAGCAAAGCCACGGAGAGCATTTTCGCAAAAGAAAAAGTTACTTCAAATGACCTCAGGAACACCACACCCCTTTCAAGGAAGTACATACTCCTTGCGAGAGTGCGCCGCAGTCACAAGAATTGGAAAGAATGTTTAAAAAGTGAATCGAAATATTCTGATTTCAGGCCGTGAAGCTCGAATCAGTGCACCAAGGAAGAACGAGGTATCTGGTCGTTGTGTCATGCACAGGAAGACAGAATGCCGAAGAGAGTTGCCTGCTGGGTATCGACTGTCACGACAGGGCGACTGTTGGTCTTGTACTGCGAGTCCTAGCCGACACTGCCATTACACTCGACGGCGACGGGTATGTTGATTGTTTCCACATTTCTGTCGTATTCTATTGGGTACTTGAATCACTTTCTCTCGTTTATTAATAAATGTCGGGATTAATAGTACGCGTGTGTCATTTGAAATGGTTGTGAAATTACGGTGGCGCTTGTTTTCGACTTTCGAATTTCTTTTTACGCTACTCCCCAGGGTTGTTCCACATAATTGAGTAAAGTTTGAGCACTCTAGGGTAACGGGGAAACGTGCCCCAAAGCCCATCGACATCAAAATAATTGACACATTACCGACCGGTGATTATTGCATAATTTTGAAAGATCTGTGGTACATGGCTAAACACTTTTTAATGGAATCTTCGGTAGCGACAGCGATTTTCATTGTGAACTAACAAGTCACCCTCTATAACGTCATCTAATAGTTTCATTTAAGATTGCAGTGTAAAAGAAAATTTCTATGCTTTCTTATTTTCTGTTTTTCTATGCTTTTCTCATCGAAAATCCTATTAATAGGCTTCCGGTAGGTAAAGTGTTAATTTAATGCTCATAAAATCGTTTTTCTCGAATATCTTCTAAACTATTTACCGCGTCGAAAAATATGTTAGACACGAACACCTGAACATCTGGACAGGTTGCGTCTTTTATGTCCCACTTCATTTTTTGGTAAAACAAACGGGTTTCGAAAAAACTGAGAAAAATGTCGGGCCAAAATCCAATTGTTACATAGTGCTTGTTATTTCCACATTATATGAAATTCATTTAGTGTTAATATCCTTCTCCTTTAGATATCTCGAAACAAGAACTGTGTATATGAATTAGACCACTTTTAGAATTATTGAAAAAAAGAATTGAAAGTAGAGGCTTGTTTCCATTCGCGTTTAATTACATTGGCACAGGATGTCGGTGCTTAACCAGACATTGACTGGAAAGTAGAGGAAACACTTGAGAGGTAATATCGATGGTAGTGCCCATAAAGAATCATAATTAAACAATTTTCTAGATGCCCCATTGTAAGTTTATAAGCAGGCAATACACACAGGAAGTTGTACACTCGAAAAATAGTTATTTAACGACATCGCTGATTATTTCTAGTAATTACAACGGCAATTTCACTTGTATACTGAAAGACGTTAATGGTTGGTCTCGTTAGACACTTGCTATTTTCTGCATCCTGATACACAGTAAAATATTGATTTCTCTCTAATTATATTGTAGTAATGGTGTACATTTTGTTAGAGAAATTATGAATGAAACCGTGTTAGAAACACTGACTATTAAATTAAAATGGCAAATGACACCGGAGGTCTCACCTAAGGACATTTCGCGTTGCTATTTAAGGAACTTACGGGGGTTTGTGATACGCAAAGCACCTACATATTCTCCGCCTGCATGAATAATAACTTCCAGAATAGCCTGATAATCCAAAAATAGACTTCACGGTGACTTTCGAAATTATTGTGATCCACCTTAAATTGCTTGTTCTGCTTAACTTTGTCTGCTCTTTATTTAAAAAATCAGATACAAGTCTGTGGCCTGATCAGTCTATCCCAATCAAGTATTAGCTTACGAAATTGAACTAGTTTAAATCTATCTCACGACAAGAACGTCGAAACGAAAAGATCGTATTTTATGTTGTACAACTTTTTCTCGTAACACAAACGGTTTTCGAGAAAATTGAGAAAATGTTAATGGTAAATTGTAAAATGGTTTTTCTCGAATATCTTCTAAACTATTTATCGAATCGAAAAATCTGTTAGACAGGACCTGTACATCTGCACATTCCGCGTATTTTATGTAGTATAACATTTTCTTGTAACACAAACTGTTTCCAAGAAAATTGAGAAAATATTAATGGTAAATTGTAAAATGGTTTTCCCCAAATATCTTCTAAACTATTTATCGAATCGAAAAAATGTGTTAGACAAATCCTGTTGATCTGCACATTCCGCGTCCTTTATGCCGTATCACTTTTCCTCATGAAACAAACGGTTTTCGAGAAAATTGAGAAAATGTTAACGGTAAATTGTAAAATCGTTTTTCTCGAACATCTTCTAAACTATTTATCCATGAACATTTTAAAGTTAATCCCACCTATACATGGAAACGGTCGAGTGTGCAACTCAATAATGATCAATGGCGATCCGCGAGTCTTAATCGAAGAGCAGAGAAAGCGATCGGGATTTTACAGGTTATCAGATATTTACTGACGCAGATAGTTCCGCACTTTCTCCTCGGTTCATTGCTACCCTATTCCGCAGCAAGTAAGCGAGCAAGGAAAAACGTAGCCGGACAAATCGCTCGGGTCCGGGTCCGACTTGCAATTAAGCCTGCCTCTCGATGCGTAACAAGGTTTTCGATCCTGCGAAAAAAGACCGGAGCAGCCTCCAGCTGCTTTCAGTCGTCGGTGAGTCATTAGCGAGGCACGCGATCGGCAATTAGGCGAGCAAAACGCTGCGCGAAACGGTGCATCGAGCGCATATCGACAAACGAACGCACTGGCTACCGCGAAAAGGTGAGCGCGAAGGTCAGCGCCACTCTCTTTTGCCTGAACATACGGGCGTAGGGAAATGGAGCGCGTTACCGTAAGCCATGTTAGAGCAAGGTACTTGACAGGTGAACATCAAGGTCACGGTGGAAGGTCGTGTCAGGTGTTCCGAAGCCATCAAGCCGGGTCATGCCGTTTGACCGAGCTTCATCTTCCTCGGAATGGTTATCAGGGCATCATACCGCAATGCTGAGGAATGATAAATGTCGATGAATATTGAAGCACTGTAATTGGGCCCTTTGACAGCGTAGAGTGACATTAGTACACTTTTCAACTTTTGTTATTGTTCTTGTTGTACACGTCAAATCTTGTAATCGAATTTTAAACCACTTCCCGATGAGCTAGAGACTTGAAACTTTAAACGTAGCTCAGAACTGGATGACAATGCAATATTAAAATAACAAATTTAAAAAGAACTGTGCGTTCAGGAGAAAAAATTTTTAATATTAACCGTCAGTATGTCATCGCGTTCAGCGATCCCCACTCCACGCGTCAGCGCTCCCTACTACACTACGCGTTCCCACTCTGACTCATCCCCACTCCACTGACCCGCTTCGCACCAAAGGAGCTCAGTGTCAGTGCTTCGATTGTGCCCAACTTTTAAAATGCATTTTGATTTCATAATTTTATAGCTGACGTATTCAACGACCTATTTTATCATGACCTTGAGTCCATAATTCTTTTGCTACAATAATTTTTTGTGACTTTTCGGGACAAATAGCCCACCATCAAGGTGCCTGAGATAACCAGTCTCTGAATACGTGTACATTTGCCATTCTAGAGTCCAGGTTAATGGTTGTATGGTTCTTTTTACGTGAAATGCAACAATTTAAATCTACATAACTTGCTGAGAATCGGAAAGCGTGTACAGTAAAGTCGCGTTTACTGTCCGCGATCAGGTACGCCATCACTGTCCATTGCCTACCCACCCCACTGTCATGCTGTCCTCCTCTACGTACGGCTATCTTTTGAACTCTCGGCACGGTTGGCGCGGTAGACGCAGCCATAAAAAAATAATGCCGGTACACGATCAGTGTCCGTGCTCAACACAGGCTGTTGGACAGTAAACGCGACTATACTGTAGCTGGATAAAATGTCCTTGGACCAAAATAAATGACTATTCGATAGAGCACTGAGAAAAGAGATCGTTCCATCTCCACTGCGCGATGTTGCATCTCACCCGCGAGGATTTACCGTACAGTTTCGTGTAGCGCGAGGTTGCACAACAGATTATTAAAAACACAAACTACCGGTGTTACACGGTGGTTATCCTTACTAGATCGAACCGATGTTGTCCCGTTTCTAGGCAAGATGCGCCACGCTAACAACCGAGTAGAACGTCGTCCAGTTGCTTCTGAAAGGTAGCTATAAGATGTCTGCGTCCGTTCCAGCATGTCCCCCGCTTGCCGCATGAGAGGTCGGGGATTACGTTTGGCGATGCAAAACACAAGGAGGCGCTTCTTCTCTTGG
Organism: Lasioglossum oenotherae; assembly: GCA_028455765.1. NCBI lineage: Eukaryota > Metazoa > Arthropoda > Insecta > Hymenoptera > Halictidae > Lasioglossum > Lasioglossum oenotherae. Next base: position 6,240,247 of record CM052300.1, on the reverse strand, counting down.
CTTACACCGGGAACATGCGTGACTCGTAATGACGCAAAGTACCGTTCTGACCAAGGGAAAGCGCGCTGATCGCGGGGAATTGTAAGAAGTTTACCGGAAACCGGCCGCCGAACTTGTACCTCGGAGAGCGCCGGCTCATGGTGCACGGCGTTATTCGCGTGGCTTTGCACCGGTTAGGCCTTTACATAATGCGTAATTAACGGTTATGCTGGATGTGCAGAGCGTGTTGTAACGCGTTGCAAGCGTGTGTATGTATGCGGTTGCGTTAGCGTTCCGATCTCGGAGCAGTTTGCTCGGCCGCGTGACGCCGATCGCCGCCTCGAACAGCGAAATCGAGACTTTGAATAATTGCCGTCTGCCAACAAAAAAATCCATACACAAGTAAACCAACAGAGAGCCACGTCGATGGAGAGAGACCAAAGGGGACTCCGCGCGTTGCGTTCGTTCTGCTGGCTTGCACAATTTCAATTATCTTCGCCGCGATGGTAGGTCGCGTTTCTTCACAATCAATGGTCATGAGAACCAACGACACAGATTCGGAAAATGTATTTCTAACGCGTTTGATGGCCGTACATTCCCCTGCAAAACTACACGGGAATATCTTCATGAAGAAAAATGTGACAACAATTTTTTTTCTCACTATTTCTTTGCGAAAGTTTTACCGACGTATTTGCGACATTTTTCTGTTTAAAATGAGCCCAAACGTCACACAATTCGGAGCATAATTGCTTGTTTTATTCAGGATTTAGTAGAACATCGAATATCCGAACCGACGATATCGGATTTTTTCAAAGGAAAGTTGTACCGACGTATTTCTGACATTTTTCTGTTAAAATAAGCCCAGACATCACACAATTCGCAGCATAATTACTTGTTTTATTCGAGATTTAGTAGAACCTCGAATATCCGAACCGACGATATCGGATTTTTTCAAAGGAAAGTTGTACCGACGTATTTCTGACACTTTTCTGTTTCAAATAAGCCCAAACATCACACAATACGGAGCATGTCAGCTTGTTTTATTCGATATTTAGTAGACCCTTGAATATCCGAACCGGCGATATCGGATTTCTTCGAACGAAAGTTTTACCGACATATTTCTGACATTTTCCTGTTAAAATGAGCCCAGACATCACACAATTCGCAGCATAATTGCTTGTTTTATTCGAGATTTAGTAGAACCTCGAATATGCGAACCGGCGATATCGGATTTCTTCGAACGAAAGTTTTACCGACATATTTCTGACATTTTCCTGTTAAAATGAGCCCAGACATCACACAATTCGCAGCATAATTGCTTGTTTTATTCGAGATTTAGTAGAACCTCGAATATCCGAACCGACGATCTCGGAATTTTTCGAACGAACTTTACACTATCGTTTCAAAATGTCCAACTCGTATTTATATCTCATAAAACATCGAAGCACACGAGACAACAAGTGACACGTTGTCGTAAATAGTAGTTTTAATTAAATACGAGCCATTATTGAAAATATATGATAAACGCTTATTATTTGAGCAATTTGTTTTGCTTCTCCACTCTTATCATATATTTACACGATACAATCTGTGTTTTACTAAAAATTAATTTCTATTTGATTTTGTGCGCATACGTTTTCGTTGATGGCACCATCGCGTGCAATTTTAATGGGATAAAATACGAATATGGAACACTTAATTGATGCGAGCTAAGCGTGCAAGATTTAATCTCGATTGTAACAACGCTTGTATAAATTACACGTTTTATTCTATAATTATTCGACGCATCACGTTCGCGCATTATGATCACGTATAGTCATCCATCATGTCGTCATTTCGATTTTCATTGACCAGCGTCGACAGCGATGAGAATAAAATTCTACTCTTACATTTTTCCCCGTAAAAATATTTACGTAAAGTCTCGCGGTCTACGAGTTATTTATCGCGTTTGTTATTTAAACAAACGCCGGAAGTGGCCGGCGTTTCATGAATTTCGCTGCCGCCCTGAACGTGTTGACATAGTTCTACAGATAAATCCCAAGTGAACAGCCAATTTCTCTTTGCATAACATGGAATAGCGATTGCAGTGGACATTCAATGTAAATTACACTGGAATTCGAATGACGATGAATTTTAATGTTTGAAATTAATCTTTCGAAAGCTCCACGGACACTTTTCTGGAGAATGTTGAACTTCATCAACCAATTTATTGAAAATATGATTCTCTATCATTGATTCGGTGATTGATCAAATTATTAGAGATCCATTTTGTAAACAAGCTTACAGAAAAGTATTAGGGGTCTCATAACGTTTCTTACGTTTTATGCATGTTACGAGAGACTTCAGAGTTAGGCATGTTAATTGGATAAAAAGTCATAGTAATTTTCCAAACGTAACGTAACTTCGCGAAGTACCGCAAGAAGAAGTAAGGGGCAGTAGAAATATGCATGAAGTACCGAAGAACATGTGTTAGAAATAACCCGGTGCGAATAATTAAGATTGCTTCACAAGAAATGACAGGTGTTCGAAGATTTTGTGGAGTAAAAATTAATATTCATTGTAACAGTCTGCGTAGACGTATTCTAATGTTAAACCTGTACTGGGATATAATTTCTAGACTGCGATTAGACTAGACTAATCTTTATGCAAAATAAAAATTGTCTTCATAAATTGTACAACATAGAAGCCAAATAGAAATGTAATTTTTTCTCTAATGATATAATTAACACTAAACTTACCACGAGGGATCAAATGACCCATTTTAGAGTTTTTATTTGACAATTATTTAAATTGTATTTTCTGAGTCCAGTATATATTATAGTAAAAATCACACAAAATATAAATAAATTTAATCTTGTTATTTTTATAATACCACATACATTAGTCACTTTTGAGGACTAGGTTTAGCGTTAATAGTAAGCTAATTAAGTTGAAGCTAGTATATTGATATTTTTAAATCCTTCTGATCTGTCCACTGCTTTCAATTGCAGATACTCATTTTTGCCATGAATGCATAAAATCCGCAGTCTAGTAATTACGCCCCATGCATGTTTTCAATGCAAAGTGTAACGAAAAAACTTCGGCTGAAATTTTATATTATTTCATTTTCATGGCGGTAGGGTATGAGAAGATTGAAAAATTTAATTGAATACATACAAATTTTCTATGAGTAGATATCACAGCTAGTATTCCTAAGAGAACTTCGGAAATTTACACATTCGGCAATTTTTCATGTAAGCCAGAAAAATAGCGTTCGAATGAGCAAGAAAATTTATTATATGCCAAAGTAATTCCATATCAAAGATAATGTTATGGATTATTATATTGTTTTCACGTTCTGTTAAACATAGCATATTTTTCTAACCTAAACCTGTTGTATTTCATTAAAAAATAAACGATTTCATTAAAGTTTTAATTATTAGCAAATTTTATTCTTTAACTTGCTCCACGACGGGACAAATAAATGAAAAAATATAAAAAACCTATCACAATATTTTAATTTTAAGATTAGAGCTACAAACTAGAGAGACGATAAAGTACGCGTTAAAGATCAGAATATCTTTCTTCAAAATCGGAACGTATAACCCCGGTCTACCCTACTTAAATATTATATAAGGGTAACAGCTTTGGAGCATTTGTCTCGAAGATGTATTCCATACCTGTAGGATTCGAAGGAACATACAGGCCGAGGGAGAATGTATCAAGCTAAGCGCGATCGAAAATAGCATCGAGCTAATGTAAGTAGCCGCAACGGGGAAGTTAGGTCGTTTCGGCTGGCAATAAAATAGCTCGTCGATACGATCGGTTCGCCACCCTACATAAGGCGATCCACGTGGCCTTTCGCAGGTTTCGAGAGACCCAACTTTTCATACTTTCCCCCCTTTTTTTCTGTTCCAGAGGCTTCAGCGTCAGCGTTTGCAGTCGACAGCACATTTTCAAGCCGGTCTCCGTGCAGGCTATGTGGTAAGTTTTCAACAAACATTAGCGATGGGAGGAAGTTGAACGTGAAGTTGCACGTGAATCGGAACCATTTTGAATATCCAACTTTCTTTCCACGGATTTTGAATACTGTTCACGAGAAATGGCACCTCAGTTACATATTGCGTCGTCCTATAAGTAACACGAATTTTATTTCATATTATTTTTCGAAGGTGAAATGCGCGGAGGAATCATTACAATAATTAATTACAATACTAATATAATTGTAGACAATGATGGGAAATATGTATACATGGAGCATTAATGGTTGTGATTCTTGTATTGCGCGTTCTGAAAATATGAAAACAATTACTTACGAGATAATCTGATAGTTGCAATGTTTTCGGTACAGAACATCGTAATAATTTAATTGAATTTATTTATGCGACGAATCCTTGCGAGTGCTATATGTATACGTCAGAGCAAGACCTATGCAAAATCATCATGATAGGATAAATACTCTCGAGTAGCAGAGATTAGAAGTGAAAAAGAAAATTGAAGGACTATGGAATGGGTACAAACTATTGGGTTGGCAAGAAAATAATTTCGGTATTTTAAGGTAAAATAGAGCTCAATTTTTTATTCAAGTAATGAACTTTAATGAATAAGATATTTTTCCAGAAAGAATAATTAAGAAAATATTTTATTGATTAAAAGCTCATCGCTTGAATAAAAAAATTCGGTTTTACTCCACTTTTAATGCGAACGTTGGTAAGCAGAGTACAAGTAACATCGCAGTGACTATAATAAATCCTGACTTATCAGTAGACTGCGGATCTTTATCCATTTATGGCTTCCGAAAATTTTCAAGAAATGCTACAATATAAAATTCGACAGAATTTGGTACACCGTTGTCTTTTTCGGACCTGCAAAGGCAACTGTAACTGAAAATAAAATTCAATTTCATTCCACTTCCTCAAAATTCGTTTAGCAAAAATTGCAAGTTGCATAAACATCCGCAGTCTACTTATCAGTCACGCGTTCAATTAACAAAATTGATTAGATTTCCTGCTGGCGTGACACTCAACGTAGTAATTTAATGTATCAAGTGTAAAATTGAACTCTATTTGCGACATACTCCATCCCATCGTCAGCGGATACGTCTAACGCAAATCAATGCGTAAGTTTTCGAAACGAACAGGACAGATTGGACAGACATATAGGCGTTCGTTTCGTTACACCGGAGAAATTCATGTACACCTATCATTCCCTAAGTAATCGATTCAATTGAGTAGGAACGATCGTTGCCGTATGCCTAATAACCGTGACTAATAAATAACTTCGTGTAATTGCAACGGATGGTCCGAGACGACACCCACGTAAGACGTATAGGGTCAGCCGACGTCGTACGAAAGGGTTCATCCCACGTACACTGTCGTTCGCAAGAATTAGGACACTTAGGGAACCGAAGCAGATGAGAAAAATTGCTAGGAAACCATGAAACTTTAAAAATATATCTCCCCTTTTTAATTAAACTGTAAGCAACTTTGGTATGATCTATTTTATACAGACATTTATATATCTCAACCCTCATATGTTCCTCAGGGTGAAAATTCAGCCGTTTATTAAATTAAACACGTAAGGTGTATTTCTGTAAAACGGACGTTATAAATGCAACATAATTTGTCGATTTAAAGTGTAGAACAGAAATGCGTGAATTATTATCCTAGACTCTTTTATGCAACTATTTTTGAAGAGCTTATCGATTGTGCCAATTAACATTGCTATTTATTTATTCCATATTCCTTTTTTCAAGGTGTAAATACTAAAATGATTGAGTCAATTCCTTCATTCGTGAATATATCATTTTCAACAGTGCAAAATTTTAATAAATTCAATCTTGTCCATCTCATAATGTCATTCTCATATTATGAACCGTGCAAAATTTAAATAAACTCAATTTTGTCATTCTCGTAAGTAAAAATAGTTTGGTAGATAAAATACCACACTGTAACGACGTTGGAAGATCTTAAAAATACTGTTACTCTCTCTCTTGAATGTGTTAAAAGAGCATTAACAGAAGTGTTTTCACTTGATTTGAAGGGTTTGATAAAGGACTAATTACAAACTACCAGATTTACATTATATGTATAAGCAACAGACGTTATTCTTTATTACAATGAGAGAACAAGAAAATTGTCGGAAGAAGAACATAGATGTACTAACTAAACTAACTCGACAAAATAATTTTTTTGCAATTGATTTTAAATATTGATTTTGCATGAAGATCCTCAGTCTACTCGTAAAGCTACGTCCACACTGAACCCTTTAATCGATGTTTGCCTATCAAAATTTGTAGATTATTGAAAACCTTATATATTTAACATATTTGCATCACTTCTCATGTCAAGACTAGAAATTGATATATTAGTGAGCAAAGAATGGACGTTCAGACAAATTTTGCAATATATTTAGAGGAACATCAACAAGTTGTTGAAAGAAATGCAGTAAATGGGTCCCCGGGCTGGCTATACAAGGGTTAATGGGTTTTAGAGCTCGGTAGATTTAACGTGAATGGAGTCGAGTTTTGGCCAGTCGGATCGAGCGAACGGCGCACAGTGCGTCGGGAAGACAATTGTCGCATGGAACGCGGCGTGAAATAAAACGAAAGCAAAAAAGAGAACGAAAAATGTGGTCGAATCGGCGTCGCGCGATGCTATCGATGCGGAAGAGGTTGAGCCGAATGAAAGGAAAAATGAAGCGTGGGCCGTGGCTTAATTGGTCGGCATCGCAATTGTCTCATGCGCGGTTGGACGGCGAGGAACTTTCTTGCCTGCCCAACCTCTTCCGCTCGCGGATTTTTCAGCGCGGGTGAAAACACGTCCTGCTCTTCCCACACGAATTGCCTGCCGGTAATTATGTTCGATGATCTCTTTTGTTCTCTGCGCCTCGTGGCAAGACGCGAAATCCATTTCGGAGCTGCTCCTCTGGCAGACGATGCGCAGTGAGATAGTTGACCCGAAATGTCGGGAAAAGGTCAATTTCGAAACGGAAAAGTCTCAAGAATAATTATAGTAAACCTTATTAAGGTAATTATTAGACTGCGGATTTTATGCATTTATGACAAAAATGAGTACGTACAATTTAAAAGAGTGGAGGTATTGAAAAGACTTAAGGCCAACAGTGTATTAGTTTCATCTTAACAAGATAATCGAAAGAAGAATGAAATTTTTATTTGGCTCCTGCGTCTCGTAATCAATGCAAACGTTTTTTATTTTGCATAAAGATCCGCAATCTAGTAATTATATAAAGTCTACTTTATTGCAAATTAAACATTAAACCGTCTCCGAAACAGCGTTCATTCGTTAGCGATTTCAAACGGTTTTAACACTAAACCTACCAAGCTCGAAACATATAAAAGTGAAACTCCTTATAAAATTGAGAAGAAGTCAATTCTGAAATTTCCTATCAAAGCGTTTCTATAATTTCAATAACTATGGGTCAGAAAACCGGTCAATTTGACCGTGGTAAGTTTAGTGTTAAGGAAATTGCGTAAATTCTTACATTGCAGAAGCTTTTCAAGTAGGTGTACAGAGCACTATCACACAGATTTCATTTCCTTATCATTTAAATTAGTATAGTTATTAATATTTGAATATAATACTTACTGAACCAATTTAGATAACATTTTGCAGTAACATTCTTAAGACTTAAGACCTTGACGAAGCTTCTTACAACCAAAAGAAGCTGAAAATATACATGACAATTCACATATTTCAGTTTAAGTGGCTTTTATAAAAATTGAGTTTTTCAAAATTGTTTTCGCGACAATCATTTTTTGTGTAATGTAAACGTAAATTTGAAGAAGTGTGTGTCCCATAAAACCGCACGAAGATATATCTGGTACCACAGACAGAGTTGTGCAGTCACCTTCTTGCACAAGGCTTCTGGAAAATGGCTGCCACGTGCTTCCAATTTCAGACGTGCAGCCCAATTTTTCAGCAAATACTGCTTAAATTTCATATAATATTACGCACATATTAATTTGTTTAAAGAAACAATTTTACAAATAAGAAAACTTATATAAAATTTCCTTTGAACCGCTTTTAACGATGAACGTGTGCGATTTCCCTAATTTATAATGTCGCTCTCGTACGCAGCGTTGAAAATTCTTGACTGAAATCGCGAACAGAGGTTCCCAAGATGAGGTAGCAGCATTTGTCGCGAAATATTTTGCAGTTTCCGTCGACGACAACTCGTCTCGAGTGTAAGTGGCCGGCTCGGTGGTATTGGTGGAGACTGATCGATTCTCGCCACGCGCTCGTCGAGATCCATTGTTGTGGAATGCACGACGAGGATCGTTACACCACCGAAAACTCCGTCGGTCTATCGTCGTTGACGTTGTCATCCTATTTTTGGAGAAGCCTCGGTGGACTCGGCCGTCAATGTGGTGGTGGGGTTGCTCGCGACCATGGACCATCGCCCGCGCCATTTATGGGCGCGTCGCGACGCATGGTCACTTTGCCGAATTCTACTATGCGACCCTGAAATATTATGGGGGTTACACTGGCACCATGCACCCTCCATAATTTTCGCTACATCTTTCATATTTCTCTCCCCCGGGCAATGAGCAGTTGTTTGAAGAAGGAAAAAATTGATAATTTTTCAAAATCATTCAGTCACCACAATATTGGGTGAAATGAATGCAATCTATAAAATGGATCCATTAAAATCTCTGATGTTGATCATAAGCGAATTTAGCACATTACAAAATTTAAAACAGAACAATTCCTATATTGTTTTCAATTTATCGAAGCTACTGAGGGAAGAAATAAATTTTGACTCATCTTTTGTGTCTTTCAACTGATGCAGACAATTTTTATTTTACGCCAAAATCCGCAATCTAATGCATTTAGAAAATTGTATGGATTCTTACGACCAAGTTCTCCACGCTTACTTAAGAAATAACTATTTGTCAGCTGCAATAAAACCATTTTTCGCCATTTTTCAAGTATAGTCGAAGACATTTTAGTCGAAATAATTGTTATTTTATGATAGTTCTACACTTTGGTTATGACTAGACTGCGGATTTTATGCATTTATGACAAAAATGGTATAATTTAAAGAAGTGGACAAGTTAAAAATATTTAAGGACATCAACGCGTATTAGTTTCAGCTTAATAGGATAATGAAAAGAAGAACGCAATTTTTATTTGACTCTTTTGTCCTGCAATCAATGCAAACATTTTTTATTTTGCATAATGATCCGCAGTCTAGTTAGAAAACTTCTTTGAAGCATGTCGAACGAACCGTATCGATTACTCGAATTTTTCGAAAATCGCGAGGCGTGCCCGACAAACGAATTCTAATTGGCTGTCGATATGACATTTGTGCAGAGTGCAGACAACAATTAAAGATCATTTACGCGATGACCTGTCGTGCTAAAAGGCAGGTGGCTGCGCTCAGATGTATTTTACGTTCTCCGGTCACTTTCACTACTGTCGCTTGAACGTCGATTCGTAATGCTATCCGCGCGTTAGGTAACCGATGAATAACGAAGCGACATCACGGAAAGAAAGTGGTACTTTTGACAGGAAATTTCGAATTTCGTGAGTTTCTGTAAACCGGATTCGGAGCTCTGCGCGGAGGAACAGGTTCGATGCGATGAACCTAGTTTCCGAGGAAAAGCGACTCTTTTCGATCTACCTGATAGATTGGAGGAGAGACAGTTGCGGATGAGGATTTTTTTGCCACTGTCTGGATTATTATTATTATACGCAGGACGTGCTGGAACGAGTTAATTTATTTCGAAACCTTGTTTGTTCTAATACACCTTAAAATTGTGGATATTCTATCAGGTGTATGGAACAATTATGTTTTTAATCTAGATTTCACATAAGAAAATTTAGCTATCACCGCAAAAATTAATTTTTAATTCGTAATGCATCCAAATTTTAAAATAAGCCAATAATGGGACTTCAAAAATCGATAAAAAATATAAGATGGTAAAGGATTCAGAGAGGTGTCGCCAGATCACGATTTGTCTCTCCACTCTACCTTCCCCTTCTACGATCCTATCCCCCATGCTTCCACCTTGGCTCGATCACGTGACGCGCTTCGTCCCTGGAGTGCACGTGTCACGATATCACGTGACTATTTCGATAGGTACTAGTAGAGAGAGGAGGTAACTTTTGGCGACACTGGGTGTATGCAGAAGTTTTATTCTTTTTCAATTGTTCATGGGTAATGACTAGACTGCGGATCTTTATGCAAAATAAAATTGTTTTGCATTGATTTTGGGAAGCAGGAACAACATAAATATTGATTTGATCCCTTAGCGACTTTGTTACATTGAAATCAACATTACAACATTCTTGAATTCTTCAAATCTTTCATTGTTTTATATTTCGCCCAACCAATGTTTTGTGCAATTGTTTATTAGCTACTGATGTGTCTACGTTATCAAATTCATTGTCGAATGGTAATCTTGTATATCGTGTACAAATAAAACAAAAAATAGAGAAAAGACAAACTTTCGTGCACATATTCCCAAATATCTTCGCTTAAAAAAAAAGTTAGGCCTGTTCACTTATGTATCAGTAGTACGGAACTGATTAATTTAAATTTTCGTGTATTCATAGATTTATTCGTACATACTACGTGAATCTGAAGCATAACAATTAGAACGAGATCATAAAAATTGTGTGGAATGAAGCAAAAGCAGTTATTGTTGATAATATACAATTGTTTTTAACACTTTCATTTCGCTGAACATTCTTGAAGGACAATCGATGGTGTTTAGGACGACGTACTGCTTTGTTAACCAATTTTCTAAGACATTTTTGCAAGTACTTCCTGTAGACACGTTAATCCTACTATTGTTCCTAATGCACCGGTTGTTCGTTTCATTAATTCGGCAGAAACTGAGTAATTCTCCGAGTCAAAATTGACCCGGACTCCGCTGCCGGAGAGTTAAAGATAGCACACACGTGCCGTCATATTGTCCAGGAGCGTACCACGTGTACAAATTTACTTGTTCTTATTACACGAGCCGTTTGAAAAATGGTGAAAGTCGAAACAGTTGATCATTGGATAACGAAGAATTCAGTAAAAGTTCTACAAAACACAATAATATCGTCTTTTAATATCGTCCTTTCATGCAACTATTTTTGAGGAGCGTATGAGGATTAATGAAATTAATCGTGACAATAGCAGTGACAATTAATTTCGCTTTTATTTATTTAGTCACTAAACTAAAACTAAAACACGACAAGAATTATATACATACGCATACATTTACGGTGGGTCAAGATATTACGGAACAATGTACCCCAAGTCACAGTAACAAATCTACAAAATCTACAACAATATTTTATAGTTATAGGTATAAAATAACGAATTAAACCTATTACCACATGTTCTTAAATGTCGTTTGATCGATAAGGATAAAAGAATCAGCGACATCGATATTAAATAATAGAAATAGGTGATTAAATAATCACCTATAAATAAATATAATAAATATACCTATAATAAATAGTACGTGATTAAACCTTCGTTAAAAACACACGCTACACTACCGCGGGCCCCACAAAGATGGCCGACAGACTTTACCCACTTTTATAACGAACACGACTGAAAGCGAATCGCGCGTTCTTCTCCTTTCCTTTAAATAATGATCGGAACAATTTACCCCGGGAACTTTTAGCCCCGGTCTCCTCTGTCTTGCACTTTCCATCCTCATCTCTCGAATGCTGGTTGTGTTTAATCGCTAGTGCGGTTTTTGTTCATGTCGCCGGCACAAAAGCTATCGGGTTTGCCGGTTTCCAGGTCGTCGACAACAGGTTTGGGTGTGGTTTTGTGCCGCGGCGATAAGTGTATTCCTCTTTCTTGACCGCGCGGAACGATCCATCTCCGATTAGGATCGATCCGGGACGTCGCGTCGCGTCGGTTCTGATTACGCAACGTTAAACTTCCTAGTCTTTATCCGGCGAACTTGTTAACGCGCAGCTAAACGCGTCTCAATAGGAGCAGGAAGAGCTCTCCCGGATTAACGGGGAATCAATGAACCTTCGCGGGCTCCGAACCGGTTTCCAACCGGATGACGAACACATCGGCACAAAGTGACACCTCGCCACGATGATAAGACCATCGATACTCGACACGACGCGTTCCCGATCGTTGCTCAGATTCCCGGGACGATTTTTATCGGCTGTCCACCGGCCAAGACACGCGAACCATCGCCAATTATCAGTTCAGTGACCATTAACTCGCTACGTTTCGCCAGAGTCGTTTTATTAGACATCATTTTATTAGTTCTCATTAGCTCGTTCTTTCTCTCTTCCTCTCTTTTACTCTCTGCGTCGGTCTCGTTTCGTCTCCCGGTTTCACTTTTTCACAGAGAAATCGCAGTGTCGCCCGAACCGCCACGCCAAATACTTTCGCGATCCGAGCAAAAATACAGCCGCTTTCCCATTAAAAGAAAAGTTGCAAGTAAATTTCAGGCTACCACTTCCTAGTCGATAGCATGATCGTGTCACTGAACGGAGAGCGTAACTCCTGCACGCTGCTTGTCATTTTGCTTTGCGACGATCATATATTGTTGGCTTTGGCGCATGTGAAATCCAAGTCGAGCTAAATTCAAATTAACCTACCAATTTCTCTTTCTTCTTAATGAAACACCGGCGGTCTTTCAGCATCTTTTTTTTTTTTTTTTGTAAAGCATAAGTGAAATTTCGTGCACACCGACTCGCGTAAGTGGACTGCGGTTGCAATGCATTTACGACAAGAAGATGTAGCTTTTGTTTCTCTTGCAATTAATCTGAACAATTTTTATTTTGCATAAAAGATATTTGCACACTCGTTACGAAAGAATACTCTTTTGACTGTCGACCGGATGACCAGATTTTTGTTTTCGAAGTTAAAACAATTAGTTTAAGGTTTCATAGATGAGAAAGAAATTCTTCGAGACTCTGTTGAAAATCTCAAAAATGCTAGAAGCTTAAAAATGGATAGGAGAAATATTTTTTAACATACAATACTTTTTTCTTAATCTCGTCAACCAACTGCAAGTCAATTTTAAAGTGACTAAATAGGATATTTCCCTTAATATTTTTATTTTGAAAGTTTTGCATAAGTGAAGTCTGATAGAGACAATTCTGGTGATTAAATAAGAGTACTTATTATTTGTTTTCTTTATTAAGGATCCTGTTCATAGAAATAAGTATGCAATGCTTCTTTCGCCAATAATTTTCCAGAGACTGTCAATTAGAAAAATGCAGAGTAACAATGCATTCTACAAATTTGTTGCATCAAACATCGTCAATTTCTATGAATTTCTATGAAGAACGAAATGACTTAATTGCAAATCACTCGTGGAAAAGCATGTCAAGAGAAATTCTTTTGAATGAATGAAACAGTTGAAAAATGAAAAATGCTTTCACTCGAACTCCTTTCTGTGAAACGGTCAGTTCAAATGCGCCAACTTAATAGTTACGCACAAGTTGCATGTCAATTGCTAGATGGAGCATACTTTCCATTAAATTAAAACTGTTATCCTTTATAGTACACCGTGGGTAGAAAATAGTAGAACATTTGCTACTAACTTTCTATAGCTATAGGTGAGATTTTCGAGAGGATGAGGGAAGATTTGGAAATTCCGTTTCTTAGTAGGTCTTCTCTAAAGTGGTAATGTTGAATTTTTCCAAGATTTGTTTGAACTTTTGAGTTTTAAAAGAATGTAGAGATGTTCGAAAATGAATGTTGAATTTTTCCAACATTTGTTTGAAATTTTGAGTTTTAAAAAAATATAGAGATGTTGGAAAATGAATGACAGTAAAAATCGGCTTGAACGTTGTAACACGTCCACAGGGGAAAACTAGAATAATTGATTTAGGGTGGATTTATAGTGGAGCAGCGAGGTGAGCTGTGCGGTGAAAAGAAAGAAAAAAAAACAAAGAAAATACATATGTACTTTTTCATTAGTGTGTGTCGAAATGTTATCACGAATGTTCGTTTCTTTTCACCGCGCCGCTATCATCGATGCTCGCAGCTCCACTATAAATTCACCCTTAGAACGTAATTTCCAAGCAGTTTAGAGAAATTCTCAATATTGGTTCAGTATAATTAGCTATGCTCGAATAACATATTTTCAAGTCATGGACACTCGTAAGGGTGGAAGTTCGAACAGATTATAAAAATTTAAGGCTGTAGGTATATTAATTTTAACTGTAGACAATTTTTGAAGGAAAGATGATGTTTTTGTTCGGTTTCTCTATCTCTTAAAATCGACGAAGAACATTTTTATTTTGCATAAAGATCCGCAGTCTACTCGTGGGAAAAATGAATCAATGAAATTTGAAACAGTGAAGAGATTACACAACAATTTAAAGATGTCGGAATATTTTTTTTTAACTATAAAACATTTTCGAAGGAAGGGAGATATTTTTATTTGGCTCCTGTTTCTGAAAATCGGTGAACATTTTTATTTTGTCTACTCACAAGGCTTGCTCGCTTTTTTCTTAGCTGTTTCTTAAATTTTAGAAAGTAAGATATAATGGCTGAAAGTGTACTGTGTACTTAAGAGTCTGGCCCCATATAATAATTGTTGAAACAGTAGTTAGAGCCAGTACGATGCACAGACGTAGTCCCTGAATGGTTAATTTGGAAATTGTGCTACTACGATAATTTTTGTAGTTTCTACGACAACGAAACAGTAATAAATGTACACAAAATGGAACACTTTTGGTGACTTTTGTTACTATTTCGTTGCTATGAACAGTAAGGGTGGATTTATAGTGGAGCTGCGAGCATCGATGATATCGGCGCGGTGAAAAGAAACCAACATTCGTGACAACATTTCGACACACACTAATGAAAAAGTACATATGTATTTTCTTTGTTTTTCTTTTTTTCACCGCACAGCTCACCTCGCTGCTCCACGATAAATCCACCCTAAGAGTTACAAGTAATCGAGAGAAAAATCGATTTTTCCTCCGCGAAGCGGGAAATTCTTCGTCGTCGTGATAATTTCTTCACATTGCAAAGCGAACAGGTCTGTCCGGTAGACATGAATACATTGTATAATGAGCGTGATTCCCGAAGAAATCGTTTTTATCGAACCTTGATCGGTGGGAGTGAACCAGCAACAGTTTTCTAAACTGGTTCCGCCTATCAAGCCGATAGGCGTTGATGTACAGCTGGTTGCATCTCGTCAAATTCTCAGACTATTGCACGGCCTGGTCTGTGATTATGGTAGCCGATGATAGCCGCAATGGATTTTCGTTGATTGACGCCCATCGACCTCGCATTCAAGGATAACGAGTTCTTTTTTTCTGCCGCAGAGCAAACTTCATTAAGCCCGCGACAATTTTAGAATCCTGATCAATATTTGTCTGTTTGAACACTATGTTTACGGAGCTCTAGAAATAACTATTTGCCACATTATTTTATAAATGTAATAAGCATGCGTCTATCTAAATTTTTGGCCATTTTTCCAATAATATATACTCATAGAAATTAATTTGGTAAATAATTCCTCGGAGATTTACGATCTTAATCGCAAATTAAGATTTTTGGAATCTGTGATTTCGACGGATCCCGTAAACCTAGCGTTAAAAATGAGTAAAGATTGCAATGATACGCCAGATGTTTATAAAATCGATTAAACAAGTTTGGCTACGTTCATTAGGCTAATAGTGGCTTTACTTTGTTACGTTTTTCAAGATCTCTACGAGAAAATGTAAGGAAAAAGTAATCATTTATTACCACGCTTATATTAGCTTGCTGAGTTGTTGTTGTATGCGTCAAATCTTGTAATCAAATTGTAAACCACATCCCGATGAGCTAGAGACTTCAAACTTTAAACATAGCTCAGAACTGGATGACAATGCAATATTAAACAACAAATTTAAGAAAAAAACTGTGCGTTCATAAGAAAAAAAATTTTAATATTAACCGTCACACCTCGTCGCGTGTCGCTCGGTACATAGTACGTCATCGCGTTCAGCTATCCCCACTCCGCGCGACAGCGCTCCCTACTCCACTAAGCGTTCCCACTCAAACTTTTAAAAAGTTTTTTTCTATATTCTTTTATTCATCTACAATTCTGTCTTGATGTTAATGGTGCAGTAACCGAAATCATCATACGGAAATCTCAGTTTAGAATAAAACAAGCACACGTGACGTTTTGTCTCATTGAAATCAGGAAAATTCCACGAATATCTTGGTACAAGTGTCGTAAAGAAACAATTAAAAACAAAATAGTTTTGTTACAAACTTTTCACAAATATCGTGCGGGGTCGCCAGATTATTACTGGGAAGAGAAGATCACCTTTCCCCTCGATTCATGTTCCCTCCCCTCATCCGGCGATTCTGTGTAGAACTCCATCACATATTTCGAAACGTTACTATACTAGAGTTTGTTATGGTTCGGGCTGCTGTACGACTGAGCACTTTGTTAACTGCGTGGTAGGTATTCTTAGTCTGCAAAACATTCAGCAATTATTTATTTGTCATTTCGAGTTATTATTGTACTCTAATGTCTTAAATCTTTTATTTTAGGCGCTGTCACGTGCACCTACGCGTCCGTTGCGCACAAAAGTAATTTCATTGTTAACGTTCTGGCACGAATAATGGCACCAAACTCCACAAAAGCTACGCTCAATTCATGCCACGCTATTCTTTCCCCTTGGTTGATCCATTGTCGTTTTTCTGTCGAGACGTACAAAACCAATCTTCTTCGCGTTGCTGATTTCAATGAGAAACAGACTCAAAGAACAGATTCAGCTTACTTTTTATGATTTCTGAGGCCATTTGATACAACCTTTCCCTTTGCGAAAATGTTCTCCGCGACTTCCTTAAGGAGTTATTAACAAACAACGCGGACTAATCAGAGCGCGGCTACTGTGGACGGATTCCAGCTCGGCCAATGTCAGCGCCGCGCTCAGCGGGATCTGTGCTCTGATTGGTCCGTGTTTTTCGTTAATAACTCCTCAACAAAGCTGCGGGCAACATTTTCGCAAACGGAAAAGTTATTTCAAATCATCTCAGGAATCCTTTCAAGGAAATACAACATTTTTGGAACACAATTCGTGGCTTTATTTTCGCTTTTATTTCATCCAAATAATAAAAAAAATTGGATGCTATTTCTTCGCTTAATGATTTTAATAGAGGAGAAATCATATATATTGGCATCTTCAATTTTTCAAATTTTCCAACAATTTCGAATTTCATCTACTCTATTTTGTTAGAAATGCATAAAGATCAAGCGGTCTATTAATAACTATACTAACTTGGATGATAACAAAATGAAATCTGTGCGAAAGTGCTCTGTATACATACCTACTTGAAAAGCTTCTGGAATGTAAGAATTTACACAATTTCCTCAAAACACTTAAAAACTGCTAACAAATCAACGCTGCATCAGAGATTGTTTGAGAACGCCAAGCGTACTATAAAATCTCTTCCGACGATGTGGAGTACTTCACGAGTGTACAAACAAGAAAATATATATATATATTCTTAAATTATTCTTCAGACGTTTAACTATTGGGTTGGCAAGAAACTATTTCGGTATTTTAAGGTGAAATAGAGCCGAATTTCTTTATTCAAGCAATGAACTTTAATGGATAAGATATTTTCCCTTCTGTATATGATCTTTTGCCAAAAAGAATAAATAAGAGAATATTTTATTGATTGTGAAGTTTATCGCTTGAATAGAAAAATTCGGTTTCATTTCACCTTAAAATACCGAAATTACTTTCTCGCCGATCCAATACATCGGACAACAAAAATTGTACGATTCTTTTTTCTTTCGTCAAGCTATAAAACCCTACATGGGTTTATTAGCAGCATGCACATGACTGTGCATGCTAACATTACAAAGATAATTTAGAATCTAGGATTGACAATATGGTGGAACTTTTCCGGATACAACTCTAAATTTATAGATGCTTTTTCGGCGCTACCGTTCCGTTCTATTATTTAACGGTAGCGCCGAAAGCATCTATAAATTTGATAGTCAACACATTTACGATCGATAATTGGAATTATTTGTTTTACAACTCTAAAGGTGTAAACAGTGAGCTTTAAGAAATTTATGTATGTAAAGTAAGTGGCAAAGAGAGGGTTCGCACAAAAAGGCATCTACTGTATATTTTTATATACTTTTTGTATATTTTATTGTTTGTATATATTGTATACTGTATATTAATTGTTGCGAAGTTTGTGAATCATGAAAGTTGATGAATGTAGATCGGGCATTGCCATAACACGTGATTAGGATCCTGCATCAGACAACCACATGGGGAACTTGTGTCAGCAGCAAGCTTAATCTTAAAAAAGGGGGGCCTTCAGCTGATAGTGTCCAGATCGAAGGTATCTAAATGCGCAAAATTAAAAAAATCGACTGTATCCCCACTTTCCGGGTCAAATACGCCACTGAGCACAGTAAGTTTTCGGTGCGAAACGAGAGCGGAGAAAAATGTGGAGCGCAGGAGCGCATTTACACAGTCGTTAACACAGTGTCCTGGTCAGCGGCGACGCTAAGCAGCGACGCACGAGTGTCGGTGAGATCGTTATCAACGGTAGTTAATGCTCCAACCAGACACTGTTGATGTCACTAGTTGTTCCCGCCGCGCTCTCGCGAATGCTAAAAGTATAATCGTTTCCATTCCTTTCACTGTTGTGACTACAACGTAGAACGTGTTCGAGGATACAAGGAATTGTACACGCACCTCCGTTCTGCTTCGAAGAATAACCACTGGCAAGATGTGCTGCCGCGATCTACAGTAGATACGCGCGCAGATCATCACACTGGATGATTCAAGAAAATCGATATCCTCACCCTTCCGCAGAGTTTCTCGATTTTCGGATTCATATACTTCGCAGAAGTACAGTCTCGTGAATATTTTCTCGACGATTGGCAAAGCTGTCACCGTTTCACACGCTCACTATCGGCCATGACATATGAGCGGCGACCATGATCTCGTATTTTATGTAAAGAAAATTAATTTTATGCATGTCGTCGATATTCGAAATTATTGTACAAGCTATCATATTTTGTTAAAGATAGTGTTCAGAGCTGGGTAAACTTAGAATGACTCTATAAATGAAGAATAATATAGTATTTCAAGATTAATTTTATTTACGAATTGGAATGATTGATTCAATACTTGTTTCGATATATTTTACGCGTTTAACCTGACGTTGTATAAACATAATTATGAATGTAAAGACATATATGCACATCCATATCCCGAATTCATACAGTTTTATATATGAATTGTTTAAAGATGCATATTTTTGAGCCCCATAGGAAGACGTAACCGCTTAAAGGAGTATTCGCCTTTCAAGGCACCAAAAATAGGTAATTATCGTGCATTTTCTTTAATTGAAGAATCACTGTGCAACTTGATCCATCTTACTATGTCTGTATTAACTATTTATATGTGATGTATGCTGAATACAGCTTAAAAATGGAGGACAAAGTTATGTTATTATCATCCTTTATTGACCCCTACTAATATCACTTAATCGGATAACGACGTAAGGGACATTAAATCTTTCGCAGATTTTTAAACGTTTGGTCTAATAGAGAAATTCTAGTAGCGAGAATAAAGATTTACCAACTAAATTGTAGATTTCTTTATTCGAGGAAATCAAAATTCAAGATGCTTGTACACGTTTAGACATCTTGAACTTAAAACTTGATTTCAACACATTTCGCTATAGGAATTTATATGTTTTGCGTGTTAAGCTTCTACATATGTAAAATAATATATCTTTTTAATTTCAAACATAAATCAACAGCAGTCGATATAACAACAATTACTTACGCAGTCCAAATGTCAGGGAGAGGATAAGCAATAATAATTATGAAGTTTAATCCGTATGAATAACTTCTTACACTACTTAAATATTCATGCTTGAATCATGTTACACATTTAGAATATTTATAAATAAATGTCGCATGCGCAGCTTATATATTTTACTATACTTTCTCTCAATTTTAGTTTCATTTTTCATTCAATATAAAATTGAAGTTATTAAAGTAGTTATTTGTTTAAAATGGAAATGTGACACGATCCGAAAATCATTTTCAAGATAATTCAAGATGATCACAGCATATAGTTCTTCCCGAGATCGAGAATAGACTTCGAAGAAATTTCGTCATGGGACAGAGATGACACCGCAGTTTCATAAAAAATGGACATGTAACGGTGTCCGCATTAGTCAGCCCTCTTTTTCACGAGCAATAAGAATGATCGTCCGATAGTTGTCGAGCTTCTACACGGATAGCACTCGTGAAAATACAAATTGAAACATTCGTAAAAAAACATGAATATTTCTCGTGACTCTTCCATGGACTTGAAGATTGAAGCTTATATCTTTATATATTTATATAAATTATATAAATTAATAGAATTTAATTATATTATATAAATTTATATAAATTATATATTTATATTCACCTAAAATTTGATACACGATCTTTTTTGTAGCTATTTCTAACTAACTCCACATTAACTTATAAAAGGCCCCTTCGAAGCCTTCAATGAAATGTCTTCACTGTTTTTAATAGGTTCAAAGGTTACAAACTTGTAACACTTTCGGTGAACCACCCTGTACAGCCTGCGACAATACTACGAGACTGTAGGGTTAAACTTCACCTGAGAAAATTAGAAATTATTAGCTTATTTGTTCATAATCCTGTAGATCTTCACGTGAAAATGCCGAAAATCCAAGTTTCAATCTTAGGAATCCACTGGTTCAAAAGTTACGCGTATTTAAAGTTTAGCGAGAGAGAGAGAGAGATTTTCACTGTTTTTGCCAAATAAGGGCGCCGCTGTTTTGGCATGTAGGGAGCACCACCGCTAGATTAAAAGTTGTCCGGGTACAGCTAGTATCTAATATAATTGGTAAACAAAATTGTTTGAAATGAGTAGCAGTCAAGGAACTGTTCTATGAAGTAAATTTCAAATGAAACTCTTGAAATAGTACGGAGAGTTTGTTGGCAAGAGGATTGAAAAATAATGCGGAGTGCAAAGGGGAATTGAGGGAATTGAGGGGAGTACAGTACAGTTACCCCCTGCCAGCCATTACCGGGCTAGTCATGACGCAGACGCGAACGCAACGCGAATAGGGCGCGCGCATTGAGTCACGTGAGGCTAGGTAGCGGAAGCGTGGGGTGCTTGCCGCCAGAAAATGGGGGAATAGCATCGTAGAAGGGGAAGAAGTGTAGGGTGGGAGACAAAAGTCTTAATCTGGCGACACTGGTCCGAATACTATGTGACTGACTCTAGTCTTATATCGCCGCGAAGTGTATGGCATATGGGACATGTGAACGTGTTCAAATGTCCTACCATTTTGGCCGGCACTGTACTCTCCGACGGACCTATAAAACTTTGCCCAGGTCAAGATCTACTTTCTTCGAAAAGGTCACCCTCTCGCCTCGCGTTTACGGTTCCACTCGTGGGACTGGTTCCACGTGCGCACGCGGAACGATGGAAAGCGAATCAAAAAGAAAAACGGCGAAAAAAAGGGGCCGGCCCATCAACACTAAATATGGCTGGACTTGGTCGTTTGTCATTCGCCCCACCACCGGCAGCCGACTGTCCTACGCACGCTATTCTCATTTGCCAGATCCTACGATCGAATCAGAGTATTTGCCAGTCGACGGAACGTGGCCGCGCTAAGAAAAACCCGTTCATCGGTGAATATCAACCGACGCCCGTGTACACTCGTGCTCATTCCTCAACAAATATTTGAGCGTGCCATCTCGACGTACCACGCTGCCGAGGAACACGGATTTACATAGTGATGGTGACAGTGGTCCGCGGTTTTTGTGCTTCGGATTCATCGATCCTTGAACTTCGATCGCTCCGGATACCCGTGATCTAGGCTGTTCGTGAAGTGATCCGTATTCATTTTCGTGCACGCTTCGGTAATTCCTTCTACGTGTAGCACACCTTCCTTTATAAATATTCGAAGTATAGGATGTGAAATGGTTGTTCAAAGCCTTTTTGAAAAGGCACCTTTCAACACTGCCATCTAATTTTCGGAATTCGATTATTCATTTCACAGTTGGGATCCTAAAGATGTTTTTGAGGACACCTACCGCGCACGTTTATTTATTCACATGTATTTTGCGAAAATATTGCGCATTGTCTCGTTATTTTTAAAAGATGACGGACGCAGAAACTAGTTAATGTTAGAGCTTCGTTATATTCTAGTGAAACTTTTTTTATAAGATATTCTAAAATTGTCGGTGAAGGGGGATTTCGGGTATTTGAAAACTTTAGCCAGAACAGAACCTTTGAAATATCGAAATAAACGTGCTACAGTTTGAAATTTTATGCGTTTCGGAATTTTGATTCTCGATTTTATGCATCTCTGACGAAACTGAATGAGTAAAATAGGAAACTGTGAAGGCATTAGAAGAATTTGAGAGTGTCGTTGTATTATTTTCGACAGCTTGAAAATATTAAAAGAGGACATTCATTTTCATGCCATTTTTACTTTGTAGAATTGGCTTAGACAATGTCCGTTTTCGTAGGTGTTCTAATATTTATGAACGTGGGTGTGCACAAGTGTGTAGCAGAGCCTTCGAGTACTCTAATAAATGGACGTTTTGCTACCTGGACGTTTGGTTTCCGAGTATAGTGTATTCTAACGTGTTCTTCTCTTGCAAATACGGAGTGTATGTTATAACTAACTGCGGATGTTTATGCGATTTCCAATTGTAATAAAGTGGAATTAAGTAAAATTCTATTTTTCGTGGAAACAACCTTTGTAGATCCGAGACAAATGAAAATCGTACTAAATTCTATCGAATTTCATGTTATAATATTTTGTGAAAATTCTCTAACGCGTAACTCGGCGAACCACTCCTGGCAAAAGGTGTTAAATCAAAATAGTCAGTGTGCAAAATTGCGAGAAAATGAAGAAATGTTCGAGTAGCATTTCATACACTTTCATTTTATTTTGAAGTTTCTTTTAATCTATTAAATCGTTTCAAATCAATTAAAATCAATTAAATTTCCGGAATCTAGTGTTCAATTGAAGAAAAATATATTAAAAGTAGCATTTCTATTGTAGTCAATATATTTAAAAAAACAGTAAATGTCGTTAACTGATTTTAGCATCCAAATTTAATTTTTGTAAATACCACTTACTTTATTTTCTGTCAATTTTACGTTCAATGTGTGAATAGTTGTTATAGCAAGTTCATTCATTTTATGCCATAGCAGATTCGCCATTTCCTAAATTAATGATTAAAAAGATTAGAGATTGAATTACTCCTTTATAAAATCTGAGGCTCTGCTATATTTAAGAATTTCGAGAATCCTCTAGTTACCGTGGTTGATTTAAAAGGAAAATCAAGGATCGATTTCACTATGAAAAGTATAAACCGCGAAAGGAACTCGCAACAAATTGGTCATGTTTCCAAACTGTCGAATTATCTAAAGTCTGACCAGTGAAACAACTTGAATTGTGTCTAAATCCTGAAGTTAGCTCGAGCTGCGAGACGTATTCCCTTGCTAGGGCATTCTAAAAACCTTGACGGAAGCGAGTCGCAAGACCAAGAAGAATCATGGTGACACGTGCTTCGGTGCATGTGACGATCTTCTTTGTTTTGTCAGTGATTTTGTGGATGCTGGAGAACCTTCGAAAGAGGAGCATAGTTTTCACTGGCATCGCTAGGGCTACTAGGTAAAGTACTATAATCATGGAACACTATTCTTCTAACCATTAGTTGATATCGTTGGGTCTCTGACGACCCGAGATTGTCGATTTTGTGATTGCTAGACAATTAGGAAACTTGCTGTGGAAGAATTTTAACGTAATATTTTGCTACTAAAGGAAGACAAAATCATGGAAAAGTATTGGATTGGTAAGAAATTAATTTCGGTATTTTAAGGAGAAATGAAAAGACCAATTTTGTTACTCAATATGTAGCTGTCACAGATTTATGAAAATAGCCAATAACTTCATTTAGCTACCAGAAAGATGGCAAAAGATCATCGAATAAAGTGGAAAACATTTGATCGATTAAAGCTCATTGCTTAAAGAAATTATTTATTTATTTTCAAGTGAAATGAAAAGCCCAATTTTGTTACTCAATATGTAGCTGTCACAGCTTTATGAAAATAGCCAATAACTTCATTGCGCTACCAGAAAGATGGCAAAAGATCATCGAACGAAATGGAAAACATCTGATCGATTAAAGTTCATTGAAAGAAATTTTTATTTCACCTTAAAATACCGAAATTACTTTCTTGCCAACCCAATAGTTCGTATTTTCGTTTAAAACCTCGACTAATCGCCCTCGTTCGTTTAATTGCTCGTCAAAATTAATATTACTATCAGAATATAAAATTATTTTGGCTGTAGAAAACAATTTTATTCGATAAAACATAATTCTATATGTAAACAGTTTACAATGTTCGAAGTTTTTTGTACATTTCCCCACGAATTATGGATTATATAATTACAACTACGATCAGGAAAGAAGAGAAAGTTTATAATAATGCTTGTTTCTTCCATAGACGTATGCATAGTAGAGAAATTCACTTGATCGTACTCACGTAGCACATAACAGTTGATAATATATTATGTAACTATGCACATACATATAATTTATCATTATGAATCAGTCATAATACAGCGTTTTTCTGTTATGGAACCTATCTGAATAAACAGTCTAAAACAACTCGTTTCAAACGTTATATTAAAACATTACAATTTCATAATATTAACTTTTTGCTTTCCATAAATAAGCAACATGTATGTAATTAATAAGAAAATTTGTTTAAAATTAGTAAGAAGCTGTCTTCTGAAGTACATTTTGTATAAAGCATTTGAAATGGTACGGGACCAGTCGAGGACAAAATTGAAAAACAATTAAAAGTGGTGAAAGTTAAATAACGTGTTAATTAATTAAAAAATGTTAACACTAGGTCTTTCCGTAAGCTAATATTTGATTGGGATAGATCGAAAAAGATACAAACATATTTTCGATCTGATTTCTTAAATAAATAATTATCGAGTTCAAGTCTCTTGATATTTTCTTGACAATGAAGAATGAGGAAACCTCCGAAACCATTCTGTTCGTAATAAGTTATTACTAATAACTAGACAGCGGATATTTATGCAAAGTAAAAATTTTCTATCTGATTTGTAACAAACCGCAGTGAAATAGAAATTGATTTTCTTTCCTAATATGTTTAATAGGTTGAAAATAATGTAACAGCGCTTTTAAATTCTTCTGATGTGTCATTTTTGTTATAAATGCATAAAATCCGCTGTCCTAGTAATAACACTGCGTTTACGGAGCAATAAAAGTGGGCATTTTGGATTATTTGATAAAAGTAAGAAGGATATGTGTATTCAGTCAGACACCTTTCAGCGGCTTTTATCACAATAATGCTCGAAGAAATTTCCTATAAATGCATATTTACAATAATTGTAAATTAAAACATTTAGAACCCGTCATTTCCACGTAAACCTCGTGTTAATAACATTTAATATCCAGCGTTTTGCAATTCTGGTCGGTATGAACGGTGCTATACGTGGAAGTTTTTAAAATGTAATGACCCCACGGAATTAATGAAAGGTTAAGGTGTTAAGTAGACGCCTGAAGGATTTGGCAGCGACGAGTGTTCGGCAAGGGTATCGATAGTATCGGCATCGGTGGAGTGTGTACGCGTTACGTAAATGTTTAATTATAAATACGCGTCTGTCTACAACGGCGGCGATAGTGGCACGTTAGGCAAAACTCTCCGAGAACTCGTCGATTGACAAAGAAAAGAAGAAACACACCGGGCGTATTCCGTCAACAAGCTTCTCCCCTCGCCGCACCGGTTGAAAATCGAGAAATACCGGAGCCGGTTTAATCTAATCGCGTCGCAAAAGTGGATGAAAATGATCTATCCACGATCTTAAGAGCCATCGGTTAGTGTCTGAGGATAGCGATAAAAATAAACTTGCTCTTAAGCGTACCTGATGCAGGCTAAATATAATTTTACGTTCGACGGATTCAGAGCCGCACTTTTTTCTCGTCTCCTACACGATACGCGTAGGCTTATTAGGAGTTACTATCGCACGTGACGGAATCAATGAAAAACAAGTTGCTAATTGAAAGGATGCCGGTACTTTATCCCAACACGACTTATGAATTCTTTCGTAATCTTCTGCGTTTGGGAGACCGAGGCTGTAAGTTCCAATTTCGAAGAAACATACAAATATTCTCTAAATATTTTAGATAAAATAAATATTCTTCTAATACAGATAGATATTCTCATTTTTAACGGATCATTTATGGTTAAATCTATATCATATTTTAAAATTCTTACCTTGAAATTAAAAGTATTGTAATGGGTTTTTAAAATTTTTTCATTTACTTGTCGTTGGGCTAAGCGGAACTTTTTGCCCCGTTGCGGGGCAAGTTTATAAATTAAAATAAATGATAATTAAACTGCAGGTCTTAGTACTATGTTGTACTAATCGTTTGATCATGCAATACAGGGTGTCTCAGCTGAAGGAGGCCACCTAAATATCTCCCTTATTTTTAATAACACAAAAAGAAATATTTATGGCATAATTTAAATGGTATCGAAGCAGGAATATCATAGAAGAACAATTTTTTTTTGTCCGGTCATTTTTTCATAGTTTTTTTTTAAGGTCATCGTTATTCTTTATCGGGAAAACTTCTTCTATTTTTGTTCCATCTTGTTAATGACTTAAGCATCTTCAAATGTATTTTTTCAGCCGCTATAAGATGGAATGAATAAAAATAAGTTTCGCCGATAAAAAAATAATTATGACCTTGAAAGAACTGAAAAAATAACTGGACGAAAGAAATTGTTCTTCTATGACATTCCTTTTTTAAATTTTCGATATAGGCACAGATAAAATATATGTAAAATGCAACTTTTAGTATTTTTTCTGCAATTCTGATCAATTGCAATTTTTGAAAAAATTTCTTTTCACATCCTGTGGTAAACTAATTGCTCTAGCTTCCCAAAAAAGTTCACTATTAAAAATATAGTACAATATTAAGAAAGTTGTCGTCTTTTTTAGAGCGTCCGAATATTAATTTGAGTAACTGTATATCTGATTGGTCCGCGTTGTTCTTTAATAACTCGTTAACAAAACCGCGGAGAAGATTTTCGTAAAGGAAAAAGTTATTTCAAATGATCCTGTGAATCGCCTTCTCCGAGGGAATACATTTTTGGTCCCTTGTACATTACACACAGTTATCCGTACAGTTACTGTATTATAATTTAAAAAATTTAATTAATACATAAATTCACATTCGGTTCCAAATATCTTTTAAATTGGACAACATAGTTGTAACTCATTGCAAATGCAGATAATTGTGATCAAATAAAAGTACTTAACAATTGTTCGATTATAATTGTCGATTTTGTTGACAAATGAAAAGATGACGTTCAATACATTCAAGATCGAATTTATGTTGCAATCCATGCCTCTTATTTTTATAAAGTGACGTGTAATAGTCACCGTTGTGGTGGTCCGTAAATCGAGCGTTGAAGTCCGCAAATGTCAGAGTGACTACTCTTTCGCTAAATTTGCAGCCGGCAGAAGCAGTGAAAAATTGGATGAGTAATGGTGACTTCGAAGCAGGTCGAACTGCTCCGTCCTTGGCGAAACATTTTCGCACACCTGCGATGAAAGTTCATCTTTACATTCATTTACTAGGTAGATCCTGCAGTCCTGTTTCGTAGGCAGTGTCGCAACGTTTGCGAAACACTCGAGCGTTTGATTTAGGGCCGTACGATCCTAGAGGTGCTACAGCACAAATGTTATCCAGGCTCCGTTCGAGAACCGACTTAATTGTTTCACCCCATTAGCTTGAGAACAGTTCTAGCTGTTCCTGCGAAAGCATGCCGTGGATGCAAAAAGCATTCGAAAACTAAATTACCGATTTGCGAGAACGCCGAAAAGTTTCGGGCGTGAAAGAGTCTCATTTTTCTGATTGAAATGAGAGAGATTGTACTAATACAAATTAAAAAGAGAAAGCTTGGCAACCTAAAACAATTGAATTAAAAAAATTAAAAATTGTGCTCTGAAATCAATGTATTGGTTGGGTATGCGATACTATTTGAAACAAATTTATGTATTCGTCTCGTTTTTCTAATTAAAATGACACCAACCACGATATAACTACGATGTGAAAGTTCCGCGCTTAACATTTACGGTGAAGGTGAACGAATTCTGCAAGTGTCAAGTCCGAAACTTGAATCGCTTGTAACATAGCTAATTATGACTGTAATTAGATCGTGTTTGGCGTGATTTTAATCGGAAGAAACCAGACAAACACGATGGTAGAAGTTTCAATGACCTAAACCTAAAACAATTAAATTAAATAAATTAAAAATTGTGCTCTGAAATCAATGTATTGGTTGGGTATGCGATACTATTTGCAACAAATTTATGTATTCGTCTCGTTTTCCTAATTAAAATGACACCAAACACGACATAACTACGATGTGAAAGTTTCGCGCTTAACATTTACGGTGAAGGTGAACGAATTCTGCAAGTGTCAAGTCCGAAACTTGAATCGCTTGTAACATAGCTAATTATGACTGTAATTAGATCGTGTTTGGCGTGATTTTAATCGGAAGAATCGAGACAAATACGATGGTAAAAGTGTCAATTACGAAAAACTAAATTAAGGAATTTCGATTTTTGAATTTGAAAGGCTGAGCTGCTACGAGATCTTTGATCCGAACCTCAGGCCCTCTTTCTTGACCAACCGTTATCCTTCTCTCCCTTCGGCACAAAGAATGTAGCACCTCTTCCGGAACTGTCGCTCGGCAGACCGGACGATGCGACAGTTACGGAAATATAACTGTATCTCGAAAACTAAGTGAAATCGACACTGACAGGTAAGGGAAAAAATTGTTGAACATGTTCAGATTTATAACACGTCGGAAAATCATCGAGATCGGAGGGCAGGTAGCCGCTCTCTGCAGTTTCACCGTCGAAGGTGAAGTGAAGTTTGCTATGCAAGAAACCTGGCGCTCGCTTTCTGTGTATTCGTTCGTTCTCGGTTAACAGTCTCGCGTGCCGAATTTTGTTTCAGGTCGGCCTTGCAGACGTTGCACAAGGTTTCGAGTAAGGCGCGCGAACAAAACTACTTCCTGGGTGGCCTGTCACACGACTGGGTCAGTTACTATGAAGAACGAATCGAGAGCGATCGCTCATGTCTCAACGAGTGGCATGCTATGGACAATCTGGAATCCCGAAGACCACCGTCACCGGACAGCGTACGCACCAAGTGAGTCCTGACTGACGTTTCGCAAATTTTATTCTCGTTCTGCGAATGACAGCCTTGCCCCGACGCGCTTGCCACTGGCAAACACGTGTGACTGGCGATTTCATGTTTTGCAGCACATGATGTTCAGGAAATTGTAAAACTTCTGCTAGACTGCGGTTCTGGTACAGTTATTTATAACTAGAGTGCGGTTCTTTATGCAAAATAAAAATGTTTTGCATTGATCGTGGGGACCAGGAATAACAGAAACATTGATTTCATCCCTTAACGACTTTGATACATTAAAAGCAACATTACAACGTTCTTGAATTTTTTAAATCCCTTACTGTTTTATATTTCACTCAACGAATTTCTTCATAAATGCATAAAGATCCGCAGTCTGTAGAAATAGACAACAAATGTACAAATTGTTAGAAAACAAACATCAGCAGATTCAATGCGGAAAAATATTTGAATAATTCCGACATGCTGATGAATTATTTCCAACTCTAATTAATTGGATGAGAAAAGATTGTTGATGTCTATGTGGTTCGTATGACAATCTAATATTAACCCTTTGCACTCGTCTGTTTTTGGTTCTTCCTTTCTTTAGTTAAGTCGTATTTTGTTAGTTAAAATTATACACAAGTTTCGCGTATATAAATTACAACAAATTTTGAGAGCTATATTTAATATAATTAGTAAACAAAAAATTGTTTAGAATAAGTGGGAGTCAAGAAACTGTGCTTTGAAGTAAATTTCAAATGAAACACTTAATACATAGTAGGGTGCTGTTGGCAACAAAATTAAAAAATAATTCGGGGTGCAAGCGTTTACTGTGGAGTCTGAAGCTAATATGTAAAATCATTTTAAAAGAGCATCTCTGTATGGGCTATAGAAATGTTAATATTTTAAAAATATTTAAACCTAGAAAATTTGGCGGGAAGAAACTGTGTCACCATGTATACATACAGGATGGTCCATTCATCTTGAGACAGTTAATTATTACGGAAACCAGCAGAAATATGAAAAAATGTTTTATATAAAATATTCTTCATATGAAGGGGCAAATTTAATGGCGCTATGCACATTTTTCCATAATGGCCCTTTAAGGGTCAGATGAAGAGCAACTTCATTTTTTCATTTACTGTATCAACTCGCGTCTAGGTCGCGCTCTGATTGGTCCGTGTTTTTCGTTAATAACTCCTAAACAAAGCCGCGGATAACATTTTTGCAAAGGAAAATATTGCTTCAAATGATCTCAGGAACCTCCCATTTCCGGCTGTTGAAGGAATTTTGGGACACCCTGTATATTAATCACGCAGGTGACCCCCTATACTACTTCTAAATTGCGGATGTCTGCGCGAATGTAGATATTTATGGACTAATCTGCAGAAATCGGAGCCAAAGAAAACGAGAACGATATTAAAATTTATGAAACATTTCAGTATGCCGAGCTTTGGACTCGAGATCACGTGATCGCATCAAATCCGCTATCTAGTTATTACGATAATTTATTTCTTCAGCCGATCGCTTGTCTGTCCAAGAGAAGTTCGCAGTTACACAGGTTTCCAGAGTGAAACTGGTTCGACTAATTACGAGGTTACCTCCTCTTCTTAATAAGCTCTGATTGCCTCGTTATCGATAGAAGTTATATCAATAGATAAAATAATCTTTCCAACCTTCACTAACGCTTTTTAATGAACAATAAACAGAAATGTTTCCAGATAAATTTGTACTACATATTTGGGACATATTTCACAAACTAAATTAAACATTTACATATTTGTTTTAAGAGCTTGGTATAGAGGGTGTCCCACGTAACAGTTTTCACGATCTTTCAATTAAAAGTACTTGCGATAATCTCAATTAAGTGCTTGCGGATCGATCAGCATGATCCGCCAGTTCCGCATAAACAACAAAAAGCAATCGGCAAACGTCGTTGACGCAAATTCAGCTTGACGTTTTGCCAAAACTTGACGTTCGATGACATAGTTTCCGAGATTTCGATTGCAGCGTGGCGATCACGTTCGTAGCGACCGAAACACACGTTTATTGCTCTCCTACGATTATTTCGAGTTTCTGCGACTGTTCGTCGTAATTCTGCGTCCACATGTCGGGTCCGCATACTTCAGCCGGACTCTAGAACTGGTTGCGAATAGTTGAGATTGCAGAATACATTTTATAGTGAAATTCGATACGAGCGAACGGAAGCAGTTTCCTCGTGGAAGTGGTTTGCTTTCGACAAGATTACATATACAGCTATGTTTTTTCCTCGGAAATGTCAAGGACGTGTAATGTCAACCGCTTTATGCTCCCATAAATTAATTTTTACCCGTAACTTGTTTTTCTACGTATGTTTTCGATAATGTATAAATTCACAAAATAATATTGGGTTGGCAAGCAAGTTCGTTCGGTTTTTGTGATTTATTAGCAGCTGCACCTTGCAGCCGAATTCTTCGTATAATCTTCGAAAAATGTGAAAGTTCAAGTAATGACAATTTTTTGGCAAGGATCGAAAGAATTATGGAATTTTCAAAAAGGTGCACTATTGGATCGGATAAATAAAAACTCGTGAAAGTAAAAATCTTAGTTAGGATCGAGCACCCTTTTTAAGTTGATGCAACTCTTTGTTTAATGGTTTTCCATGGTCACCTTGAATTTTTTGCAAATAAACATAATTTTCGTACGCCTATCTGTTAGAGGATTCCAAGGCGAATTCGGAAACGTATCATAACATTAAAAAAATTGCTTTTTTAATTTTTTGCAATTTTTTAAATGTTACGTTACGTACAAATATTGATTTATACAGAATACACCATGGGAATTAAATAAAATAATCGTGTTTCCTCCATAGAACAGTTTGTTTACGTGTTCAGGAATAAAAGAGACAATTTTGCAATCTTATATAAGATACACCCTACACAGACACACATATCGATAGGGAAATTGACATTGGGAATTAAAATCATTATAACAATCACTTAAATACTTATAAATAGAGAAAACTAAAAAATATAGCATTTGATCCCATAAAAAATATTATGATATTGAGAGGACGCAATGCAGAAGACTATTTAAACCAGGCCTGGCCAACCGAAATGGTTTCACGGTCCACTTTGATGAGGCCTAACGTTACAGCGGGCCGCACTTTAGGTAAACATGCTTTTAAAAAATGTGATACAAGTATAACATGAATAAAACTTTATTGTTACACGTCGCATTATAACAATGACATATGCAAATTTTCATTTACTTAATATTTTTGTATACATACAACGAGAAACAAAAGTTTCAATAGAAATATAAAATCGCCTGGCGGGCCGCGTGTTGGCCAGGCCTGGTTTAAACCATAGCTATTATTAGACTGTAGAAGTTTATGAAATTTTTTCAATTTTTTGAGACGATTTTTAAGAAGGAGGAACCAAATAAAATATGATTTTCGGTGACAATAGCCTTTGTAGATCTGAAATATATAAAAATTTCACTAAATTCTGTCAAAGGATGTATTCTGGCATTTTCTGAAAATTTTCAGAAGCCATAAATGCATAAAGATCCGCAGTCTAGCTATTATTGTGTAAACAGTCATGAATAGACTGCGGATTTTATACATCCATGACAAAGTTGAGTAGCTTTAATTCGGACCAGTACAAAGAGAAAAAATGTATCAAAGAGAATAAAAATTGCGCTGCTGCTAGAGTCTACCTCAGCGGCAGAAAATTTAACCTAAAATGAAGGTGTAAGTGAAAAAAATATTGTGTCATCTTGTGCTGTAAGGATGATTATTTATTCACTATCAATTCAAGGACTGAGTACATGATTTCTGTTTCGTTTGCGACAGGCCCAGAGAAAGGGACGAGACTGAACGCGTGATCCGGTCGACGTTGAAGGAGATCATGATGTCCGTAGACCTCGACGAGGTGACCTCGAAGTATATTCGAGGTCGTCTCGAGGAAGATCTCGATATGGATCTCGGGGAGTTTAAGCCATTCATCGATCAGGAAATGCTGACCATTCTGGGTCAAATGGATGCGCCGACTGAAATATTCGACCATGTTTATCTAGGAAGCGAGTGGAATGCGAGCAACTTGGAGGAGCTCCAAAAGAATGGGTACGTTCGTCTTATCTCGTCCTCGGATCTCTTACATAAAAATCTATAATTATTGGCTCGTTACGTATGAAATGTCCAAATTTACAATGCCAATCTCACGAACCGTTTATCTCGAGAAATGCGCGCATGTGTCTGCGCAAGTCGCTTATTTGCCAAATTGATTAACTCCGCAAAAAAGAGAAAACAGACAAAAATTAACGAGATATTCATATAGAACAGTTTCTTCGGTTTTCTACATTTTTTGGTAACAAGCCGGCTGTGTTTCCGTTTACGTCCGTGCACAGAATTGGTTGAAATTTTGGGGATAGGTTCTTTTTTGACTAAAATGATGATGGTCAAATGGATTTTTGGCGACTCGAAAAAAAATTTTTTATCATTTCAATGTCAGTCCCTACTTTACCGACAAAAATTTTTTACTACTTTAATGTCACTCTAGAGTCTAACTAATGTGTGAATTTTTATGGCACTATGAGGTTAACAAAGCTGGCGATGATCCATTTTTGCAATTAATTAAAGATATGAAATATGTATATCCTGGAAATTGATATAAAATGTTTTCAAAATTCCAATTGTTAAACCAATTAGTTGAATATCTACAATGGGAAGATTATGCGATCGGAATTAGTTAGGATTAGGTGGTACGGGAGTGAAGAGGGTATACGAAAATACAGGAGTGGTGTCGGTAAGATAGGGAGTGAAAATTTTTTTCGAGTCGCCAAAAATGCTTCTGACAATCATCATTTCAATCAAGAAAGAACCTATTCCCAAAATTTCATCCAATTCTGAGCACGGACGTAAACGGAAACTTACAGGCTGTTCTGCGCAACAAAAAATTACGAGAAAATTCATGAACATTCTACCTAATAGCACACATGACTATGAATTTTTTCGAATTTTTTTACTGCGCAATCGATTTTTTAAAAATGCCAGAAACTTAAAATTGCTGATTTCTTTGGGGACCCTACTTGGTGACCCTGAATCAATTGGGTCTGGGACATTATCGACCATCTTTTTATTCTTAAATTCACTTAAAGTAATTCTATGCTTTTCATCTTCAGCGTTAGGCACATCCTGAACGTAACCAGGGAGATCGACAACTTTTTTCCGGGCATGTTCACGTACTTGAACGTTCGTGTCTACGACGACGAGAAGACGGACCTGTTGAAGCATTGGGACGACACGTTCAAGTACATCACCAAGGCGAAGAAAGAGGGTTCCAAGGTGCTGGTGCACTGCAAGATGGGAGTGTCCAGGTCCGCCTCGGTGGTGATCGCGTACGCGATGAAAGCGTACAACTGGGACTTCTCTCAGGCCTGGAGACATGTCAAGGAGAAACGGAACTGCATCAAGCCTAACAACAGCTTCCTGCTGCAGCTGGAGACCTACCAGGGAATCCTGGACGCCATGAAGAACAAGGAGAAACTTCAGAGATCGAAGTCGGACACGAACCTAAAGTCTCCCACGTCGACGAAGGACCAGTTAAAAAAGGAGGAGAAGTCGGGCAACGCGGGAAGTGGGTTGCAAACTGTTTCGGGCCTCGAGCTGAAAAAAACGAGCCAGAGACCGAAGAGTTGGTCACCGAATCTGACCACCACGGAAAATATGTTGCCTTCTGGTATGCAGTTGTTGACAATCCTTGGTTGTTACGTTTAGATGTCTTCGTCTTTTATATTTTTATTAACACGTCGGTTCACTATCAAGCAGCGAGCACCCTGGAAAGTCTTACACGGTTAAAGAAATTTATTTAATAAGCCCAAACTACTAAAAGCTTAAACCACAAACATTTAGCTGCAGTGAGTTAAAGGTGACGGTCCGATTTTGACCTTTGGCGAGCGAGAGTGTGGTACCGCCCTCACACACCGCTAGACACTGTATACGTACACGAGGTTGCAAGGGTCCAGTACTTTTCAAACCACGTCTCGCTAATGCACATTTGGGGCGCCCACCACGTAGTCACAATCGCTAGATAAAAGACCCATCAAGTGCGCTTGGTGTCTAAACTGGCCTACTTCTGCGTTTTCGAGGCGTAATTTTCATTATTCGGCAGCATGTAGTGGAGTTTGAGAAGCATTGAACGGCGCGACAGTGCTGCCACTGCCAAGACATACATTCAGCCACTGTATCGGTAAAACAGTGACTGAATATTGAGAAGCAGACACTAGCACTCCTAGCTAAAAATGCCATGGAACTGATACTTGTGCCGAAACCCTCCGTTTAGGGGTATACTTCGTACTTTTCAAACTGTGTGTTTAAACACGTATAGTTTAACATAATAAAGGTTGCATTGACATTGTATGTGTCCCTGCAAGTGCGCTTGGTGTATGCTTTTTCTATAAGAACCCTAAATCTCTCGATATTTAAAAAACTCTGTGTCTTGACAGTGGCAGCACTATCGCGTCGCCCAATGCTTCTCGAACTCCGCTATATGCTACCGAATAATGAAAATTACACCTCGAAAACGCAAAAGTAGGCCCTTTTAGACACTAAGCGTACTTGGTGGGTCTTTTATTTAGCGATTGTGACTACGTAGGGGCCCCAAATGTGCATTAGCGAGACGTGGTCTGAAAGCTACGGGACCCTTGCAACCTCGTGTACGTATACAGTGTCTAGCGGTGTGTGAGGGCGCCACCACACTCTCGCTCGACCAAGGTCAACTAAGGACTCACACGCTTACCTTGATAAGCCATTACTGACTGTCAATTCCTTTGTTGGCACTGGCGAAGTAGCTTGTCATGCATCGTAGTTCATGCCAACGAAGGGGTTCATTTGCGACTAGAAGCAGACTAGACTAGTAAGATCATCCTCAGTGCGCTTTCCAATCTGTAACACAATGACTTTGGTTGCAGTTCCGCTCTCGCAGTCGCTCGAAAGCATAGACAAGACAGGAAGCACGGAAGTGACACGCGAGGATCTGCTGCGCTCGACGAACCAGAAGTCGGACATATCTCAGGAGGCTCGTAACGTCCTGATGCCTTGCGGGAACGGTCAATCGTACAGCGTCTCCCAGAACAAGATCGTCCACTTGCCGAGTCCGTCGCCCGACATACCTAGCGTGAAGAATCGGATAATCAAGCTGGAGACGCAGGGACAGAAAAGGAGAGGTCTGGTGCTGAACCTGACGAGCCAGTTCGAGGGTGTGGGTAGCAAACCGTCTTCCCCGACTTCGGACAGCGACAATAAACCTCGCGCGCAGAGTCCGATCATGCAGGGTGTACAGGAGAACGGTCTCCTGGCGCAGCAATCGTCGGAGACTAAGCAGGACGTGTGGGATCCTGGCGAGAAGGAGACGAAGAAAACGGAGAGTGGTAACAATAGTGAATGTCTAGTCTGGACTGCATCGTCCGATGCAACGTGTACCAATTCGTGTAGTAACGATAGTAAGACTAACGACGTAGTGAGTGCGGAAAGTGACTGTGTCGCGATAATGACAATGTGTCCGACGGTGGCTGGTCGGAAAGCGAGGAGAGACGGTGACCCGTTCAGCACGCAGGTGGACAGAGTATTCGACCGTGAAGAGAGGCACGGTGAGCCGGTGACGAGGGACTCGCCGAGCCGGCAAAGTTCATGGAACAGTTACGACAGTGCTGTGGTCCTGGACAACAATTCGGTACACAGTTCGTGGGCGACACTGCCGTCGAGGAATAGTTCCTGGGGCTCGTATGACTTGCGATCATCGGACCCCCTTGGCTCTAGCGGTTTGTTTCCTTACGACAAGGAGGAGATACCTTGGCACCCGGGCACGGTGAAGCGCACGAAGCAGAAATTGGAGGAGAACACGTCCTCCGGAACGGTGAAGCGGGTGTGTACCCAGACCTCTGATCCCGAGACCAAGGACCGACTGCCTGTCGAGGACGAGACGTATAATCCTGTGCTGTTGCACCGGGCGGGGTCCCCGACCTCGCGGAGCAGGGACTCGTCGCCTAGCCAAGAGACTAATTTTAAGGTCGATGTAAAAGTAACTGTTAGAAACTCGCCGAGTCCCATTAGGGGAATCGACATCTCGTCGCCGTCGATCCGTCAGGTCGGGAGGCTGTCGACGAGCGCGCCGGAGCCATCCTCGCTCTCCTCGGAGTCGGACCTGCCGGCGGCGTTAAGGTCCTGCAGATCGGAGAGCGAGACCTCCAGCCCCTGCGTCGTCAACACCACTCAGTGTCCTTCCGTGAAGCACCACAAGATGGTCCTCGAGAATCTTAGTAACAAGTCGATATACAATAAGCGCTGTCTGCCCGTGGACGACTCGCCGGAGGCCGAGTGCCCACGAAGCACCTCCGGCATCGTGAAGAATCTCAAGAAGGAGTTCGAGGCGAAATCCTCCACCAAGTCGGATGTGAAGATCCGAAGTCTGCCCTCGTCGCCGGTGATCCCGCACAATGAATCGAAGATTCAGGCCCCGTCCGAAACCAAAGAAGAAGAGAAGCAGGCCGCGTCCTCGCAGGAGAGCAAGGAGGACCGGTCGGTACGCGTCCTGGTGGGCAAGTACGAGGTGAAACCAGACTCCAGGAAGTCGAAAGCCACCGTCGAGTACAGCAGAAGGTCCGCGCCGATCAATCTGTCGTCCTCGTTGTTCGCCGAGCCACCGGAAGCTCCTGGCAGGCCGCCGGTGCCCTCGGCGAACGTTGTTGCGGTCACCAAGAAACAACAACAACACGGCAGGACGCATCCTCTTGCCAGGCTGCAGGTCAGGCCTAGGCATAATAGTCCGGTTTACAACACCATGTAATACGGGAGAGATATGTTGACGGTCTTCTCCCACCGCTGTCGAGAATCTGAGCGCGCGTACCTGAATGCATAGGTATGTTGACGTGGCCACGATGAAACTGTGTGATCTCTACTGATGCCAACGAGTCGGGGATATGGTCCTCTTCGAACTCGACGACTAATCGACCGGGATTTGCGTCCGCTTCCCACCATTGTCGAGCGTGTGTGAAGCAACGAACCTTCTCGCCACGGGTTGGCTGACTAAACTCTCCGTGCACCGTTTGAAACGCGGTAACTTTCTTCGATGTGAACCGAGCTACTTTCTTTCGAGAACTTGGAAGAATCTTTTCTCAAAGTATTTTCT
This sequence comes from Lasioglossum oenotherae, assembly GCA_028455765.1. Taxonomy (NCBI): domain Eukaryota; kingdom Metazoa; phylum Arthropoda; class Insecta; order Hymenoptera; family Halictidae; genus Lasioglossum; species Lasioglossum oenotherae. The sequence continues at coordinate 6,201,895 of CM052300.1, read as the reverse complement.
TGTCAATGTCATTGTGGAGCGTAAAAAGACGAACCCAATCACTACAATACTCATACTATTACGATCGTTTAATCCCGAGACATTTGTGTCTGAATGTATTCAATATCTTGATTTCCAGACACATATATTTGGAGATTATATGATCAAGACGATATGACCTTTTATACTGTACAAGAATATTGCACAAGAATATCGTTTACAAATCACCTTCAAAAGCAAATGGAATTGTCTCTACAATTTCTGTACACTGATACTTGCAACATCTCGACGAGACTCAAGTATTTCGGACCTATCTTTAAAAAGTTAGACTGTTCTAAAGGATGCGTGGAGATGTTTTTTTCTGGCCAACTGTAATTGTAAATTGCGAACTGCAACTCATTTTAGCGCTTAAAACTCGAACTCATCGCGAACAGATGGAGATTACTTTGCCTCAAATCATCGACAAAGGCTCTACTCAAGCGTCGAGGAACCTTTAGCGTCCATTATGAGCTTCGAGCTTGCCTTTGTCGTCTTTGTACTTCTTTTTTCTTTTTCACCGGCGAACCGGTAGTGAGAAGATTCGATGCTACTCGCGAGAGTCTTTGTACTACACTCCGCGATAATTAGATAAAGACAGGTCACCTATTTTTTCGATACTTCTTTAAACAAATGCAATTTGCAAACTTGTCGTACTGCTCTCTGTAAGATCATTACTCATGGTAATTTTTTTGAATAACAGCGACACGGAAGACTGCTGATAATAGTTTTTAGTAAGGCGAACGATAGCTTTTACTCGACGATCGGATGTGAACAGTGGAGCATCGAGTGCTGAGAAGCATCTTAACAATTTGTGCAATTTTGTAAACGCATTGTTTCGAAGGGATCGTTTTTTCAAATTCGTTGCTATTGTTGTTATTTGAAACGAACGAAGTTCTGTTTTTAAGACGCTTTTGTTCCTCATTTCTCGTTGGAATCGTGTGTCTACACTGTCTGGATCGATGTCTGTAACTAAAGCAATTAGCAAACTCGCGTGTCCTTCTAGCCGGCTGTCGTTGATCTCTAGTACCTGCAAAATTTCGCTTTTACGTTTTTCTTTGTACGTGCTTCTGTCAAACGAATCATGGAAAACGATAATATTTTCATAGGAGACATTATTATCATCAGTCTTTTGTTCCACCTAGCGCTAGTTAATGGTAATTGAACGCGTGCGAACGGGGCGAAAACTTTGTAACAAAAGAAAGAAAGAAGAGAATGATACAGAAAGTTTCTATATTGCATCAGTTTCGTGAGACAGTGAAAAAATAGATAGATAAATAGAATATTTATTGCACCATCCATGCATTTTACATGCTTTTGGATATTTACATAGAAATACTGTACATTCAGTTTCGCTAACCTAAGGTTGTACAATATATTCATTCAAGACACGGAAACTGTTATTCCTACGACATGTTGTCAGAGACCTAAATGGGCTTGGAATCAAACGTGATGGTTCACGAAGGACGTCATGTAAAACAAATTAAAAGAAAGAAAAAGAGCGGGGGAAAAAAAGCGTAAAAAATAAAAAGGCGGAGCCAGTCTTGAAGACGTTCGAAGGCGAGAGAGGAGCGTCGGCTCGGTCAGGCTGTGAACGAAAGGTCCGAGGTCACGCCCAAGCTGGCTCCTCCTTTTGTCTCGTTGTGATTGCTGAGGGCGCCGAGCGAATGATGTATACAAAGAGAAGAAACCGAAACGGGATGAAAAGATAGACCTCGGAGCGACCGTAACGTTTAAGCTATAACTATTAGTGATTTAGTGCAAATGATGTGATTAGGATGGTGCACGATGTGTATGCGAGATGAGAGAGGAAAGGTAGCGAAACCGCCCTCCATTTCACACTGGAGGGCTCTAACCCCTGTTCGACCAATCGAATTATCATCAAAAAGAAACTGTAACACTTTTGCACCCCCACACACCAACCAACCAACCACCCACCCACCCACGATCGCGGCATCGTCGTGCGACCCGATTGATTTTCCATTCGGTTGACAGTACTGCTTTTTTACCAACCAGTGACGACTATTCTCCGGCGAAGATTCGAGCATTGTGACACCACCGAGAAAGCACAATGAGCCACAAAACGCTGCTGGGAACGCTGCGTCGTGCGTTCCCACAAAACAAGAAATAATAAACGAAAAGAAAATTATATATGTGTCTAGGTCGTCGTCTACAGACATATCATCGGACCGCTCGTTCTGTTTGCGTTCGGAAAGCCATGTTGACCAATTTTATACTCCTCGTAGCCCCCTCATACCCCATCACTCCATCCCCCCGAATCACCGACAACCCCCCACCCCCCGGATGATGATGAATGCGAGGCTCGTTTTGATATGATGCACCGCGATGACTGTGTGTGTAGAAATATATTTTATTACCGAGATAATTTTGCAAATAATTTTCTCATACGTTCATTCTAACTGCTGTTGTCTCTCAGACGAGATATTTGAGAAACGAGAACAATCCCTGAGAGCGAATGCTATTAAACTGTAACACATTATATTAGAATAAAAAAAATGTTACTTCGCCAATGTTGTGATTTGCGCTTGGAAAACTCTGTGGATCACGGGGGATTATTTATTTTTCTCTTTTTTTTGTTTTATACGGGACAACTAAATGTCTGCTTTGAAGTGTGGCATCGTCGGCGAAATCGTCTTCGCAACAGAAAGATAATAAAACGATCCGAATGATTCGTCCTCTGGGACGGTTCTTCTTATTTTACACTCCCGGCCAAGAAGATAGTGCTTACGTACCAATAAGAACTTGTGCTCGTGAAGAGTAAATATGCAGAGTATGTAAAATTCAAATCACACTTTTAGGACCTCCTAATGACATAACTTCTTCCCTTAATGACATAATTTCTGTATAGAATGCGAATTTTTACTATTTTATTTTTCATAAGGTGTACACAATTAGAAGACTAAAGATCTTTATGCAAATTAAAACTTTTCTTACATCGATCGTGTGAAGCAAAAGTTAAAGAAATGTGTTCGTTCCTTTAATGATTTTAATCAATTGAACAGAGTGTAACAATGCACTGAAATTCTACAATTTGGTATTTCACAAATGCATAAAATCCACAGTCTAACAATTAGTTATGCATAGTCTAACAATTCTTTTTATACATATATAGTTTCCGAATTTTTTCTTCACTCAAATTGTTCCATTCTTTTGTAATAACATTTTACAATTTCAAACATAATCATCAACATATTTGGGGAACATATTTGCTGGTTCAATTAAGTCTTCTGTAGTACCTCGATTATCCAAACAGACGGTACATGAATGTTCCATTATTCAAACGTGTATTGTTCAATCTAAAGTGTTCCATATAAAATGTACTGTACAAATCAGTAAAGCTTTAATCTAACACTGTAGCTAGGTAATTGTTCTATTACCTGAACACTAATTGACGCACTGATTAGTACGGATAATAGAGGCTCCACTGCATCGTGAATTAAACGAGTAAATATAATCCAAATTGTGTCGTGTGTGGAGGCATTTTAATTAAAACAAAAATTCCACGCATGTGGTGGTAACAGTTTTACAACAAACAACAAATAACACTCCGTCGACAATATGGTTTTTCATTAATTATTCCTACGCCTGGTTTCTTGTTGATTTAGGCTGCAGAAAAATCCGCAAAATTTCCGAGGTGCTTATTATAGTCTCTAAATTAATATGCAAGCGATATTTCAGCCGAATGTTTAAACGTTTTAGCAATGAAAATGAGAATCGTGAAGAAATATTGCTGGCGGAGGGTTGAAACGAAAAAATTGTCACTGGAAATTGAAGACAACGCACATGTGCCATCTTTTTGACTGGGAGTGTTTTTCGCGCGGCTGCAGGATGGGCATTGACCGGGAACACATTTTCAGCTGTCGTTGAAACGTTTAATTTTCACAAGCGACATGTAAATAGACACGATGTTTCGAATATCGTCAACCAGGTTGAGCGTCTATCTCGAAGATGCGTCTGCCAGCACAGAACGCGATTTGCGGTACCACGGCAGCCGTTTTCGTCTTCTTCGCATGCTTGGGGTTCACCGGGCCTATGTCCATGCTGTACGTGGCTCCGTTTAAATTCCTGATCATCGCCAGAGTCTATCGAAGAGAAAACAACGTATTCGTTGAGAATCAGCTGATCGAGATCGAAGATCAACGTGCCCAGTAAGCAAAATGCTCGACTTTGGACAGCAGGCTATGCCAGCAGAATACTGGCAGAATACTACATCTGCGTCCGAATAAGTATCAACTTCATGCTGCTTTATGCTAGCACGGTGTGCCAGCACAACATGAGGCTAGAATGAAGGCAGTCCGGTCCTGAATTCTGTCTTCGTTACAGAGGGCAACACGGTTGCACCAATGTGGCAGATGCGAGCGTGCTGCCCTCTATAACGAAAGCAGAATTCAGGACCGAGCTGGCTTCGTTCTGACCTCAGCTTGTGCCGGAACACCAGGCCAACAGAATGCCATACATCTGCGTCCGAATAAGTATCGCTGGCAAGGTGTGCTGTCCAAAATCCAGCAGATTCCGAGCACACTCAGCTTCGAGCATCGTTCTGCCAGCATACTGCCCGCCATCAGGCTGTGCCCGTTATCTGCTCGAGGCAGACCTGGCTAACTGTGTGGATACTTACAGCGTGAGATCTCAAGTCGATCACCCTGAAGAGATTGATGTCGGTGCCACCGCATGCGAGGAACATGTTTGTCACATATTTCCCGCAATAGAGCAAAGAATGGTAGCTGTCGGGTTCCAGAGAGACCAGCAGCTTCCCGCTGGCATAGTCCCACAACTGAATAGGGTTCCGCCTTTGCCAAGCACAGGTCAAGATCTGTTTACAGAATGTACAGGGTGTTTCAGAATTATATGTCGCGACCACAATAGCGTGATTATGCACCTCGGGATGGGTGGAGATTTGTTACAAGAATGGACCGCAAATTTTAACTTAACATTGAATCTCAAGATCGAGATTGTTTTATACAGGGTGAGGCACCTAAGACTTACACCTACACCCCGGAAATATCTCCGTTGCTTTTAGTAATACGAGAAAATGTTTCAGGCAGAAAATGTTTGGTTCAGTGTGGCTAGTCTGTTTCCGCATTAGTCTCGGTATTTGGCGACTGGTTTTGATCTGCAGATTCGGAGCAAATAATATTGGCACCAAAATGACCGCCTCTTGCTTGCAAAGTATGATTGCAGACATTTGGTCGGAATCTGCTCGAACAGATTCTGCTGACTGAGAATATAGGAACGCAGAAGTCCCCGTACGAATACCTCTTTGCCATTCTTGGTTATGTCAAGCCCATCGCCGCACATGTGTACACCGGAAATGCGCCGAAGCGCGTAAGGTTGTCTGGTGTCCCAGAACTGAATTGTGTCGTCCCAGCCACCAGAGATCAGCTCGTGCGCCGATTTCGGATTGAAACACGCACAGAAAACCCTCGACTTGTGACCGTCCATGACTTCCAACGAATTGCTGGAACGATAATTATTCTAGCTACATTTCAGACTCATTATTAGTCTGCGAATCTTTATGCAAAATAAAGATTGTCTGCATTGATCACAGGGATCTATTTAGACATTTCATTCTTTCTTTAACAGATTCAACAAGTTGTAGTTGAAGGATTTTCATGAATTGAATTTGTCCCTCAGTGCCAAATTGGCACAGTGATGAAAAATCGGTAAAATAACCAGATAAACAGTTATTTTCCGATGATTTTTTATTCAAATTGATGAGTTAGTATTTACATCCTAGGTTTTTTGGTTATGTATTTCGCATTAAAAGAATAAAAGTCACGAAGTTTCGGACTTCACCTACAAATAACAGAACAGTATAACTTACTTCGAGAAAACTGTGTGAAATTGACACGAGGGACGGATGAGGAATAATCAAACAAAAAATTGTTTTTGCCATAAATGCATTATAAAATTATAAAAATAAAGCGGAAAGCTTGCAAACCGAGCGGTCGTCGTGGAGATCGTGTGATCATGGAGATAACCACAAGTTGAAACGAACTTAAAACAGATTACTAGTGACGTTATTATTATTGTAAATAGTCGTCGGCCATGGTGGAATTGTACAGGAAACAATCGCGATTAACGAGAAGGTTTTTAGGTTAGAAGGTTAACGAGAAGATTAACGCGATTGCGATTAACAATCGCAAACGGAGAAGGGAACATTGCAAGGGAATTCGCGATGAATGATTAACCAACTGCGAGTGGAGTTAGTATGAACGGAATATCACTGTAAAGCGAGAACAAAGCATAGCTGCGTTGTAAGACTTCTGGCATCGTCTGTTTGATCCCAGGGCTCTAAACTCTTCGTGCCTTCGAACACTGTTATTATTGTCATTATGCTAGCCGCAAAGTAAACGTACTGTAATTGTAAAAAGAGAAACTGTCCGATTTTCATTCGGCGTGACCACACCGAAAAATTACCTCTCGAGAGGGGGTACATAATTGTTTCCCTTCAAATCGTGCTCTATCTGGTGACTCTGAACACAATGCAACATATCAAACCTTGCTTGAAATATCCTTTCCAACGTGTTGGTTTCCTCGTCGTATAAGTAAAGCTTCGCATCGTCTCCTGTGGTTACGAATTTTGGTAAGTGAGAGTGGTAAGTCAAGCTAAGGGTCTGCCTCTTCTCTCGTATTGTGTAAATACATTGGGAGCTTGGATAATGCCAACACTTCACGCACCCATTCGCATCTGCAATCATTAAAAAAGAGAACAGTGTTAAAGCTCTCTTGATTATTTCACAACTGAATTAATAACGTAAAAAAAAAAGTTCAAGCAAATTTTGCATGGTTCTTACGGGGTGCAGCAATCTGATTTTTGTTACTTCGATTTTTTATCAAGATATGAAAACCTTCAGTTTTTTAAATAGAATGTCCAATATTTTTGATCGAACTCGGATGATGGAACTTGGCTGCTCTTTACTTTACCGGACTGAAAATTTGTGCCTCTCTCCTAAAAATTATTATGTATTTGGTATGTAATCCAGTAGATTTGTACCAGGGGCGACTGCAGATCGAAGTTTCGATCCTGTAGGATCAATGGTTTAGGAGCTATGCTTGTTTAAAGTTGAGCATTTTTGACAGGTAAGGGCGTCGCCATATTGGTTTGCAGTGACAGTCGCACGCCGCTTACTGAATTGGTTAGGATTAGGTTGAGGGGGGGGGGGGGGCGGAAAGGTAAGCGGCTCGCGGTCGTCACTACAAACCAATATGGCGGCGCCCTTACCTGTCAAAAACACTGCAGATTGCTCAACTTCAAGCAAGCATAGCTCCTGAACCATTGATCCTACAGGATCGAAACTTCGATCTGCAGCCGCTCCAGGTACAAATCTACTGGGTTACATACCAAATACATCATAATTTATATGAGAAAGCCACAAATTTTCAGTCCGGTAAAGTAATGTTTACCCTGTGACTTTACTGTAAGTAGAGATGGATCTCTAGAAATGGTACTAACATGTTGCAGTTACAGTTCTCTTGATCGGATGCGATTTGTGAGTCGGCCTGTGTTGAACCGCAGTCGTCGGGCTCGGTTTTTGTGTCATTTCAGTGTCGCGCAGTGTCAACACATCTAAGTGAGAGTCCATTTTGAATAATTTAACTGTTCCATCAGTTAATCCAGCCGCCAGGAAATCGCGAGCCTCCGTGTAACATATGCAAAGAACGTCTTGATCATTCTCTCTAAAAGAACGTTGCTACGTCGATCGGAATGTTCAGAAAATGAATCTCATTCTCATTGTTACTAAAAATATATTTAATCGTTATTGATCATTAGACTGCGGAACTTGATGCATAAAATAAAAATTTCTTGCATCAACTGCAACAAACGAGGACCGTATAAAAATTTCTTTCATTTTTTAATAATGTTTACGAGCTCCGACTAATACATTGATGTTCTTAAATTGTTTAAATCTGTCTACTGTTTCAAATTGCGCGTACTCATTTTTATTGTAAATTTATAAAATCCGCAGTCTATATGATCATTATTGAGATCAAGGAAAATTAATTTCATTTGAAAGGAATTTATGATTAAATTAATTAAAAAGGGAAAATATTTTGAGGAAATGTCAAATTTATATGTCCACTTAAACGATGGGCTTTTACTTTTTGCTTAGAAGTAGTGTATGTTTAAATTCTACAGTAAAGTTGATTTCTTTGGCAGTTGTAGCAGTGAAACTAAATTTGCATACAGCTGTTTGAGGATAGTCACATTGCCATCTATTTGTAGTCGATCTTGTGGCGGCACTCCAACGTTACTCTCTTGGCTGAGGTCTGTCAGGGAATGCATCGCTTGCCGGAAGTTGCGACCAACTTCCTTCTTCACCGTAGCTATTGCCGAAACGAGTGAGAACCATTCAAATACATATAATCATCCCGTAAGTAATGCGAGATTTTTTCATGTTTTTGAAAGGTGAAATACATACTAAAACATGATCACAACCATTACTATTCTATGTACTGTGATCGTCCAACAGGAGATGGCAGCAGTGTCGCCAAATCGAGGAAGTCGAGGGGAATACAGTTTATCCCCTCTCTGATAACCGGATTAATACGTGACCAGCTTACGGTCTCTACGGTGGGGGATATTAGAGTATGCTCATGGTGGTAGAATGGGATAGTGGAAGGGGAGAAGGCGGAGTGGGAAAATCGACCGTTTTTGGTCGATTCTGGTGACACAATCAAAATTTCTATCAATATGCTTCAGTCAAGATGCCCTTTGAATGCGCCTCGTCTGTCTTCGTCAAGCAATTGGACCATTAGTGGAAGACGTGTACCGCGGAGTAGGGGAAATCAAGTGGTCCCTACAAGTTTCTCACTACAATCTCCTGATGGACGATCCGAGTACATTTCCCTTCATTTTCGACGAATCGAAGTGTAGGTGTAAGTATAGTAGGTACAATCAAATGTGGGGTAATTCTGTGAGGAAAAATAAAATTGTTTCATTAGACTGTAAGACTGTTTTCAAGAACTGTAAAGTAAACACTGTCGTGTTTGTTCTGATTTAAACAGTCTCGATTTTTACTTATGGAGTGATAGGAAATCATACGGAGATTGAATCACTGACCAGTGTTCCGTCTTACAACAATATGCAAGGAGATGCGCAATATTTATATCGGATGACATAATATTTGGAATAAATTAACAACAACAGTGAATTAGTACAAGAGTGAAAACAAAAGCAATGTATAAATATTTGATACAATTCCATTCCATGTATCAGAATATGAAAACAATGAACAGTATAATAATATAATTCGTTAAAAGCAACATTTCATATTGCTGCACGATAATCTATGATTTATTTATCTGACAAGCGTTACGTTGAATCAAGATGGATAAAGATTTACGATACGTACCATTTCACAGAAAATCGTAGCTGGATTGAGATTTACAACCATTTATGTAACACTTTACCCGGTGACAAAGCAATCATTCTAATACATTAGTTATTTGACGAATGTTAGGTTAGTTACAATTGTAAATGCAAAGCTGACGATCGATTTAGATTTAAAATACAGTAGTCGCGGAAATCGAGATAACTTCAGACTCCGCTGCGTGATTTATCTTGTACCAAATCGAAATCAATTAGTTTTCACCGCGTTGCTATTTTTATATCGAAAATATATTTAAATAAACTCTCATTATGTCCTGGCGACATCGTGGGAAACAATTGTAATATTTTTATTGTATCTTTCATTCTAACTCTATTCTATCGTCTAACGCAGCTGCTCACCTCCTCTCCCCCTAATTTGGTAGTGGATATTCGAAGTATTTATATATATAATAATGCGTTATAAATAAAATATAAAAATTTATACGCAATATTTCACACTCCACATGAACTTACAAATTTAAAATTGTTATTTAAGTGGCAATAAATAAAGTTGTAATTTTATTGGTGAAAAATAAAGGATATTAGTTGACACAGATTATTAATAGATTAGTTGACAACCTCAAAAATCTCAAAAATTGAATTTCATTACTGACTAGTCGAAAATTTTTCGACCGTCTGGCTTGTCGTTGAGTTGTACTACTGAATTTCGTGCCACCTCCTTCGATATCATGTGCTCCTAATACAAAGATCATTTTTGAGGTTATCGAAATATTTTCGAAAAATTGAACTTTGTATTAGGAGAACATGACATCGAAGGAGGTTTCACGAAATTCAGTAGTACAACTCAACGATAAGTCGGACGGTTGAAAATTTTTGAAAAACTCGAAAATTGAAATTTGTATTTGGAGCACATGATATCGAAGGAGGTGGCACGAAATTGAGTAGTGCAACTCAACGACAAGCCAGGCGCTCGAAAATTGGCGAAAATTTTCGAAAATCTCGAAAATTGAGAAAGTATTGGGAGAACATGATATCGAAGGAGGAGGTGGCACGAAATTCAGTAGTACAACTCAACGACAAGCCAGACGACGGAAAATTTTTGGTTATCAAAGTTTCGCTATTTTTGCAAGTACTCAACGAGTACATTTTTGCGGAAATCAGTAGTATAACCCGACGACAAGTGGGACGTTCGGGAAAAATTGTTGGTTCAATAAATACAATACGCAGATATTTTATTTAATACACGGTCTTTATTTATTCATTGCAAATTTAATGCAACATAAAGCGTTTGTATATTGTACATGTACATAACTCATGTATATTGCATTCTAAACATCATAACACGAATGTTGACTAGCTCGGAGAGACTCGGCACACCGTCAGACTTCTAGTGTCGTACTGCAATACAGGGAGGTACGGACAATTATATTAGATGATCATCAGTCCACTGCTATACTGCTATACCTCGCTTGTGTTGCGGCAACCGATGGATAAACACGGTAGTACCACTTGCTGCAAATGTTCGAGACGCTGTATTGATAATCAGTAGACTGCGGATCTCTCTGCAAAATAAAAATTGTCGGAATAATATCAACAGATAGTGGTAATTGCCACTTGATTAAGTTTTCTCTAGTTTTTGGTGCACAATGTAATAATTCATGGTCAGTGTCGCAAGGTCGAGAAAATTGAGAGGAATACAATGTACCCCCTCTCTGATGTCCAGAGAGTAGAGTAATATGCGTCGCGCACGCGCAACGTGTCACATATTACTGTACTTTGATCATCAGAGAGGGGGTAGATCATCTCACCGTGATTCCCCTCATCTGGCGACACTGGTCTACGGTCTTACAATTAGTGGGGGACGATGGAGTGTGCTCCTGGTGCTGGAATGGGAAGAGAATCTCCTCAGTGGCCTTCTGTACCGATCAGATCACTTCGATGGCTTTCTGTTTCTTACTCCAGCCAGAATACATCCTAGAGGGCGTGAGAAAACACCGAATTATTCGAGAGACACGATCTCCCATAAGGCTGGCAGTCTATCTCTATCTCGTCGGTGCTCGGGCGTGAGCACTCTTATCACCGACAAGATATCTCGTCTGTGCTCTCATGCGGCTCTCATATACTCTCTGATAGCAGAGCATTTTCTATACAGTCGGTAATGCGGAACCGTAGACAGAAAAATCCATCGGATGGAATGTCTGTATTAATTACAAGTCTGTGGCAACGCTGAGGATTGCGCGTGTCGCTAGAGGGCAGGATATGCGCGAAACCGAAACAGGCGTGCACAGTCATCGTACAGAAACCGTAGATTGCGCGGCTACACGCGCAGACTCGAGGAGTTTAGCGAGTTCGTTGGCAGTCAGTCGGTAAGGTGTACGCTGCGTAGATGTTTCCGTTCTTCCGATGTGAATGATCGAGACATAGAGACACTCGTGCCTTCCACCATACTATATAGAGACATTTGAACAATCGTTGCCAGTTGCGAACACACTGTCTCCGCGGTAATGAACACGCTGATTACCGAGACGTCGCGTCACCCGCGTGAACGGTGAACACAGTTGCGCGGGTGAGCACAGATCCCACCAGGCTAGATCTCTCTCTCTTTCTCTCTCTCTCTCGACAGAGAGAAAAAGATAGCGCGCGCGCGAAAGAGAGAGAGAGAGAGAGCGAGAAAGAGAAAGATAGTCTACGAAGACCGTCCGTTTCCTCGTTGGAAATCGCGCGCAGATTTCCGACCGGAGCTGTCATCAGACCCGCGGACTCGGACTTCGGTTTCGCCGAACGCAACCTCGCGATTAGAATGTCGTCGTTGCGACTGTGAGAACGACGGGTCCACTGTAGGCAGCCAGCCCCAGGGTGTCGTCCAGGGAGGAGGAACACAGCTCCAGGCTGAAGCGGTGTCTGAGCGGTGTGTCGAGAAATTTAGAGACCACCGAGGAAAATGGCGGACCTCGAGGCAGTGCTGGCCGACGTCAGCTACCTGATGGCCATAGAGAACAGCAGGGATACCCCGGCTGCTCGCGCCAGCAAGAAGATCGTTCTGCCAGATCCCAGGTCTGGGCTATACCGATACTTGCTAAACTATTCTGCTTTTTTCCTTCGTGTATTGCTGCTCCAGTTATACATACCGTGCATACACTTGCTCTCTCTCTAGTAGCGACGGTAACGATACGCTCGTAACCTAAATAGTCACACACCAGCTCTCCGAAAAAGATGGAGCGAGAGAGAGAGAGAGAGAGAGAGAGAGAGAGAGAGAGAGAGAGAGAGAGAAAGAAAGAGAAAGCTCGTGCGCCGCTTATCGTTGCCATTCATTTATTCTTCCCAAGCAGAGATTCTTTTATCTGCCAAAGTGATCTCAGGCACACCGTCGATTTCGTTGACCCTTGTGCACCGATATCCATCCACCCACGTTACTATTTTCTGAACTGTGCTCAATCAAAATACGCCAGCCGTTCAACGCGAGAGTGGTGTAAGTCAATATTTGTCTGTGCAGTTTAACTCCGCTATCCAGTGGGTTTAATTGTCCTTGAATCAAATAACGTTATATTCTTGTACTGTCATTCGATGTTACATTTTGTTTCATAGAAAACTTCGTTCGACTTGCCCCATTTTTGCATTGGACGTGTATTCTACGAAGAGATGCTTCTTTGAACTTGATTGATGCATAGAATTGCTCCACCGTGCTGTCAGTGTTATATTCATTTACGAATACAATTTGGAACAGTGCAATTGTGAGAAACTCCGAGAGGGTTTGAATTTGAGGGTTTGTCGCGATTCCTAGGGACTAGGCGCAAAGTCGTGGCAGATAATAACATGGAAAATGTAGGAAAATGTGTAACAGGGATTTGTAGAAATTTGTTTTGCTTCCGGTAAATCCCCCGCTCGGAGGAGTCGTGTGTACATAAATGATTACGGTAATGTGTTCCGGGAGGGTAGGTCGTCGCGTTTCTTCCTCCCGGAAGCAGTTTGTGCGGATTGCTCAAAAGTATTAATTGCTGAGTGAATGCTCGTTCGCTGGGATCCCGATTCGACGGGATCGAGCGATTGCCACCGACTACATTGATTGCACGCACTCAAATGATGATCGCATTAGTCCCATTACTACGCCTCACCACGTTTCCTGCCCCTCCCTTCTGCCGTCCTCCTGTCCTTCTTTGTCTGGCAGGAGCCGCGAACATAGTTTCTCTCTCTCTCTCTCTCTCTCTCTCCGTTTTTCTTCCTCTGTCGCTCTCTCTGCGCACACGTATCCACTGTCCACCGATCCGATGCTTCGACACCCTTTCTCAATTCGCCGCTCCAGCGCGCCATTTCGGAAAAATTGTTCACATATAATAAACGCTGCCAATCAAACGCACGTATAATTACTGATGATCGGAGGCGCGGATCAGTTTACCATCAGCGTCACGGAATGTTAACTAGCGATGACACACCAGGTAGTCGCGATACTACACTCCCGGACAAACAGACAGCTCATCTTCCATTTTTCTCTGGCTTAAAATTTCTTGCGAACATGTGTACAGAATAGAAATAATTAATTTCCTCGCGAGAACGAACTGAACGGATTTAACAGATTGTTTCTATTTGTTGCACAAAATTTTAGCAATTTTTTCAGGTTGCGAACGATACATGCGTATTTACGAACCTTTTCAATGAAAACAAACTGAACTCACACTTCTGGACGAACAGACAGCTCATCTTACATTTTTTTCTGTCTTAAATATTTCTTGCGAACACAAATACAGGATAGAAATCTTAAATTTTTTCATGGGAACAAACTGAACGGATTTAACAGATTGTTTTTATATGCCACACGCCATTTTCGTAATCTTTTTTACCAACAGGTGAAAAATATGGGTTTACAATTAGTTAAATCGATACAGGAGGCTACAAACAATATATGTATGCATATTTACGAACTTTTTCAGTGAAGATAAACTAAATTTATTCGACACATTATTTTCGAAACACTGCACAAAATTATTGTTTGCGGATAATATGAGCTCCTTTTTTAAATTTGCCTACTGGACGATAAAATATAAAATTTTAGAATTTCTAGACTAACATATTGAAGTGTTTAAACAAAAATTGATTAGACGTGCATCTGTGATAGGTGTAATAAACACAAACTACTCCAGACAGTAGTCAATTAATATTTCTCAGCCCCTAATTAATGATAGTAGAACAAAATTTCGATGAGAAACGTGACAATTAAAAGTAGTTCGCTTCTAAATCTGTTCGATCAATTCTTGGGTTTGCTCGGCAAGGACAATCATAGCTGAATCGGTTATTATTTATTTTCCGTCCGGCATTGTAGGCTCTTGTGTCTGCCAGTAAAATATGACAACTATTCGGTGGGGAATCCCGGTTCAGGGTCTTCACATAATAAACTGAATTTTGCGACCAAATGGAAAGAAAGAAAGAAAATGAGAGTGCTTTGGCGTCAACAAAGATGTTTCTTCCGGTTTCTAGTAAGATTGATTATATTGCACAGAGAGGCATACCGGAAAGGGGTCGGGTTTGCTTGTTCCCACAATTTTTATTAATGGACTGCCATGCCTTTGTTATGCTCTCGAATGCTCTTTTAAAACATAAATACCATTCGCTTCAGAAATTGTATTTCTATGGCACATTTTGCTAATTTAATTTCGTTGTATTCCACGTTTCATCTTTGATGAAGCTCCGACGAGTCTGATTTATTTTTACTTTCGAACTGGTTCTAACGAATACCTTTTCCATTAATATTAAAATCCAGCGGACTTGTTCCATAAATAAATTCATTTGGTAGTGTTGACGTAGGCAGCTTTATTAATTAACGGTAATTAGACCGTGGATTTCATAACATCTATTTATTCAGGATATAAAAATATCAGTATTTCCAGTTTATAAGGGATGAAACAAATTTCTATCTGATTTCTGTTTTTTTGCAATGGCTGCAGACAATTTTTAATTCGCATAAAAATCCACAGCCTAGCGGTGATGAATAAATCAATACTAAAATGCCAGTAGGCATGTTTGAACTCTTTCTGTTTCAATTAATGGAAATAATTATGCAAAAGTGGCGAATGTGTAACTCTTCATAAAGTCCGGTTATTTGTAACTCTTTAATATTCGTTTAAATGTTGTCTCTGTTGTCACAGCAAACGCAATAAATGTCACTTTGAGAATGATCCACATAAGGATCGAAACGTTGATAAGCATGTTTAATTAATTGCACATTTGCTGGTTTTCTATAATAAAATTTATTATATATTTAATTTTCGATCGAGAAGAATTCACCTTTATTTGCGGTGACGTTCATTTTCTGGATATGTACTTGACCATTCGGAAAGCTTATGCATTCGATACTATTTTTACATATGTAAATTTCATCAAAGTCGAGAGCCAGGCGAACGAAACCACTCGTAACCGCGAGTTTATAACGCGGACGACTGGAGAGAGCCATTGTTCCGAGGCCTCATAGGCAAACGGTGTATTTTTCAACTGTTGATGAATTGGCACTGAAGTTAGGGTCTAGGATTTGATTTAGTACTACAAGTTTTGGCAAGCACGTGCGTTTTTTAGCGTCCCGGCATTCCAACTCAAGAGATTGACATGTCGTAAACCGCAAAACGCGACACACCAGTTCAGAGATTTCAAATCACGAGAAACTTTACCCAGAGGTGTAACACGCCGATTTTTATGAAATTTATACAGGATATAGTTTGTTGAACAATTAATATATTTAACACAATTTTTTTTTAGCTGCTGAGATTTATGTGAACACTTCACCTACCGAAAGCCTATTCCATAGGATTTTCAATAATTGTGCTGTACCAAAAGAAACCCATAGATATTTTCTTTTGCATTGCGATCTTAAATGAAACTATTAGATGACGTTATTGAAGATGACTTGTTAGTTCACAATGAAAATTGCTGTTGCTGTTGAAGGTTCCATTAAAAAGTGTTTAGCCTTGTACCATAGATACTTCAAAATTATGCAATCATTTTTTATTATATTTATTTTCATTTATTTATTATTATATACAGGGTGGTCCACGCAACTTGCACAACTATAATAACTTCGAAAGTGTGCGTTGCACGAAAAAGTTTTGTATACAGAAGTTGCATGGTCTGAAGGGGTACATTGTGTAGTATGTTTATTTTTTTTACAGACGGACGCGTAAAGGACATATGAAGGTCAACTGCATTTTTTTATATGGATTCAGGTATTTTTTAATACATCAATCGATGCAGCTGGACATTCATTGTAAAAGAAGAGCTAACCTATGTATGTCGAAAAGTTAGTAGTTCTGGAGATATTTGAATTTAAATAGATCTAAAATACCATTACTGTCGTACTAAGACGTTAGTGTTTACTTACTTATGTAACGTCTTAGTACCACAGTAATGGTATCTTAGAGTTATTTAAATTGAAATATCTCCTGAACTACTAACTTTTCGACATATATAGATTAGTACTTTTTTATAACGATTGTCCAGCTGCATCGATTGATGTATTAAAAAATACTTAATTCCATATAAAAAAAAATGAAGTTGACCTTCATATGTCCTTTACGCGTCCGTCTGTAAAAAAAAATAAATATACTACACAATGTACCCCTTCAGACCATGCAACTTCTGTATATAAAACTTTCTCGTGCAACGCATACTTTCGAAGTTATTATAGGTGTGCAAGTTGCGTGGACCACCCTGTATACATATTAAGGGCGTGGAAATAACCCTCAAATCTTTGCTAATATCTCGCATAGTTCGCGTAGAGCGTCTTGGCCCAAAACAATGATTTTTTTTTCAATTTGCATATTTTCGATTAAGGAATGAAGTCATATAAAAAGATTTCAGAAAAAAGTATTTGTGTAAACAATATTTAAAAGATTCATCTGTTCTTCAATATTCCTTATCAATTGTTTATCGATGTTTATGTAACCTCGTGTACGTAATCTATGGACCAAAATAGGGGATAGGTGTTTTTTGTCATTTAACAATAGTTATTAAATATATAACATTTACCGACCAAATAGGGAAGAGAATTTTCATCCCCACGAATATCAGCAGCTAAAAAAAATTCATGTCAAATATTTTTCAACAACGTAGGGTGAAGTGCCGAAATATGGTATAGTCCCCTATTATGGCACTACCTTATATATCTTGTAAAAGAGAAGTCGTACTCTAGTGAGAAACTTCTCAAACAAAAGTTTACCATGTTTACTCAACAGTGTGCAGTGTAAGCCGAGAAATTGAAGTCGTCTGGTCCAATTCATAAAAAAGTTATTCGGATTTAAAGTGTGTTGAATCAGTTATGCTCGTTAGTGTATGTTATCAAAACTCGAATTAACTCCCAATTAAATTTTAATACTATTCTCCCCAGTAATATTTAAGACTTTCTGTTTTTGAACGAGTACATTAATTTTTTCAGAAAAAAAAATGTTAGAATCACGTTGTTTCGAAATTGTTAACTAGGCGTGACCTCTGAAATGTTAGAATTTTAGAAAACCATCGATATCTCCTAAACGGAAACCTAAATTCGTAAAATGGCGAAGGTCTCATTCATTTATGTTTGTATTAGTGCACGATTCTAGTTGACCCAGTATTTTGGGACACGCTGTAGAGGAACACTTTCTGCGAAATCACTCGGTCAATCAGGTGCGAGCTGATCGTGAACGAATTTCATGGTCCGGGACTTGTCCCGATAAGATTAGCTTCAATCCTATCGCTAGCGGAGGATACAGGGTTATCCACTTAACCGTGCAGGACCTTTCCCAGAGCTGACTCTTCTCTCGACGTTTCGGCGACACCAATTTCCCGAACGCAGTTTTCCATTGCACACCGCGCGACCGAATTTTCGGAGACCGGTGCGGATCAATCGAGCATACACGCATTTGTGTCGACTAGAATAGTTTTATATTTTAGTCATTTTAGATACTGTGCGAATAGTGCAAAATGATACTATACAGGGTGTCTCACTGAAGGTGGCCGCCTAAATATCTCTTTTATTTTTAATGGCACAATTTAAATGGTATCGAAGGAGGAATATCATGGAAGAACAATTTTTGTTGTCCGGTTATTTTTCCATAGTTCTTTCAAGGTCATCGTTATTTTTGGTCTCGGGAGAACTTATTTCTTTTTATTCCATCTTGTTCATGACTTAAGTATATTCAAATGTATTTCTTCAGTCGCTATAAGTTGGAATAAAAAGAAATTAGTTTTCCCGATAAAAAAATAACGATGACCTTGAGAAAACTATGAAGAAACAACCGGACAAAAGAAATTGTTTGTCCATGATATACCTCCTTCGATACCATTTAAATTATGCCATAAATATGTTTCGTGCCATTAAAAGTGAAGGAGATGCAATAATTTTTGAAAATTAAATATTTCATTTGAGGCAGTAATTTGTTTGAAAATAGTATTTTATTTGAAGAATACTGAAAATATTTGTATTTCGTTTTTATTCTCAAGATAAAAGTCTGCTCGATCGCGTGGTGTAGTTCGATTTTCCGCTGGACCCTTATTTTTTGAGATAGATTGAAAAATATCCTAAAAAATTGGTGCAAAAGTGGTGTCTCTCCGTCTTTAATGCTTGTTCAAACATATTTAAACGATCACAATGTATTAATATTGGGTATCACGGGATTCGGGAAAGTCTGCAGAATCTTATGCTCTAAAGAACAATTCAATATCTTTTCTAATAACATCACAAAATACTTGTTTAAATTTGAAATATACGTTTTTTTTCTCAAAGTCATGTTTCTCAAAAACTGTGCGTGTAGGAGCAAAATTAATGTCAGATTCGGAATCAGCGCAAAAAAACTATAAGATCCACCCAACAGTATATTGGAAACATGTTTAGTGTTGGACAGTGTCATCAGAGAGAGGGTAAAACGTATTCCCCTCGTTTCCCCGTTCTAGCTGCCTACCCCTGTGTAGATGATTGATATATGTAGTGCGGCAGAAATAATTGATGATCCGACTTGATATACATATTGTTAGAAAGTTTCGGTGATTTTTCTATGGAAGTTGCAAAACTAGGTGTCTTCCTTTTATCGAAAGTTACAGAGACCTCGTCAGCTCTCGCAAAATACGTACTTTAGCTTGCCCCTCGTCCTATGGAGCCCGATAAAAAAGTTATTGCGTAGAATCGATGCCATCCACACAGGGCTGCTAATGTGCGAAGTTTAAAGGAAATCGATCGCCGATAATTCCGTAGGTATTTTGCATATGGTGCTTTATCTTTGAAAAAGCTGAGTGCGAGGTCGGAAAGATCAGGTTAGAGAATTAAAAAGGGGTGGACCAACCCTATCACTGTAACCTCTAAATTTAATGTTCTAACGATTATAACCATGGCGGTGAATGGTGAAATTCGTAAAATTGAAGATGGATTTAATTGAATATTATTGAGATGATCTACAATGTAATAAATAAATGGGACATATTTAAATATAGAAAGCTGATGAAAATATAGGGGTGCGATTTAATGATTCTACTTTTTTAAGTTCAGTGTTGCTATAAATGCATTAAATTCAGTGTTGTTATAAATGCGTTAAGTCCACAGTCTATTATTTATTGATTATAACTGTGTACAGTATCATATTCCAACACGATCCTCAACAAAAAAAATTTGCAATATGCATTTATAATATAAATTTATAATATAAATGCATATATTTAAGTTGTACTAATTGTTCATTTTACAAGGATCACGAAGTGCCTTCGAAAATCGGCCGTCGCGAGCCATTAATTCCGAGGGCTGGTCTAGGACAAATTGTTTGAACATGTTACATCAAGGATAAATCACCAACTGCTCCATTACATCGTTAATCCGTAGAAAATACCGCGACAATCTTCCGACGAAGATGGGTCAATTTTCTCTTTATCGCAATATGACACATTCAAGCTATATTGCGTAAATGGTAGAGATATACGGGGTGTCCCGTATTAAATCGATCCGTGTATCCACCTTTGGAACTATAAACGATACCAACAATGGTGACTAGACTGCGGATTGTATGCATTTATAACGGGAATAGGTGGACGTCATTTAAAACAGTAAACACATTAGGACAATTTAAGAACATCCATATGTTATTTTCAATTTATTAACATTGCCAAAGATAGAAAGAAATTTTTATATGGTTCTTCTGTTTTAAAGATCCCCAATTTAATGATGACACTACGAGAAAATTCAGCGACCTCATTAAGAATTATTAAAAGAAGGAAAAGATTTTCAATTAATCTCTGTTCGTCAGAGTTGGCTCGGGAAATGTTTATTTTGCGCACAGATTTTAGCGATTTTATGCATTAATAATTAGACTGCAGGTTTTATGCATTTATAATGTATAAGTAATGTGGAAAATGATCCGCACTCTATTCGTAGCAAAAATGAGAAGGAACAGCCTATACCAATTAAAACATATATAATACTATTTTCAAATGATGAAAATTGTTAAAGAAGGAAAAAGATTTCTAGTTTTCAATGAAGAGTCAGTCCATTGAGTATTTATCTGTTCACAGAAAATCGTAAATGGACGAGCGGACGTCGTCGCCGGAAAAAAAAGGGGAAAATGTTCGAACGCGATACGATATCAATTTCTACGATTATTTCGCTGCAATGATAAGTTTCAATAAATACCACGTGGGATGGCACACACGCGTTCCGATAGTAGCGATACTTCACATTGATTATAATGTGCCAATGTTTACGCTATCGGTGTTATTTTCGATCCGTAAAACAGGAACGTAACGAAGGCTCGTCGTGAAAATAAGTTGATTCGATAGCAGGCTTCCTTTTTGCTGGCTGCGTGCCAACAGCCGAGCAAAGATTTCACGTGCTTGCACGGTGCTCGATAAGGAAACTCGGTTCACGAACTTCGTGAAGCAAATCTCTCTCTTTATTTCCCCGATTTTCCAAATTTATCGTCGTACGGTTTTCATTTCGTTATGCTGAACATGCTGTAATTATTCTTGTCCCTGTTTCGTACACTGTTCATTGCAAACAGAACGGTTTCCGGGATCGTGAAATCTAATTTTGGCGAGTGGAGTGTTTTTCCCGATAAGTGTCGGAACACGGCCAGGTACATTTATCACAAGTAATCGGAATTATATCATGTTTGGTGTCATTTTCGTTAGAAAAATGCAATGGATACGTTGGTGAAAGTCCCATAAAAAAAATAATTCAAAATAAAGAAGTTTCGCGATTGGATTAGTTGTGGTCTGACACCGATATATCCGACCCGTATTATGTTACATTCCTCGGCGAACGAGGGCGTCGAGCTTCGCAGCCTCTCACGGGGTACACCCCGCGGTAGTGGGGATAACTTCCGGACAATTAAAGGCGAGAACGTTTGGACAGTTATGGAGAAAACACTGTACTTATTTACCAGAACATGAAACTATGCTGTGTTTCAATCTAAGAAACTTTGATAGAGGATTTCGAATACGATCTTAGACAATAAATGTTTCGTGCACGTGCCCCCGGAAATAAATAGTTAAAGAGTGAATATTAACGAGAGTTACGGTTTTTAATCATTTAACACGCCTAAATTAATTTTGTAACTTAAAGTTCTACAAAAAACGTAATCTGAAAGAAAGTCAGCAGTGAAATTGTTATTAGATTTTTTATTTAGTTAAATTATTATTAGAAAATTATTAGTAAACATTTCTTGTACTTATTATGAAATTGTTATTAAATTATTTATTTTTTAGTTGTTAAATTATTATTAGAAAGTTATTAGAAAACATTTCTTGTACTTATTACAAAACTATTTCTTGAAACTGGAAATGATTTTACGAATGTTTTGCTTATTTTAGCATCTTTCATCACATCTAACATCACAAAAAGTCATTGTCTTTTACCGAATTTGTTGAATTAAATGTAATGCATAAATAAAAGATATTGATACCAGTTTTTTAAACTAACAAAAAAAATTACAATGCAACCCACATTTTTCATTTTGGTTTGATAATAACGTGGTAATCTTTCACTTTCACGAAGACAGTGTGAACTATAATCTCGATATCTTAATCAAACTTTTTCAAGAGAATAACGTTTAGAAAATCCCAGCACAGAGACGCTTGCTCCCATTGCGAAGAATAAATTGATACAGAGATGTGAAAATTTCGGTCGTTGAATATTAATCACCCGAGTTTCGTTCTTATCACTATAGCGCAAATAGTGAAATCTACCCGCGAAAATCCACTTTTGTTCCCATTTGGATTCAAATCCCCGGTCCACTAATTTTCTCTTCGCCTCGTCGTTCGTTTCTCCCGCCTCTTATTCATGGAATATGCCAGAGCGCTGAGAATTGGAAAACGAAGGCGATACGAAACACTGGATTAGATTTTTATGGAATTTTTAATTTCTCAAAGCCTTTAACGGGAACTGTAGCAATTATTTCAATTTTTATTTTATCGTACAATATTGTAATGGTTTATATATTTTCATAAAAATGTCCACTTTAGTCATGATTTTCAAGCGTCTCGATTAAATTTTTCTCAAAGTCCTTAACAGGGAAAGAGCAATTATTTCAATTCTAGTTTCCATCAAATTGTGTAAAAGTCTCTACATTTTCATAAAAATGTCCAGTTTAGTCATGATTTTCAAGCGTTTCAATTAAACTTTTTTCAAAGCCCTTAACAGGAAAGGAGCAATTATTTCAATTCTAGTTTCCATCAAATTGTATAAAAGTCTCTACATTTTCATAAAAATGTCCACTTTAGTCATGATTTTCAAGCGTCTCGATTAAATTTTTCTCAAAGTCCTTAACAGGGAAAGAGCAATTATTTCAATTCTAGTTTCGATCAAATTGTGTAAAAGTCTCTACATTTTCATAAAAATGTCCACTTTAGTCATGATTTTCAAGCGTTTCAATTAAATTTTTTTCAAAGCCCTTAACAGGAAAGGAGCAATTATCTCAATTCTAGTTTCCATCAAATTGTATAAAAGTCTCTACATTTTCATAAAAATGTTCGGTTTAGTCACAACACAATTTGTCAAAGGTTTCAGCAAAATTTTCAGTCAATGTTAATTACTCATAGTCTTTACGATAAAAGATATATTTATTATCTTTCACAAATAATAATATATATTAAATATTTAAATTAAATAATAATATAACTGTTGAAATTATTATATTCAATTCTGGTATTCCATCAAACAATATTGACAGCGCTATATTTTCATAAAATATGGTAATTTGTCTACTCATGCTTGATACAATTTTTCAAGCATCACCAGACGTGTCTTTACAACGACTTCCTACAAATCCATAAATAATCGAAATTTGTATCAGTGACGTTTGTTCTACAAGCCTTGATCGTATTTCACGCGGTAGAAATTAAACGTGATTCGAAAATAGAAATCTACCGGAGTCCAGGTGCTCGTGCAGTGTTTCTCAAATTTCTCACAGAGACGAAACCTTATTTTCTATCGAACTATTTAATTCCATTCTCCATTAACACTTTTCGTTGGGATGCAATCATTTACTAAACTAATTCTTCTAGTCTTACAGAGAAATTGAAGTCCTTCGGTCCATTCATATAAAAGTTATTCCGATTTAAAGTGTGTGGAATCAGTTATGCTCTCCTTACTGTATAATTTAATATAATCTTACGCTTTATAAATGAAGTATACAAACTATAAACTATTTGCTGATGCAAAACAATACATAGGTACGATACAGGGTGGTGCGATGACGCACCTTGAATATTTCCGTTGTTTGTAATAATATGAAAAAATGACACAAAAGTTGCAAGGTATAGAGGGGAAAATATTGTAATGTAAAAATGTGTTGTATGTGCTCGAAAGCGTTTCGGAGATTTTAAAGAGTCATCGTGATTTTTTTTAACCTACTTTTTGTATAATGATTCGATAGAGTATCGAATTCTGCGTAAAAATATACTGACCTTGAATTGACCATGAAATCTCTTCGCGCGCGTAAAAAGTGTTCACATCGCAATATTGTCGCCATTATACCATACAACGTTTATTAACATTTTTTTCACGTTATTACAAGTAATATTTAAGGTGGACAAAGTTATTCTCCCACCCTGTATATTTGTTTAAACGTGCTCTTCAGGAACGTATCCATCGTATAAAAAACAGAAGGTGGATATTGGAAAATTGATCACCGGTTATAGAAGTTCCGCGATTTTGCCAGAAACGAGCGAGAAAATTGCAGCCCTACAAAAATCAGTGGCACCTACAGTTGATTTGTGGATTTTCCGACGTGGTGCTCATGAACCACTGCAAGCATGACTCAATTACGATCCAGGAACGGAGCACGTTTCAAACGATTCGTTTCACTACATTTAACCGAGAAATGTTGAGTCACCCGATTTACACAGCAAGCAAAGAAAATCGACGGAGAATTGAGGGACCACGGATACGCGCGGACCATGCGGGAACTGATACGCTGTAATTTTATTTGCTAAGGAAACGCCGGCCCGGTAGAACTGTTCTAGATGAATAAATACACCGTGAAACTTGTCGAACACTTTGTCAATGTTTGATATAAACATCGCGTTATAACGCCGCACAAACATTGCAATCGTGCAGAATATTCGTTTGCAAGCAAGGGTAAAAAGAACACAATTTCTTCGCGTTACTGCGCTATCAAAGAGCACTTGAATGGTAGAATTTGTCGAAATCTGAAATTTTGTTTTAACAATAAAAAAACTGGAAATGTTTCTATTTAGTGGTGCCACAATTATTGCGAAACATATTTTTTTTTCTACTTTCAACAGCCTCTTAAAAGCGCAGAAAAATTGAAAACATCAAAACTTTGTATTAAAAGAGCCGTTCGTTTTTAAAATTTTCAATATTTTTCTCTCCCTTCGGTACCGATCATAGCCAGCGGCATGCTAAATAAGAGAATCAAGCGCGAAGTAAATACACAAGAATAAAGCTCAAGTGAATAGCTTCCAACTGAATTTTTATGAAATTGCAAAAAGCCCCTTGACAAATATGTACTCGAGGAAATATTTCAGTGTATGAAAATATTAAAATGACAAAGTTCTTTATCGAACGTTCGTTTAATCGGACACCTTTTGCCAGGTGTACTGTCCATAAATATTTGACCACCTGCAGTTTATCGAAAATCTACAAAATGTATTTGAAATACGGCATTCCAATCAATTTATTAATGAAACAAATCTTTATGCCAAAGCCATATGCTGTCCATTGCGCCCAAAACTTCCATCGTTCATTACAATTGTAAATATCATCGGAATTATATCATATTTGGTATCGTTTTCATTAGAAGAATGCCACGAATATGTTGGTGAAAGTTCCATAGAAAAATAATGAATAGCAAAGAAGTTTCGTTATTCGATTAGTTATGTTTCTCGGCGACCGAGGCCCTCAAGCTTCGC
This sequence comes from Lasioglossum oenotherae, assembly GCA_028455765.1. Taxonomy (NCBI): domain Eukaryota; kingdom Metazoa; phylum Arthropoda; class Insecta; order Hymenoptera; family Halictidae; genus Lasioglossum; species Lasioglossum oenotherae. Next base: position 6,176,160 of record CM052300.1, on the reverse strand, counting down.
TGTCCTTTCTACGTTCGGCAGATGTGAAAGAAGAGCATATTCCTCGCCGATAATTGTCCCTCGGACCCGTGCTTGGGACAAATAATCGAGAGAACACTGTATTCGTCAGTAGACCGTGTCTGATAAACGACAAAGGTATTGCACAATAAATTTGCGCTAAACAGTACAGACCACAATCCTTCATCCTGGTTTGTGCGGATTAATCTCCTTTCGGGCGTGTACACGCCCCAATCCGTTTCAGGAACGACCCATTCCAACGTACTATGCTTGTAGAATGCTATAGGGTCTTAATCCACATTAACCCTTTATGTCCTGGACGTACCGCAAACGTTTGTTCTCATCTCACTAAAATGATTAGATATTTCAATGATCTATGCTCTTACAGTCGGTCTAAACTGTATTCGGAAACCCATGTTTGAACGTGAAAGACAAACTGATACGCAGGAGTACAGAGAAGCGATCAGCAAAACTATCAAATCTTATTTTATTTCGTTTGAACCTGTAAGTGGTACAGTGTGTGCACCATTTAACGTAAATGGCGACTCAGATTACAAAGTATACATATATCACACTCGAATCTCTTTAAAATCCTGTATAAATGTTCTCGGACGCCTTTAAGTATATCATTTAAGACTAAATGTCCTAAAGAAGATAAAGAAACTATTTACAATCATCATAGTACAGGGTGTTTCAACTATTCTCGTAAAAAACAACTTTAAAGACTCGCCAACTATACTATTCTACATGTCTACAGGGTGTTCCAAAATCGTACAAACGTGAAGGGGATGATTCTACACGGGAAAATCAGTGGAAAATATACAATAAATTTGTTCATTTGACGCGTCGATAATCCGTCAAGTTCTTAATCTTTTGAAGAAGTAGAATGAGTCGGTTATGAACGGACGCGTCAGACTATTCGATAGCACGCGTATTCGCCGAATTTTCAAACTGATATTCCTCGGAAAGGCGAGTACAACTGAAAAAAATATTTTCTATATTTTTTTTCATGTAGAATCATCCCCTCCACGTTTATACCATCTTGGGACACCCTGTAGACATGAAATCGAATAGTTTACGAAACTTTAAAGTCGTTTTCTAAGAGAACGGTTCACACGAGACATGAGACACGTGGTTCCTTTGAGATTTTTGTTCTCTGAATAAAATAAAACATAATTTTGATCTTGGGATTCAATGTCAAGGTCAATTTTGCGGTCCATTTTTGTAACGAATCGTCCTCAGGTGCAGAATCACGTTACTGTGGTTACGATGTATAATTCTGAAACACCCTGTACAGTTTTATTCCGATATAAGACGACGCTGTTTATTTCAAAATAAGAAAATCGCTATCCTCTCTTTTTCCATTGGAATATTTTACGCCACTTTATAGTTTGTTGATGCATTCGAAATACGACGGAAAGGTGGTCCGAGCCATCGTCTTACATCGGAATAAATCTGTATCAGTGAAATATCGATGTGAGTCAGGAACGACCCTGGCATAGGCCTAGAACTCGCAGGACTCCGGGGGTTAAAGCTTGAAGCCTCTGCTATCGCCATTCCTCGTTCGCCTTTTCAGATATCTGAAGCAGATAGAAATCAAATAAAAAAATATCAATTTTGCAATATAAAAGGTAAATTAATAAAGGGATTTAATTTTTTCTACTAAAAGACATCGGCTTCCTATTGAGCCATTTTCCACAAGTTAAGATTAAAAGCTTTAATTAAAATCAAGATCGATATCTCGATCGGCTATGTAGGGATTAAAAATTATTTGATTGAAGTATAGATATTCTCAAGATTAATGTGTGCCTAGCTTGAATAACGTTACACAATTTATTGCTGAAACGTTACACCCTTTGAAAAATTTGCTTCTCTTGAAATAGCCGAGTTTGACATGGTCGTTCCATTACAGAAACAAAATATGCAAATATCATTGTTGTTATACCGGCGACGCTTTTACTGTCCCGGAAATGATAACAAGGCGTTTTCGATGTACAGGAGAGCGAGAGTACATTAATGCGAGCAACCCTTAAAATCCAACAATATTATAGTCTCAGAGTTCGTTCGAAAAAGATACGAAAATCTTCCAAAATTATTTTCTGAGATAATTAACATTTTATATAGTATTAATTACTAACACCTCGTTCATTTTGTTATGGACATCTGCGTAACTTGTTTTGACAAGAGAGACTCTGTATACATTTCAAAACATTATAAATTGTGTCTCGGCTGAAGGAGGCCACCTAAATATCTCCTTTATTTTTAATGGCACAAAAAATATTTGCGGCATAATTTAAATGGTATCGAAGGAGGAATATCATAGGAGAACAATTTTTATTTGTCCGGCTATTTTTTCATAGTTTTTTTCAAGGTCATCGTTATTTTTTATCGGGAAAACTTATTTTTTGTTACTCCATCTGGTTAATGACTCAAGCATATTCAAATGTATTTTTGCAGCCGCTTTAAGATGGAATAATAAAAAATTACAATAGTTTTCCCAATAAAAAAATAACGGTGACCTTGAAAAAACTATAAAAAAATAACCGGACAAAAGAGATTGTTCTTCTATGATATTCCTTCTTCGATACCATTTAAATTATGCCATCAATATTTTTTTTTGTGCCATTAAAAATTTGTGCTAGCCAAAAATATATAAATTGTATGTTCTTGAAAAATGACATAATTAAGATAGATTTCTAAATGTTTGACTAATTATGAATTGATTTGTCTCAAAAAAAAAAAATATTGGATGTTCTAGAAAATTTTGCGTATTTAGATAAGCGTTAATTAAAAACAAATTTGGTACACGTTGTTTTATAATAATTACAAAACTAAATGTATTTAGATTTTTCGCAATTTTTGAGAGATTACCTGGGTGTTTTATTTATTTATTTAACAATTTTGTAATTTCAATAATTTCGTAAGATGTGGACGCATTCGTGGTACGGTTAATGTTAAACGTTGATATCCTCGGGAACAGAATGTAAGGCCGATCAATAGTTGACAGACATTCGCCCCGTAAATTACAATTCTTCGGGAACTCTTGGCTCCCACCGCCATCAAATATCCTGCGTCTGAAACTTGGTGCATCCTATTGACCAATCACCATTGGAAATAAGCAAAGTGCAAATGTGAACTCCACCTTCGGACGTGAACTATAGAAAACTTGGAGATCCGGCCAAGTTTCGCTCCGCGGAAACTCGAAAAGTGGAAAAGTCAGGCCGCGACATATTCTTAATAAACCAACGCACAGATGGAACCGATACGGAGAATTTTCTGTTCCCATCGAATCAACTTCATGCTTGATACTTGGTTTTATAAATAAAGGGTGTCCCAAGATGACCTGACATTTTAAATAGGGCGCCATTTTTCTTGGTGGCGAACATGATGTCCTAATCTTTGACAATTTTCATCAGGAAGTATCGAGGTTTAGTCATGGAGAATTACACGGTCGAGCAACGCGTAGAAATTGTGAAAATTCACTACAAAAATGGTGAAAATTTTGCAGAGACGGTTCGAGAAGTCTTTTGGTCAACATAACGCACCATCTCGCAACAGTGTGGTGCATTTAATCACAAAATTTGAGGATAGTGGTTCAATTCTGACCGCGACAAGCAGTGGCCGTCCTCGTGCCGGTCGGTCGAATGAAAACATAGCCGCAGCGAGTGTTAACGAAAGTCCTTCCACCCCCATTTGCCATCGTGCTCGGCAATTGAACATTTCAAGATGCTCTGGGCAGCGAATTTTGACGAAAGATCTGCATTTGCCTGCTTACCAGATCCAATTGACACAAGTACTGCAGCCACCAGACCATGCGCAGCGCCGTAGATTCGTCAATTGGATGTTGGAAGATCATCTACAGCGATGAGGCGCATTTTCAACTTACTGGCTACGTAAATAAACATTTTGTGATCGAATTTTGTGATTAAATGCACCACAGTGTTGCGAGATGCTGCGTTATAACGACCAAAAGACGTGCGGACTTTTCGAACCGTTTCTGCAAAATTTTCACCGTTTTTGTAGTGAATTTTCACCGTTTTTGTAGTGAATTTTCACAATTTCTATGCGTTGCTCAATCGTGTAATTCTCTATACTTGCCACAAAAAGAATAGCGCGCTATTTAAAATGTCAGGTCAGTTTGAGACACCCTTTATTAAAAATTACAATATTCTCTCCGTAACTGTCGTATCTTCTGGTCCGTCGAGCGACAGTTCTAGAAGAGGTACTTGCATACTATACATTCTTTGTAGTGTCGAACGTAGAAGAGAATCGTGATTGAAAGAGAAAGAAGGACTTCGGGCGTCGGGTTTCAAAATTCAAAAATCGAAATTCCTTTTTTTTCGTCAATGCAAGTTTTGCCATCCTCTTTGCCCCGTTTTTCAGATTAAAATGACATCAAACACGATCTAATTACGGTCGCAATTACTTGTGTAATAAGCGATTAAAGTTTCGGACTTAACATTTGCAGAATTCGTGCACCTCTACCGTAAATGTCAAGTGCGAAACCGTAGTCGGTTGTTACACAAGTAATTGTGATCGTAATTATTTCGTGTATGGTGTCATTTTATTTAGGAAAACGAGACGAACACATTTTGTTTGAAATGGTATCGTATACTCGATCAATATTTCAATTTCAGAGCACAATTTGTAATTTTTTTTAAATTTAATTGTTTTAGGTTGCCAAACTTTTTGGTTTCTTTTTAATTATTCCATAGATTCCTGTTTTTAATTTGTATGCACTAATGGAATCTCTCTGTGGTTTTTAAAGTGTGTTCACTTGTACTAGAATTATCTTCAAACTGTACAGTTTTTCATACCCTCCACTTTTTCACTGCTTTCGTGGCACCCTAGGATACGTGCATAGAACATGAATGTATGTTTCTCTTTCCCACACCGTTTCCGTAATGTTATCATAATATCATATAAAGTCTGACAGGAATAGACTAATTGCTCAAGCAGTTGATTTCTGTGTTGCACAGGAAGTGCTGCGGGTTGAACACAAAGTTGAATCGTTTCCTCAAATTTTTTCTTAATTTTTATGCAGAAACTTTTAATAACGTTCTTATATGGTAATTAGGATTATATTGCAATTTTTATATTTTTGGATAAAACAATATACATTGTACAAATTATATTATTCACATTTCCTACGTTACTATCAACTAATTTATTCATGTCTAACGTATTTACGTTTCCAGTCGAATTTCAACGCTTTTTCTTGTACAAGTGTACTCTTTCTTGTTTAAGTGGTAATTAATCGTACACGGGTGTACAAAGATCGGTTTGTTTCACTGCTTGTAACTGATTGGGTTAATGGCAAAGAAGCTCGCAGGTAAAATTTTGGTCGAAATACACGGTTTTCCTTTTTTTATTTCGAGCATGCTCGGACCAACGCGCTTACGAAATCGCACTATTTGCGGTGGAAAATTCAAATATTTAGGAAACGTCAGAAGCGTTTCCAGCAGTCAAACCGATACTGGTTTTCGTTTTGGCAACGTTCGCACGGATCGAGAGAATTATTTTGATTGTTGGCCGCGCGTGGACGGTCACGTTTATGCGTCCAAAACAGCTACACAATGTCTACCGATATTACCGTTCCAATTATTAAGAACAAATCGAAGCTGTGCCCTCCGATTTTTTCATGCGGTTCATTTTATAAAAATATCTTGCTTTCCACACAGTTATCGAGAAAAAAGGAGGATTCTTCTGCAAAAAAAAAGAAAACGCTTGTAAGTTAGCATAGTTTTTCTGATAAATAAATCTTAACTTTCACTCTGATACACATTTAACCAACATCTCAATGCTACAAAAGTGAAACATTATAAATAAAAAAAATATTTACTAAATGAGATCATTATTTGTTTTGAAACTCTAACATGCTCCAAACTTTTGAACGGGAGTGTGTACAGTGGTTAACACGGAATAAATATACAGTGAGCGCAAAAAGTATTCGTACACCCACGAAAACAGAATAACATATTTATAATTGTACCAAACAACCTGATTTTTTATAATCAATTAGAAGAATTGGTTTACGAAATGATATGCAGAAACGATTTTCCAAAAATTATAATTTACAAGGTTACGTGCAAAAATAAAAAAGGCATTTTTTAAAACTTTTTTTATTTGATCTATGTTAGTTATACACATGCTGAAAATTTCATCGAAATCGATTAATATACACACGAGCTACGAGCGGTTATGGTGAAAATCGTAGTTTTACACGACTTTTGAAATCGTATATCTTTCGATGCGTGTTGTTTTCTCCTGCGTCAACCGATTTCGATGAAATTTTCAGCATGTGTATAACTAACATATATCTACAAAACGTATATCTTAAATTTTCATTAAGGGCCCATATAAAAAAGTTTTGCAAAATGATAATTTTTGGAAAATATTTGTCGCATATAATTTCGTAAACCTATGCTTCTAATTGATTATAAAAAATCAGGGGTCGCTTGGTACAATTATAAAAAAGTTATTCTATTTTAAAGGGTGTACGAATACTTTTTACACTCACTGTACATAAATAACACACTGTTACTGCAAATTAGAAGTAAACAGGTTTAAGAATGTAAATATGGAAGCCCATCGAGGTCCGAGAGGACAAAATGAGGTATAAACAAAATAAAATAAGTGAATAACATCATACAAAAAATATTGGATCATAATGTGAGGTGCTAATAGAAAAATCTAGTATAGCGATGAAGTACAGTAATTTATCAAAATATTATTCTAACCCTCACTAGCACAATTTGTTACGTTGAAATTGTACACTGCGTTGCTAACGCAGCTTATAATAAAGGAGGTATTTTTCTCGATCGCAATTTTTGTTCGAAACAAACTTGGAATAGTAATATTGTACTATTCTACACTGTGTTATATATCTACACTGTGTACACACTAGTGTGTAGAATTCGATCGAACCGGTGCGCCGAGAAATATTACTATTCCAAGTTTGTTTCAAGCAGCTTATAATGTTCAAGAAGAATATTTAAGAAGACGGTTGTATAAGGAGAACGCAAACCTCGCTGCAAGTAGCAATAATATCTAGTTCGATGCGAGCACAGTATCTAATCGGACACTCCCATTTCGGGAAGTCCGGCATCACGCTAAGAAAACTGTTCGAAAGGTGGAGATTAGATGTGTTATACTTTGTTTACCCTAGCCTGAAAGTAGTTCAACACTGTTGTTGCGAGATAGACTTCGTGAGGGAACACCATAAATCAGGGTGGCTTAATATCACCGGCGTCTCTCTCTCTCTCTCTCTCTCTCGGTTCGTTGTCCCTTAAAGCTTTGTTGGTAACTAGTTGGGGGTGAAGGGGATGGCGGGACGGGGTTGCGGGGGTGGAAAACGAAAAGGAAGAATAAATGGTAGACCGTGCGATAGGATCATTCGCTTCGCGGATCAACTTCCTCGATTAACTTTTCCGTTCCTGATGTTTCTTATTTTGTAAGTGTACTATTGCTGGCACGCCACGTCATAGTCGCTGCCTGCTGCCTCCGTTGTTGTTATTCACGACATTCGGACCCGGTTTGTGTCCATAACAGTGACCGAGGAATGCATAACGCAAACTAACGTTCCGTATCTAATGTGACAAAGGGAAAAGTTTCCTGTGGTTACGGTAATTATAATTGGACTGCGGGTATTCGTGGAAAAACTTCTCGCGACTGTTGCGAGAAACAGTAGTCGCTTGGGAACTTCGTTGTTCCTTTAATAATTTTCGTAGATCAAACGTAACATTTTCATACGTAACATTTTGCCAATGTGCAGGGTGTTGACGGTAACATCGGCGTTTTTGTTGCAAATATTGGGTTGACAAATAAGTTCGTTCGGTTTTTGAAATAACCTGAAAAAAATTGAAGAGGAAAAAGTTACACTGTCTTTTGCACGCCAACGTAACGACGTCTGTAATTTCTTTTATCTGCATTACTTTTTTTAGGGATTTTTATATCACACGAAAGCGTGTACCAAAACGAATTCATTCGTACATGTCATAATGACCTTCAAGGGCACACAAGGTCAGAAATGGGAGGGATACTTGTAAACACATTGGCACGAGGTATTCCAAGTGTTCCTTCCATTTCTGACCTTGTGTGACCTTGAACATCGTTACTTTGTATACGAACGAATTCATTTTGACACTTTCGTACGACATGAATAAAGAAATGCATGGCATTCCATTTAAAAAATTGAAGGTCACCTCCACCATTGTCGCATAAAAGTCCTATTCTACAAATAACGTACGTACGCGTCGCGATAATAACGGGCTAAAATAAAAGTTGATTCACAAGTTCGTACATTTCATGACTGTAATCTTGCAAAGCGAAAACTAAAAGTTTGTACAACGGATAAAACTCGGTAGAAATTTTGCTACGTTTGCTCAGTTAACCACAATACATAATACCCACGATCGAGAGGATGAAAAAGGGCAAAAACGGATAATCCGGATTTTGTTTGTTACTACGGACGATGGTACAGAGAGTTGAAACTTGATATGAAATATTTTTTTGTGGAATGGTATCCGATAGTCCGTCGTTAATTCGATTCGATTCGCGGGAATTTTGAAAACTTCTATTCCGGACTGATCCCTTTTCACGTTTTCGAACGACCGATAAAGCGGACCAATTTATTGGCGTTTATACGTTCTCCGCGGGTAAAGAAAATTCACGGAAGACCTTCTTTTCCAGCTCCCGAACGAGGATACCGCGTCGAGTGTTCTCGTATTTCAATCAATCGACTCATCCTGTATAATAGCGCGCTAAAATCAAAAGGAGGAGAAGCTGTGCGGTCCTGTTGTCGAGCCTATCGAGTGATTGAATCGCAGATACTGGCCTCTAGCCACTATACAATGACGGACGTCAATTCCAATCAACTGCCACACGATCGCTTAATTGTTCCCTGGGAACTTATCAGCAGACTGCTAATCCAGCACACGCAATCACCCCTCGAAAGTCAAAGTAATTTTTCTAATGAATAGACATGAGGATGATCTTTATGCGAAATAAAAATAGCCGAAATGATCGACGTCAATCTCAATCAATCGCTTAATTGTTCCTTGGAATACTTATTAACGATAAATCTACCACCACCGGTCAGTATGACCGGTCCCAGATTTTTTATTTTACGATTATTGAAATAATAAAAATGATTTCATAAGACATGATTGAGTGGTAGAGCACGTACAGTAAGGTATACGTACAGTTACGATTTCTTTGTAAGGCTAGAAGAATTAGTTTAGTAAATAATGTGTAAAAAATATGTTGGAAAAATGCATTTGGTCGGAATTGTGAAAAACAATAGTGTAAATTGATTTTCACGACTTTAGCTGGGCCAATAACGAAAATTTAAAAGATGTATTTGGTAAACTTGTATAAATTATACAATACAATAATTATTAAATACGCTCCGAAAATTTCATTAAAATTGGTTAATCGGTTTCCGAGTTATAATCGATCAAAAGTGGTAAAAATTCCAAAAATCTTGTAAAATTGCAATTTTTACAGTTTTATAATAATTGTCAGAAAGTGTTTTAGATGAATCATGCTATTGTAAGTGATGAGCGTGCATCTAGTTTTCACAACATCACGCTTGATACTCGAACGGTTCTATTCCAGTGGTAAACCGAGTTGTTTACGTCTATTATTTTGCATCGTTTAACGCGAATAATTTACTGCCCAGTTTGAGCTAAATGAAATGTATCTGCAACTCGCTTATGCAAAACAGTCGGTTACTGTGGAATTGCGTGTGAAATCTAAACGCGGTCTATGTTTTCTCAGCTATTGCATGAACAAACTAGTGTCTAAAGATTACCTAATTCTTTTCGAAATTTGTATCAATCGAAAATAGAAACGTTGGGCGTATTGAAACATAACCATCAAATCTCAAAGAAGATTAAACACAAATTCGAAATACGCTGTCGCCCTTTAACTCCACAGCAAAAATTTTTTTTATTGTCTCTATACTAACTAAAATTTGCTGTCACAAACGACAATGGATGGGAACAAATAAAAAAAGTGTACAAATAAATAAATAAATAATAAAAAGAAAGTTAATATGCACTACCGCTCAAAAGAACTCGGGGACACTGCCTTTTTTCTCTACAAAACGTAGTTTAAATTAGTAGGAAAAATATTTAGAACAATTTTGTCACTTGCAGTTATTATTATTATCTATATTGTGGTATCATGATGGCAGAGTAGAATTTATTTTCATGTACAAATTATACAATGAAATAATTTCTATACACATACGAAATATGTAGTGGAACTGTCTCCGTGCTTGAAAGGATTTCAAGTTCCATTTTTCTTGCATTTCTAAGGTGCAGTGCGAATTCAGAGAATTCTTCAATACAAAAACTAATAATAAAATATTGATAGAATAAAAAGCTAATAGAAAGATTGCCGCGAGTAGCGCAAACAGTATGTAATATCTAATCGCGGTGGATAAATCGACGAATCTCGTGTTTAATCTTAGTCTAATATTTGTACGTTTCCACATAAGTAGTTTTTAACTTAAAACGTTAGATATTCTATTACATAAGAAAGTAATAAAGATCGATTTTATTCACTATTTTAGATGGTTAACACATTACCGACCGGTGATTATTGCATAATTTTGAAAAATCTATGGTACATGGCCAAACACTTTTTAATGGAACCGTTCATAGCAACAGCAATTTTCATTGTGAACTAACAAGTCAACCCTCAATAACGTCATCTAATACTTTCATTTAAGATTGTAATGTACCAGAAAATTTCTGTGCTTTCTTTTGGTACAACACAATTATTGAAAATTCTATTAATAGGCTTCCAGTAGGTAAAGTGTTAAGGATGTTCTGGAGGTATATAAAAACGCAACAAAATTTTTGAAAATTTGACAAGATATAATTCTTACTAAATTAATGTAATTACCAAAGTTTGGGTTCGATTCACTGCACCGTTTAAATATTATTGCAACTTACAGTTTACACATTTTAACACGTCTTCTTATGGAGAATTCATAAAATTCCACTTCAAACCCTATTTAAACCTTGAAAAAACGCAAATAGAAACTCCAGTTTTTTTTATATGTAGTAAAAATTAGGTAATTAATTATGTTCAAAATTTATAAGGATTCACGAAACAGTTACAGAGCAAAAAAAATTATAAACTGTTACAAAACGTCAAATTTATCGTGTTGTCTCTCACTAGCATGGAAACGAGACAAGCGTAGAGACCACTGAATATAGAGCTACAGAGGGTACAGTATTCGCAAAAGTTTAATGCAAAATATACTCATGAACGGCTTTCATTGCCATGTATTGATGGATTTCGAATTTCTTGTACTTTTGTCTCCCATTGTACCTCCAGAACATCCTTAAGTAATTATTACGCGTTGCTATTACACATTTCGCAAGTGCCTCGGATACTTTCGAGCGGTAGTGTACTTCAATATGCAGTAGTAGAACTTCTTCGATTATCCGAACTGAACAAGAACACCTGAGAGTTCGTATAATACAACAGTAGCTTAAGGATGTTCTGGAGGTATATAAAAACGCAACAAAATTTTTGAAAATTTGACAACATATAATCCTTACTAAATTAATGCAATTACCAAAGTTTGGGTTCGATTCACTGCACCGTTTAAGAATTATAGCAACTTAAAGTTTACACATTTTAACACGTCTTCTTATGGAGAATTCATAAAATTCCACTTCAAACCCTATTTAAACCTTGAAAAAACGCAACTAGAAACTCCAGTTTTTTTATATGTTGTAAAAATTATGTAATTAATTATGTTCAAAATTTATAAGGATTCACGAAACAGTTACAGAGCAAAAAAAATTATAAACTGTTACAAAACGTCAAATTTATCGTGTTGTCTCTCACTAGCATGGAAACGCGACAAGTGTAGACCACTGAATATAGAGCTACAGAGGGTACAGTATTCGCAAAAGTTTAATGCAAAATATACTCATGAACGGCTTTCATTGCCATGTATTGATGGATTTCGAATTTCTTGTACTTTTGTCTCCCATTGTACCTCCAGAACATCCTTAATTAAACTGTCAGCTTCACCCTGTATGGATTTGTATAATAAACAGTGTTACATGTGGATCTCGCCTTACATTAAGCTATTTAAATTCGAAGCTTGTTGCGATAATAGAGACGTCAGATATCATCGGTTTGAATAATCGAGGTCCCACTGTACTCGGTAATAAGGACAAACGAAATAGGAAACTTTGATGTAACTGAAAAATTCCATAATATAACGATTTTGTTACAGTAATTTCAATTTACCTTCATGTGAAAAATTGAGATAACAAATAAATAATATTATTTTCACTTATGACCACTTCGAGCCTGATTTTCGAAAACTATCTTAGGCATTCCAAGTCTTAAAATTTACTTACAATTGCGGTAACAAATTCATAATGCACCCACACTTCACACATGAAACTCCGTCGTAATTCACCTCGCAACAGTGACGCACAACAACCTTCTCAGCATTCGTCGTCATTATTCCGAAGTAGCAGCATGGCATCAACATTTCACGCCACATTTTGCGATCTTGATATAATCGTAAAATCGAACACGAAACCATAACGAGTAGACAAAATTATGTATTTCATCCTGTTACCTAGGGATAACGAGTTAACTCGTCATTTTTATTCGCCATCACCTGTCAACCATTTTCCCTTGCTTCTTCGATTCAACAAATCATTCTTTCACTTTATTGTACCGTAATATTTGTATCAGCGTAAACTACAGTCAAGCCTTGATCCAAGAAAACGGAAACCGTAGGATCTGAGAAAAAGATCTGAGAGTGTAAAGTGTATACACGGGCTCGAGTATAACTTGCTTATTTTTCATTACTTTTTATGGGACTTTCATCAACTTATTGTAGCATTTTTTTAAATTAAAATGATACCAAACACAATATAATTTGAACTGTATTTAGTGGTTTTAAGAGAAATAGTAGAAAAGAAATAGTAGAACCCCACACGATCTAAGAAACAGCACGGACCCGATGGTTTTTCTTAGACCAAGGCTTCACTGTATATCGTATTTACGTTGATTGTGGCAACATCTCTGTTACGTCAATTTTATTAGTCTTACGTTAGCGTCTGAATACTCACGGTTGAAGAGTCATTCAAATAAAACTTGTCACATATTTTTGAACGAGTGAGCCCTTGCTGGAAAACCTTTACAAAACGGCGTATTTTTACTCTGCAGATTCGAAAATTACTATTCTTCCCCAAATGTTATTTGGTCAGCAATTCGCTCCTATTATTTGCAGCGTTACAAATTCGACAACGTCAGTAGTTTGTTGAACACCTTTGTATTCGAAAATTACCGACAACAGTATTCCGAATATGCTGCATTTCCTCTGCTGTACTACCGTTACGTGTTAAGTAAGATTGTATGGAAAACATTTATAACTTTCTACGAGTTCACTTCTAGAATCTAATGGTTACATTCGCGTTCTTCTTTCTGTTGCAGTGTCAGAAGTGTAATGCACAAGTATCTGGAAAAGAAGAAGGAAGTAACCTTCGATAAAATATTCAATCAAATGTTTGGTGAGAAATTTTTAAGTATACCTAATTCCTAGACGTTAATCGTTAAGAGAACGCTCGAGATGCGTACAAGTTGCTATTAGTTTCCGTCATACGTTAGTAAACGGCAGAAACTTATTCAAGCACTCCTTGAAATGATCGGACGATATCTGAGAAATGTCGATGAAGATGAGCTTTTGCGATAATCAAACGGTGGATGCACGTCTATTAGCGGATCGTTTAGGGGAAATAATAGCAAGGCAGGCATGGGCAACGAGTGCTCTTTGCCCTGGGAGCGTTCCGGATTACCCATGGGGGCAACGCTTCGGGCAAATGACGTCAAAGAGATAGAAGACGAGCGATAGAAGACTGTTTATTTTGCTCTTTCTGGTGTAGTATGTCTGGTGCTCAAGGAAGCCCATTTTATCGAGAAGCTTGCGTTACCGAGGCTGAAATCGTCGCGCGTGCGCGAGAAAAGTTGGGTTCGATCGAAGCACTGACACTGAGCTTCTTTGAGGCGGGTCAGTGGAATGGGGATGAGTCAGAGTAGAGTAGGGACCACTGTCGCGCGGAGTGGGGATCGCTGAACGCGATCACGTAAGTACTACCGAGCGTTGCGCGGGAAGTAGTAACGGTTAAATTTAATAGATTATATCTCCTAAACGCATAGGCTTCTTGAAATTCTTTTTAAAATATTGTCATCCAGTTCTGAGCTGTGTTTAAAATTTCAAGTCTCTAGCTCATCGGGAAGTTAGTTTAAAATCAATTGCAAAATTTGTACCGAACAGACAGACAAGAAACACATTACAAATTCTATTTTTCTATTTTTCAATGTTGATCTCGAAGAGATAAATTCGAAAATATGTAAATAAAAAATGGATAAATTTATGGCAAAAATGAGTATGTAGGTACGATCTGAAAGAGTACAGATATTAAAAGAATTTCAGAGTGTCGATGTACATGCAACATGCACAAATTAAATCCCAGTCCTTTTTTTCGTGAATTTGTTGATTATTTACAAACGACTAAAATATATCCTGCTGTCGAAAATCATCTCCGTCACATTTTTGTACATTTACCTCGTTCGAAATGAATCTCTCGAAATCTGTAAATATGTCCTGGGCGTTTGTTTATATTGTTGTGGGCGTTTTGAACAACAGTTTCAGAGAATATCACGTTCAAGTGCGAAACAGTGTGTGTAGGTGGGACACTATTTATTTTCGCAACTGATGAGAAAATATCAACCTGATCCGGATTACCAACTTTAATGAACCGCTTTTCAAACGTCACCCTTATCAGTAAATTATTCCGAGAGCTGCGTTTCATAATTTATTAATTAATTTATTGGCTGATGTGAGTCATTGAAAACGTGTTTATTAACTGTTGCTCATAGAATGTTCACCAGTAGACCGCGAAGTCGAAACAATCATAATATATTAGTAGACTGTGGATCTTTATGCAAAATAAAAATTGTCTGCATCGATTGCAACAAGCAGAAACCAAATTGAATGTTAATTCTTCCCGCAATGATTTCAATAGAGGAGAAATCATATACTGACATCTTCAAATTTTATAATTTTCCAACATTTTTGAATTTCATCTCTTCAATTTTGCTATAAATGCATAAAGATCCGCAATATATATATATATATATATATATATATATATATATATATATATATATATATATATATATATATATATATTAGTATTGGGAATCATTGTGGATTCGGAAAAGTCTGCAGGATCTTTTGCTGTAAAGAACAACTCAATATCTTTTATAATAACATTACAATATTTGTTTAAAGTTGAAAAATACGTTTTTTTTTCAAAATCATGTTTCTCAAAAACTGTGCGTGTTGGACAAAAATTAAGTGCAGATTCGGAATCAGCACGAAGAACTCTATAAGATCCACCCAACAGTATACTGGAAACATGTTTGGTGTTGGACGTGTTATCCATTAGGCCTTAATTTCTCCGGGGTATTTGTCTCCCGATCAAGCCGGTTAATCGAGGTCCTACTGTAGTTTCTACCTCATCTCTTGCAATCGACGCGGAAAATTTCTATTTTGCATAAAGATACGCAGTTTGTTAATTAAATTCGACGAACTAGAAGTTTCCTTGCGTAATTTTGTCCACGTTCCTGAGCAAATCGACCACTATGCGACGTCTACTATTACAGTTTGAGCGATCGTGAAGTCTCCAGTGCGTAAAAATCAAAGTTCCACAGTTTTTTTATGCTAATCGCGAAGTTAGTGAGATTTCTGAAACGGTGAACGTTCCCGTATTCCCAGAAACTTCTCACTCGAGAGGCCGTTTATTTGCGGCAGACCGTTTCGGATTTATTATCTATTGTAGACTTTTTATTCCCGAATATATTCTAAACAAAGTTTTTGCAAGGCATTAAAGGCGTTTATTAGGTAGACATAAAGTACTTGGCCTGTAATAAACTTTTCCAGGCGCACGCAAGATAATGGCCCGTAATAAAATTGCCAAGCACAGCGCACGTAGAATATAAGTGGCGTAGTGCGCTGTCGTTCGTACTTTAAGTTTATTTATATTTCACATTTTACTGCTATATTAGTCAATATACTCCTTTGATTCCATTGTGTGTTTCATTAGTATGTACAGTGAATCCAAAAGGTATTTCGACACTAATCTTTCGTTTCACAAAAACAAATATAAAAGATAATAGTAAAATAACAAATTTCGACTAGTTTTAAAGCTCGAAGTCTCTACTTTCGCAGGCCATATTCAGTCTTTTCTAGGACGTTTGTGCATGATATAGCACAGGCCTGGCCAACACGCGGCCCGCCGGGCGATTTTATATTTCTATTAAAACTTTTGTTTCTCGTTGTATGTATACAAAAATATTAAGTAAATGAAAATGTGAATGGGTCATTATAATGCGACGTTTTATTCCTTTTTGTATTTGTATCACATTTTTTAAAAGCACGGTTTCCTAAAGTGCGGCTCGTGAAACCATTTGGGTTGGCCAGGCCCGATATAGCAGATGAAAAACGAAGGACACGTTCTGGTGAAAAAATGCTACAAATTTTCTCTTCCAGTACCCAGAAATAATGTAGACTTAATGTCTCAATAAAAACGTTTGTCTGAATTATTGAAAAATATAAAATACTCCCTTTGCCCCATAATGATGTAGTAGCAAGTGAATATTTAAACGGGAATTAATATTATTGGCGAATACAGCTGCAAGTTATGTTGTAGCGCAAAATTGCGAAGCCTTCGATCACAATCAATGTTTCACGACATCTGTCAAATTGACACATGTTTCAATTTTTAGCTTAACTTAATTATTACAAGTTATAACCATTTTTCTAATTTCATCCAATGATCGAAATCAGATCGAATTGTTTTATTTCAGTTGAATATCGACCCATTGTAAAAGTAAGATGATAAAAAACAAGTTATGCTGGAAGCAAAGCTTCGCAGCCAAGGGATCCTACCTACAAGTTCAAAATGCAGTAACGAAATTATTGAAAAATCCAGAGAGAGAGAGAGAGAGAGAGAGAGAGAGAGAGAGAGAGAGAGAGAAACTATCTGAACACTCAAAATAAAAATTAGGAGCAATATTTTTAATTTATTGTGTAATGTAATCTAGTTTTTTGATAGTAAATGTTGCGCTCTATATTTATTTTCTTTCGCTGCTATTATTATGGGACAAATTAAATTGATCAACTGCTACTATTATTATGGGACAGAGGCAATATTGCAATTTGCATGTTCCTAAACTTTAATTGAATTTGCCATAACTGCGTAAAGGAGAAACGCTACACTATGTAAAATTGTTTATCCTGTTTGAAATTGCTTTTTCATGCGCTGGAAAGACACGTGCGCCAACTTTCGCTCTAAAACGTCTCTATTGATCCGATTCTGCTTAAAATATAATTCGTTTAAATATAATGTTTATCGGATTTCAATATAGTAAGTTTTTTTTTTATTTTAGATGCGCAACTATTTTACTCAACAGACCGCCTCTTTTTTCTTCCTAGAATAGAACGTGAGCAAAAACGACGAGCATATCGTAGATCACCTTCATAATTTCCGGCGCTATTCATCTTAATTATTTCCGGCACTATTCACCGTATTTGCTTCCCGCGCTAGCGAACATCTCTTGTACTATACCATCAACTATACTTTTTATGGACTATCAGTTTGACAATCGAATTGTGTTTCATGTTTCTGCCAATTATGTGATCAATAGAAATTAACGAGCAAAGTATCTGCTTTAATTCTGAAAATACTTCATTTTTGCGAATGTTTATTCGCAGATACGTCACATACACTTGTAAAAATCGGGTCAGAAGCTAAAGGAAGATTTTTGGGGTCAATTTTAGAACATGTACATGCATATTAAAACAATGGAAACAGTTCACTTCCAACGACCACCGGTACTTCAATTACGCATTGTTTGTTGTCTCTAAAGTGTCTTTCGGTAGTGATAACGACACCTAATGCGGCACTGATAATGGCACTTACAGTGGTTGCGAAAAGTATTCGTACATCCTTTAAAACAGAATAACATTTTTATTATTGTACCCAAGGACCTGATTTTGTATGATCAATTAGAAGCCTTGGTTTACGAAATGATATGCTAAAAAGATTTTCCAGAAATTATAATTTATACTTTTTACAAACTTTTTAATTTGGCCCTTAATGAAAATTTAAAGTATATGTTTTGCAGACATCAATGAAATTTTCAACATGTGTAGAACTAACATAGATCTTCAAAACATATATTTTAAATTTTCATTAAGGGCCAAATAAAAAAGTTGTAAAAATGCCTTTTTCTTTATGCACACATGTAACCTTGTAAATTATAATATTTGGAAAATCTTGTTTGCATGTCATTTCGTAAACCTTCTAATTGATTAAAAAAAAATCAGGTCGATTGGTGCAATTATAAGAAAGTTATTCTATTTTCAAGGGCATACGAATACTTTTTACAAGCACTGTAAACTTCTGTTACTCTCGTCTATACTCAACTAGAGAAAATAAAGCTCGTTTCATTCATAATCAAAGGGCACATTAATAATTAATATTTCAGATTCTATAGATTAACAGAAATTAACATAACTAATGGCTTTGAAACGAAGGCTTGTAGACACAAATGGAATTAATTTGACAAAATTTTTAATTAGTTATTTAATTTAATTAGTTATAATTTCAATCAGTTTATAACCAACTTCAAATATGCCATGAAGGCCCGTACCAAGGCATCGGCCCCTGCCCATTCATTTTGAAGTTGAAAAATACGAGAGAAGATCTACTATCCATTCGAACATACATATAAGAATACTAATCCTACATTATAGAATATTAATGTAAATTATACTTACAAATTGTTCAGAATCTTCTATTCCTCCGTCGGATCCACATCACACTACATATTATTTACTCAGCCGAATACGACCGAATAACTGTGACTGTCTTTCGAAGACTATTTTCGAAGCACAAAACACCAAATTTCTGCACAATCACTAAACACCACACAACTGACTTTCCGAAATCGCGACAGCGAACGAGAAGAAGTTACTCCGACCACGATCAAAATAGTTCTGCGATGCGATTTCCGTGCGAAAACTCTGCCCTCCCAGCATACAATGTATTCGATGAAGGTTGATCGATTGAAACAAAAGAAATCGTTTCCAAGGAGACATTCATTTTTCAAGAATCGTCTGTGTTCTGTCGCTTACCGCTTCTTCATATTATTGCTGCGGGCACAAAAGCCCGACTACTGACGATATACCCGATAAGGACGTGTATTAGGCAAAAAACGCATGGGAGTCGGCTCCGAATTGGCCGATTATTTTACCACCACCGCGCTCCGATAACTTCAACCCCGACAGATGAACGACACGTGTGACAGAAGCGACGAGCGGACATACACTTGCACTGCCGCCCAAAAGTATGTCGACACTTCCTTAATTCTTATAATTACCTAAAGAAAGTTATGCTGTCTTTGGTAAATTTGATTATCTTGTATCGCAATGTCGGGCAAATTTTATATTAAATAATAAATAATTAAATAGTAAATAAACGTGTGATTTTAATTGCGAATAATATAACTAAACTTTTTATTCAAATAAATTATTATTTCTTATTTGCAAATAAAAGATTATTCATTACTTGGATTGGATTTGGATTTTTGAATAACTAAATTGTCAATTTAGTACTATTAGAATACACTACATGCATATTCATAATAGAATTTAGCAACAAATACTGTTTGATAATACAGATATACATTATATATCACTAATTTCATGAACACGGCAAGTGTCCACGTACTTTAGAGCAGCAGTGATAAATATCATGCCATCGAAGACAATACGAAAAGGAATTTCTTTGACAGTTTCCCAATCCTCGACCTTTTTTTCGTTAAGGGACTGGTAAAAAAATGCAATTAGATTAAACTGTACAATGATTGGCACCCTAAGCCAAATCTTAGTAAAAATCTTTTTATCTTTTTTGAAATGTTTAAACAAGCTTAACTTGCTATTATGATAAGCTGATAGAGATTTTTCAGCAAAATCAAGCAGCTTTACAAGTCATAAATCTTTTATTATAAAATATATTCAGGGAATAACAATCGTAAGACAAATAGTGCAGTCATTGGCACAGTAAGAAGTAAACGTTAAACAGGCTATTTGTTTTATAATTAAACAAAATAATTTAAAAAAGTATAAAATATTACTTTATGGAGTTAAAACTCCAGAAGAATGAAAAACAACGAAATAACATAAGCTTCCATTTATTATAACAAAGAATCGAGAAAATAAACGAAATGTTACACGGGAAAAAGTTCCCGATTAATACGATTAATAATAATAGGGGAAAAATTAAGAGCAGATTCGGAATCAGCGCAAAAAACTCTATACAAATCGTCCAACAGTAATTATTGAACAAATTTGTTGCTGTAGAGTGTAAATCGAATCGGAAAAGTTCTTCCAGCTGTTCTATTAATTGGGAACTTTTTTCCGTGTAACATATTGTTTATTTTCTCATTTCTTTGTTATAGTAAATGGAAGCTAATCTTATTTTGTTGTTTTTCATTCTTCAATAACCCCCTTTTCCTTTCCCATCAGTTTTAACTCCATACAGTAATATTTTATACTCCTAAATTGTGAATGTTTTCTCTAAAATCCGTATCAATGCCTCTGAACGGAAACATTATGCCACGGATTGCATTTTATCATGTAGGATTCAAGTATTCTTGTGTATACGATGTGCTCGAAATTATTGAGAAATTATGTGTGTCATAAAATAACGCATGGAAAGTGAACAATAATATGACTAGTGACATGCCAATGGCATACAAATGGGACTTGTTGAAACCGTTTTATATGCAACTGTTGCGTCACGCATGCGAGCTTACACGTGCGAGTTTCAACGGTCCGTCGGCTTCTTGGATGCGCGTTTTTCCAAGCCCTTTCGACTGAGTCTTACACCCGTGCACGATGCACCACTTGACAATTGTTAATCCGACCAAACAGAGAATATGAAGTCAATAGCAAATATTTTGTATCCAGAGGGTGTTGACGAAAATGTGAATTTTATTTGTTTAAATTGATTAATTTGTAATGTACAGGGTGAGTCACCTAACGGTGCCACCTCAAATATCTTTGTTGTTTTTAAAAGCCTAAATATGAAGTCTACAAATAAGGGGCTTCGAAAATTAGTGAATGATAGTCACTGAATTCCTAATCAAAGAGGCTATCATTGCCTACTTCCATTTTAAAAAATGAAGGTGACCTTGGTATCTCTAAAACAAGTTGCGTGAAAACAAAAATATTTTTGGTATCATGTGAGCCCCACTGAACCATTCAACTTTGTCCTGCAGACATTTGACGTATCTTTCAAAACAACAAAGATATTTGAGGTGGCAACGTTAGGTGACTCGCCCTGTATATGTTTGGACCTTCGAGATCACAGAAGGATCATGACATTACAGGAAGTTGAATCCGTTTTGATTGTAGTTATCAGCAGACTGCGGATCTTTATGCAAAATAAAAAATGTTCGCATTGATTGCAGGACACAGGAGCCAAACAAAAATTGTATTCTTCTTTTAATTATTCTGCTAAGCTGAAACTGACATTGACATCCTTAAATATTTGTAACAAGTCCACTGCTAGAAATTATACGTGTCCATTTTTGTCATAAATGCATAAAATCCGCAGACTAGTTATGAGGATTTGATGCATTTACGACAAAGATGGGTAGCTGAAATTTGAAACAGTAGAAAAATTAGAAGAATTCGGGAATATCAAGATACTGTTTACAACTTATTAAACTCCTATTTGGTTCCTGTGTCCTGCAATAAATACAAACAATTTGTATTTTGCCAAAAAAAAAGTCCAAACGAAATAAAATATTCTAATGACACTGAAATTGCAAAACACCAAAACTCCAAAACATGTGACTTTAGAAAAAATTGTTGCCTATCGCATGCTTCCCTTCGACATTTTCTTCTATTATCAATATTGAAAAAGATATTTACGGTGCCCAAGTTGGGAGGGAGACCCTGTGAATATTCGTTGATGCAAATTAAGTGCAAGATATGAAACAAAGGCAGCAACTAAAGAAAGTGCTGCATCAAGACAGGGGGTTACTCGTTCAGTTGATTATGCATTTAAATCGTCCTCATTAACCTCGCAACCCCTGAAGAGGGTGCCTCGAGTCCACAAGCCGGAACAATTCAGACCTGATTTATTTTCCTCCGTGTAAAATATGTTGAAAAGTTTCTTCATTGTCCTACACATCTTTCAAATGAATACGTACAACATTCTACTAAGATGTTAGATTTATTCGTGATACATTCAATATCACTCGTTAGTATTTTAAACAAAATACGCATTAAAACGTCGGGACACAGTTCGTTTCGTGATGCTAATTTGTTTAATGCGCCATCTTTTCTAGTACCCGCCATAAGATAATTAATCAGTTTGACTCACAGAATTTCGCTACGCAAAATTAAAAATCTGCTACATGCTATTATCAAACTATTATTAATTGGTTCATAAAGTACTAGAAAAGTGCGAAGTAAATATGTAAAATGAATGATTAAATCATTTTTAAATGTAACAACTTATGGCTTATGGCTGGTGCCAGATTTTTACCAAGAGAATGGCGTCGTGGGCAGATACCACAGAAAGTGTAGCTTCTGGATACACCCATTATTCTGTTCTCTCGTTTTGTATTTCCAGGTTACCTTTTATTTAAGGATTTCTGCGAAAACGTGTCGGAGGAGCCGGTCCCGCAACTTAAGTTTTACGAAGAGGTTCGTGTTAGCCCGCACACACACTATAGTTAAGTTTCGCTAGCGTGGTGACACGCGTCGCCATCCAACTCCATAAGGAATTTCTCATTTATGCATTGTAGATCAAGGCGTACGAGAAGCTCGAATGCCCCGAAGAGAGGAAAAAGCTTGCCAAAGAAATCTTCGACAATTACATCATGAAGGAGCTGCTATCGCACACGCATGTGAGTAACTCTTCCACCGAAGCTGATCGATTATTTTTTTGAACTCGCAACATCCTCGGAACGGCAGCCGTTCAATGTAAAAGTGGTGTGAGTCCGCATTTATCTGTTTGGTTTAACAACAACGTATCAAGAGTCAGTGTTGGGCAAATTTTATTTTAAATAATAAATAATTTACACGCGCGCGTTCGCTGCCGAGCGACATTTTCAAAAACGGTTCCACCACGCCAACAAACTTTATAATTAATTGTAAAATAAAAATACAAAACATGTATTTATGGGAAAGATATTCAATTTAGATAACTTTTAATTGCTTTATTAATTATACGAGTTATATCGTAGTCGGTTTTTGCGATAAAATGTTTTATGACAAACCTAAACACCAACTTTGACCTACGAGATAACTCGTAGCTGGCAGCGAACGTGTTAAATAATAAATAAACGTGTGACTTTAATTGCACGTAATAACTAAACTTTTTGATGAAATAAAAGTAATTTAAATAATTCCAAAAGCGATCTATTTATTATTTCTTATTTGCAAATAACCGATTATTTATTATTTGTCAATACAAATAATAATTGAAATTGTATTTGTAAATAACAATTAACTTTATCACTTTCAATAATCCATGTAGACTTGCTCAAATAATAAATAATTATTTTTGCTTTTTACTTGAATATCCAAATAACAAATAACTTATTTAAATTTTTATTTGAATACTTATGTATTTAAATAAATTTATTTATATTGCCCAGCACTGTCAAGAGTTTAATCGTCGTCAAATAAAATAACTGTAATAAGGGGGTTCCAAAAATGTCGGATGTCCTTGAAAGGGGCGGTTCCTGAGGCCATATCAAGTAACTTTTTTCGTCGCGAAAATGTTCTCCGCGGGTTTGTGGGGTAGTTTTGTTGGGCCTTTTGTTATCATACTCGCACAATAGCGTGCACATATTCCCCGCCTGGGTTAATTATTCGTTTATGACACTTTCACCAACATATTTGTGACACTTTTCTGATCAAAATGAGTCCAAACATGGTGCAGTTCGGAGCATCTTTTGTTATTTAAATCACGATATAGTAGAACCTCGATTATCCGTACTGGTGGATGGAACATCAGTATTTGTGTAATACAGCAATTACCTAGCTACGGTGTTAGATTAAAGTCAGATTTAAAGAGTTATTAAAGAAAAACACGGACCAATCAGAGCGCGTCTACAACGGACGGTGACCAAGATGGAATCCGTCCCCTATTGTCGTGCCCTCATTGGTCCGTAATTTTCCTGAAGAATCACCCCTTCCGAGGAAGTACAAGATTTCTTCTTACATTAACCCTTCGAGGGTGGGGCTGGTGCAGTGAGTGCGCCAACGATCGAATTTTAACGAGAAGATCGAGAGTTATTTTGTGCTCATTTTCAATAAAACCGTTCTTTTGATAATGTCTGAATTATATTTAGTAATGTATCTACATGGATTTGTCTGAATACCTGATGATATAAAGTCAAAACTGAGTAAAACTGACCCAAAACAGCCTGGTGCACCGAGTGCACCGACCCACCCGAATAAGGACGCGAGATCACCCCACCCACGAAGGGTTAAATGACTCATATTATAAGATCACGCCAACGGAAAATTCGTACACGTAATATAAAAGTGAATTTAGGCTCTTCACTTGGATACACACCCCGGTTGA
This sequence comes from Lasioglossum oenotherae, assembly GCA_028455765.1. NCBI lineage: Eukaryota > Metazoa > Arthropoda > Insecta > Hymenoptera > Halictidae > Lasioglossum > Lasioglossum oenotherae. The sequence continues at coordinate 6,151,432 of CM052300.1, read as the reverse complement.
TTCATCCACGATGAAAGGTGCGAAGATCGTTTTCATCTGCGTTCCATCCAAAATGATCGTGCAAAGTTTAATCCAAAATGATCGCATCGCGGATCTTTCTGCAAAACAAAAAGTGTTGCATCATTACGAGAAAAATTTTGGAAGTTTTTGGAGACGTTTGAACTTACAGCGTTTTTTAAAGGAAAAATGGGTCTTCGGTTTCCCACTATAATGTGAAAATATCTTGGAGGAAAATGAACACTGTTTTGCGAAAGTAGAGGCTGCAAGCCTTGAAATGTGTCCAGGCTTATGGTTGTACTATTTGCTTGTACGAAATGATCACAATTTGTCTGTAAACTCTCCGATTTCCGTCTTCGTATTCATTGTAAATCATCGGCGATCTGTATCCAAAGTGAGGAAGTGTAAATTCGCCTGAACCAAGAACGATCGTTTCCTTCTGGCAGAAGGAAGGCCGAAGTTCAAACATCCCGAAATCAAGAGTCTATATCCGGGAACATATTTACCGAAACACGTTTCTGTGAGCTCCCATTCGCCGGACGAAAGAGAAGCCTTGAGGAAGCCTTCACCTTTTTGTCTCGCGACATGTGAAAAAGCGCCAAAAATCGTTTCTGAATTATGAAAAACCGTACAAAAGCCTCGGACCCTACCTCGCCTTTGCCTTCTTCATGAATGCTTCAATAAGGCCTGGAATAGGTCTTTTCGTGTCGCGCGGGAGCTTCTAATCTCTAGCTTTCCGTGGTTTCTTTTTTCACACGATTTTTTCCCGGCTCGACACACCCCTAATTTTAGCCTCGCATTCAATCGCTCCCTGCCTACGATTTTCTTCTCCGCCGCGTTAGGCAGTCCTCTATAAGTATTAGCAGTAGCTGTGGAACGGTGGATCTTCGGCTGTACAGTTTTTTCTGTGTATCTTGGCCGCTTAAGGGGGTAGACTCGTTTCCAGAATTGCAATGGTGTGGGATGCGCTTTTTTATTTCTTGATAATGCAAAGATGGGTGTTTTCAACAGTCAAAAACGCTAGATAAGAGATCAATCTAGGCCGCGATCGCCCTAAAAACTTCTATTTTTACGTTTCCGCGGCGTAATTTGCATTATTCGGCAGCATGTAGTTGTTGAAGCTTCATGAATATATTAGGTGTGCAAATAAGTTCCTTCCCCTTTTTTTTCTACGATCATAACTTCAGACTGACTTCGAATAGCTTCCTGATTTTTGTGCTATCTGAAAGAGCGTTCTTTTAGTTTTTAGAAGAGTCGTGATGAGCAATTTCAAGCAATATGACGTGCGAGAAGCATCATTTGCGTCACTGTTTACTCTTTGCATACCAGCTTAGGAAATCAGCTGTCGAAGTTACTAAAATGGCTTGCGCAGCATTGGGAGAGAACGCTGTATCTTACACAGAGTTGGGCAAAAATTTAATTGACTAATACATTTCCACTTCAATCGTCAATCGCAATTAACAATTAATCTCCTAGTTTAGTCGTTAATTGCGGTTATCGATTAAATACTTGTAAAACGTAAATTGCGGTTAACGATTAAATACTTTTTAATCGTTGATTGGGAATAACGGTTAAATGTCTACTTCAGTCGTTAATTGCGATTAACGATTACATTCCTTTCAATTGTAATCGTCAATCGGATAATTGATTATTGGTTAACTGCTGAAACTTCGAAATGAAATACGGAATCAAAACTATAATATTTGAATACTGAAAAAAATGTAAACCTAGTTTAGGTGTTATAGCCATATTTGGTCTTTAATACGAACTCTGTTTACGTGCTTTTATGTTTTTTTTCGGTGATTTCTTTTTTTAATCAACGATTGACGATCAACTTCATCAATCGTCGATTTTTCGATGATTTCTTCTTTTAATCAACGATTAACGATTAAGTTCATCAATCGATTGATACAATCGTCGATTTTTCAATGATTACCTTTTTTAATCGTACACATCAGTCAATCAATCTTGATTAAAATTTTAATGGATTAATGCCCAACTCTGATCTTACAGAACATGCAAGAAGTGGTACGAAAGATTTAAAGCCGGAAATTTAATTCGGAAGACGGCGATCGTTCAGGAGCACCGAGAAAGTTTGGTAGTTAGAGGAATTGCTCAACGAAAATCCGACTCGGACGCGCGAAGAATTGGCAGAAAGATTGGGAGTCACCAGACAAGATTTTATTATATTTTACGTACATGAAATGTAATAAAATCTTGAATTTGGAAAAAGAAGGGGAAAGAACTTATTTGCACACTTAATAGCATGCGCAGCTTCCGAATAATGCAAATTAGGCTGCCCAATAATGCAAATTACGCCTCGTAAACGTAAATATAGGACATTTGAGGGCGATCGTGGCTTAGATTGATCTTTTATCTAGCGCTTTTCACTACTGAAAACCCCCATCTTTGTATTATCGAGAAATGAGGAGGCGCATCCCGCACCCTCCCAATCCTGGAAAAATGAGTCTACCCCCTTAAGAGGGCTTCAAAAATCGATTTTAAATTGATATCCTGTGTACGCTACTTATTTATTTATTGTTCAAACCGTTTATTTCGAACCTTGCAAACAAATAAAACCATCAATAGACTAAAAAGAGAAATGAATTTACAAATAATATTGTTTGTCGTTCCATCGTGTTCATTTTGTATCAATGCATCAATTTGACACCAAGAATTGAACATGAACAACAAATAATTGAAACTAATTGAACAACAACAATTGATACATTACAGAGTGTATAATAATTATATGTCACGACCACTATAGCGGGATTCTACACGTTTGGATCGGTGAGAAGGTCAATTAAAAGAATGGACCGCAAAATTGACCTTGTCCTTGAAAATTAAGTGGGTCTCGAGTCAATCGTTTTCTTAAAAAATGATGTTAAAGTTCCATTTAACTTCTAGAATAATTTCATTTTTACAGTGTGGTTATATTCGCATGTTTCCAAAATAAATAGATAGTAGGGGCACAGAAGGATTACTATCGTAATGATCAGTGATGATCAGTGTTTTAGTTCGCTACCGCAACGTTCGAAGCATGATTCGTGCTGTTGACGAAGCAAAAGGAAATTATTCTTTAGTTCGTGAAATACCGACGGGATTTTCAGCGGTTAGATCAACAATTTAGCGATCAAAAAACAATATTACGTCATCTTTCTACACGTCGAGGAGCAGGCCGACCCCGCATTCATTGGCGTAAAGAGGAACAAGTTATCGCGCTCGCTCGTGCTTATCCAGTAATTGGTTTACGGAGAATAGCTCGTCGAGTAGGAATCAATCATATGACAGTGCGGCGAATAATCCGTGAAGAGCAAATGGCCATGCTGCTCGACGAAATTCACTTCGTAATATAAATAAGTTACAGTTACAACATGAACCATATTTTTTGGAAAAATGTGTTGTGCACAGACGAAAGCACTTCTCGAGTTGTAGCATTCTAAATTCACAAAATTTGAGGATTTGGGCTTAGAGAAATCCGCTTGCGATGATTGAACAGATACGATCAAAGACGTTTCTTTATTATTGGCCCAATTGATTTGCCCACAACAAGTGAAACATAAAGTCAGTAAAATAAGTCTCCGTACACCCTTTAAAACAGAAAAACTCTTTTATAATTATACTAAATGATCTGATGATTGTAAGCAATTAGAAGCATTGGTTTACTGAATGAAGTGCAAAAGATATTTTCTAAAAGTTACAGTTTACAAGGTTGCATGCAAAAATAAAAAAGGCACTTTCCAAAACTTTTTTATTTGGGCCCTTAATACAAAAATTTCAAATATATGTTTTGTAGATCTATAGTAGTTACACACCTGCTGAAAATTACATCGAAATCGATTGACATACGCACGAGTTACAAGCAGTTAAAATAGGTGGAAAACGTTTTACACGACTTTTGATTAGTTTCTGCTTAAAATCCACAGAATCGTACATCTTTCGATGCGTGCCGTTTTTTCCTGCGTCAACCGACTTCGATGAAATTTTCAGCTTGTGTTTATACGCAATATGTTAATTATCTACCATAGATCTACAAAACATATATTTTAAATTTTCATTGGGGACCGAAATAAAAGAGTTTAAGAAAATGTTTTCTTTTATTTTTGCATGTAACCCGTTCAATTGTAATATTTGGAAAATCTTTTTTGCGCATCATCTATTAAACCAATGCTTCCAATTGCTTACAAATAATCAGAGATCGTTTGGTATAATTACAAAAAAGTTAGTCTTTCTTAAAGGGTGTACGGAGATACATGTAATTTCTACGGATTCGCTTCTTGTGTGAATTATGTTAAGTTATACCACGCCACAGACGTCACTACATTTACTCATGCATGATGGTGCTCGTCAACATGAAATTAATTCAGACCTGCTCCACACTTGTGGCCTCCTCGCTCTTCAGATTTGACACCACTGGACTTCGTCCTTTCTCTAAACTCCAGACGTCAAATGGAACTTTAACATGGTTTTGTAAGAGAACCTCGCGATGAGTACTATACGATGCGATAGGAAAACAATTTGACCTTGATTGTCAAGGTTAATTTTGCGGTCCATTTTTTCAACCGATCTTCACCGATCCAAAGGTGTAGAATCCCACTACGGTGGTCGTGACATATAAGTCGTATACACCCTGTACATACTGTCGACTCAATAACCGCAACAATTAGATACAGTAAGATCAGTCATCAAAATTTATTGAACATGTGGCTCGCTTGGCGTGTCGGCACGACGAGAGAATCGATTATCAATCGATATCATCGAGCACCATCGAGCACGCCGTAACTCGGAAGGTGTCACGTATGGCAAACAGGGATGCGTTCGGCCACAGTGTTACATGTTGTCACATTATTACATATACAGGGTGTCTCAGCTGAAGGAGGTCACCTAATTATCTCCTTTATTTCTAATGGCACAAACAAAATATTTATGGCATAATTTAAATGGGTATCGAAGGAGGAATATCATAGAAGAACAATTTTTTTTCAACAAGTTTTATTCAAGCTCATCGTTATTTTTTATCGGGAAAACTATTTTTTTTGTGTTCCATAAGATTGAATAAAAAAAATTTGTTTTCCTGATAAAAAAATAACGATCCGCTTGAAAAAACTATGAAAAAGTAACCAGTCAAAAAAAATGGTTCTTTTACGATATTCCTCCTTCGATACCATTTGAATTATGCCATAAATATCTTTTGTGCCATTAAAAATAAAGGAGATATTTAGGTGGCCTCCTTCAGCTGAGACACCCTGTATTCTTGTAATATTTAACCACAATGTTAGCCAATGAAGGCGATTATTAGACTGCAAATCTTTATGCAGAATAAAAATTGTCTGCGTCGATTGCATGAATGTTAATTCTTCCCTTAATGATTTTAATAGAGGAGGAATCATATATCGGTATCCTCAATCTTTTTAATTCTCCAACAATCTTGAATTTCGTCTACTCAATTTTGCTATAGATGCATATAGATACGCAGTCTAGTGATCATTATCTTTTACGGACCCACAGAACAAAAAGAAAACTAAGAAGTTTAGATTTCTTATGTAAAGCATCCGCCGGTAATATCTTTTCTTTCGCTAACGTGATCTGCAGAAACAGATCTATCATTCTCTGACACATTATCTTATCGTTTCCGATTTAAAAATGTCCGAAATATGATTTCTCATCTGACTCGTATTGCACTCCTTCCAATTTCGTTTAATGTCTAATCTCTCTGAATTGACAATGCGAAGTAAATTTCATCTTAGAACCCTTCAGTCTATGTTAACCTTCAGCTTTGTATAGGATTTAATTTATATTTTCGTTCTATATTCTATGCGAAACAAATACTCTTGCATCTCTCACCGAAGCTTTATGTTTTGAGCTCAGTATCTTGATAGAACTTTCTTATGTATACTTTTCATAGAGACTGACGCTTAAAGTGCGTCTAGGACGAAAGGGTCTTGTCGACTGTAGGACGACGTCATGTTTTAAAATTGGTTCTAAATTTTTTAAATCCGAGGGATACCCTTCGCTTTTTGCTTCGCCACGCTTGCTTTGACCGAACCAGAAATGTAATATTTGCTTCTATCAAAAAGATACATTGCGTCATTCTCCTGGATGCCTTGTTTGTGCATGTATAGTAATCTTCTGGGATTGCGGTCCATTCATGTAAAAATGCGAAATTCTCCCGTTACAAAAACGTTGCATAAACAAATAGTATTATTAAAACATCATTTATATACGTACAAAATACTATGTATTAATGAACAATGTTCTTATAATATGGGCAGTGCGATGGATAAATAATTATTTTCGATCGAACATTAATGCTTGTTATTCGCGAAAATTATAATAAATTTCCATTTATTTCCATTTATTTATTTATTTATTTATTTAAATTTATTTTATAATAAATTTCCATTCCATATTTATTATAATTAAAATTATAATAAATTTTTTTTGAATAGAAATAAAACGATTTCGCTTGGATCAAATTCGATGACACTGTACTCAACACTGATAAAAATTGTTATGTTAAAAATTATTGTTTCTGTTAGAAAAAAGCAAATAATATATAAATCTTCTTTGCATTGAATCTTTAATATATTCGTCACTAGATGCATTTTGCACTCATGCCACTTTTATGTTCTCTTATATTGGAGGAAATATCGTGCCTAACATACAGGGTGTCCAAAAATGTTGCACTTCCTTGAGAAAGGTGGTTCCCGAGGTCATTTGAAGTAACTGTTTCCTTTGCGAAAATGTTCTCCGCGGGTTTGGTAATCAGTAGACTTTGAATCTTTATGCATTTTTGGCTTTAAAAAATCGGCAAAAAATGCTAGAAAATAAAATTCCACAGAATTTAGTTCGATTTTTATTTATTTCAGATCCACAAAGACTGCTACCGCTGAAAATAACATATTACATGATGCCACTTTCTTCAAATTCGCGTACGAACATTGAAAATTGCATAAACATCCGCCGTCTAGATTAGTCCATGTTTTTCGTTAATAATGACCTCCGGAGTCAGCCACTTCAAGGAAGTACAACATTTTTGGGACACCCTGTGTACACCTTTGCCTATCACTTAGTGATATAATTAGACTGCAGACCCTTATGCAAAATAAAAATGATTTGCATTAATTATAAAGAACAAGAGTCAAATAGAAATCTCTTTCTTATTTTATTTAATACGTTGATATTTGTTAAATTTTTCTAATAGTAAATACATAAACTTTACTTTACCGGACTCAAAATTAGTACCTTTCTCCTACGAGTTATGATGTATATGGTATGCAATCCAGTAGATCTGTACCCGGCGCGGATACAGATCGAAGTTTCGAACCTGTAGGATCAATGGTTCAGGAGCTATAGTCGCTCAAAGTTGAGCATTTTTGACAGGTAAGGGCGCCGCCCAAGAAACTGGAAATATGCTCAACTTTGAGCGACCATATCTCCTCACCTATTGATCCTAGAGATTCGAAACCTCGATCTGCATCTGCGCCTGGTACAAATCGACTAGATTACATACCAAATGCATCATAACTCGTAGGCGAAAGGCACAAATTTTGAGTCCGGTAATGTAAATAGCAGCCAAATATACTGTTATATTATTTTCCGAGGAACGTGTGAAATCTCTTTCTTATTTTATTTAATACATTGATATTTAAAAAATTTTTCTAATAGTAAATACACGAAAAGAATTTAAATATACCGTTGTATTATTTTCTGAGGAACGTGTGAGAGTTCAAAGTCTCTTCAGAAAATGCGAAAATTTAATCGTAAGCACGTAGGCAATTGAATTGTACTAGTTTGCATTGTTTTCATTGTTTTCCAGGAATACTCCATGGAAGCGGTGTCCACCGTTCGGGAATACCTCATAAAAAACGAAGTTCCCGTTAATTTATTTGAGGTTGGTCCTTCACGATCTGATATCGCTTAATTGTAATAACGTTAACAACTTGGTCAATCTGCGTCGATCCAATTAAATCGCATCGATTACCTTTGCAGCCGTATATCGAAGAAATTTTTAATCACTTAAGGGGCGAGCCCTTTAAGAAGTTTTTGGAAAGGTACGTTGCTACATACATGAACACGAAACCCTAAAAACTGTACGGATTTATTGTCGCGTCAGAAACAATTCCTAAGAGATGTTGTTGTATGCTTTCAGTGAAAAGTACACCCGGTTTTGTCAATGGAAGAATTTAGAATTAAATATGCAGGTAAATTTCAACTGTTCTCTATTATACGTCTGTTTTCGCGCAGTATAGTGGATGCAAATGCAGTAGACTGTAGATTTGTATAACAAATGAGCATGTTCTGCATTGGGAGAAGAGCAGAGAATAAATAGAATCGATTTCCACTCTCAGCAGTCATGACTAGACAGACATGATCGCATTAAATGATTCTAAAAATACTGTTGCGTTATTTTCAACCTATTCGAATTATCCAGACAGAAAGTAACTTTTCATTTCGTTTCTAGTTGTAATCGAGATAGAACATTTCTACTTTGTACAACAATCTGCAGTCTAGTCATGATACATGGAAAATAATGGCTCATTCGTTTGACATACTCATTTTTCTTTGAAATGCATGAAGTTCACAGTCCACTAACTATAAATGATATCAACAATCTCTTCTCCCATATTCCCCCGTATAATTATCTTCTCCCGTATAATTATACGGCGAAGCGCGCAAACCTGAAAATTCTGAGGAAAACAATATAAAAAGATGAGTTGCAAAGTAGTCCAAGGGAAACTCAATTAACCTGAAAACTAAACAACCATCGTTTTCAGGCACTTCAATTTGCCTCCACTATAATGGACTCTAACGCCACATAAAATTGCATGTCTTTAATCAGCCTGAATGCCTCTGCTGCTTCTTACTTTTAAGTAACCGCGCCGACGCTGATACGATTTAGTAACAATAAGAAACGTATCTACCGTACGGTCCGAGTAAATTCGAATGGAAACGTTAATGATATAGTATAAATCATTACGGGGCATGAAGCTGGATCATTTTTTATTGTTACTCGATTGTATGGATTGGGTTGTCGGAAAGGTTTTCGATCTCTTTTTGTATAAAAACTCGAGAGCACCGTTTTAAGTCTGTACAATGAAATAGTGATTTTTGTGGATGATTTTCTGCTATCTTGTGGTCAGTATCGTCATTGTGGTTTAAGAACCCAGAAAGATTAGAACCTTTTCTGATAACTACACACTGTAAAGTTAGTTTTACCAAACTGACGAGTCCTTGACGGAATAATGGAAAGACAAATGTAGCAAACGATTGAAAAAGCCGACTTTTTACATCATTTTACACTAGGTCGTCCCAAAAGTTCTACTATCTTTTAAGGTTTCGCTTATTTAACACTGTGTTTGCTATATTCTAAATTTGAATTGTACGCACTAGTCGATACCAAACGACTTTTGGAAAAACCTTTTCAGAATATACAGTGGATCCAAAAAATATTTGAACACTATATTTCTCAAGAAAATCGCGATACTTGAATTGTGGTAATTTCGTTAAAAACAAAATAGTACAACAATATACCTGGACTCATTTTAAAGCTTGAAGCCTTTACTTCTTTCATCCATTATTCATTTTGTCTAAGATATTCTTGCATGATACACCGACTAGGAAACTGATGACCCTTTTTTGGTCCAAAATGGTGCAAATTGAAACGTCTATAAAACCATTGAAAATTCTGTTTAGTGACTGAAACCATCGCAGATTTAAAGATTGAAGCTTCCCCTTTACAATGAATGTTTGAAACTTATTCTCCGATTTTTTATAATCGAGTTATTGAACTTTGAATGAAAGGTATACCGACGTCTTTGGGTTGGGGCCCCTTAAACGATCCAAACTTGATCCTCATTTTCGGTCTATAAAACGGCCAAAAAAAATCGTAGATCAAGTTTTAAACAATGGTTGTAAAGAGGAAGATTCAATATACGAATCTGTAATTGAATAATTCCGAAAAAATGTTCGATGCTGTTACAGACGATTAAACTTGTACCATTTTCAACGAAAAACATGTCCTGAGTTCTTCACCTCCTACGTCATATAAAAATGTCCTGGACAAAAATTAATGATGGTGTGCGAAAGTACAGGCTACGAGCTTTAAAATGAGTCGAAATTTATTATTACACTATGTTTCTTAACAAAATTATCATTGTTCAAATATTGACGATTTGCCTCGAGAATTGGAAAACTAGTTTTTATTGTGAATGTCCTACTATTTTTTTTTTTTGACACCCTTGTACAACCTGCGTATCATGTTAAAAGCTGCGACAGTATAATCCATAAATCTAATAACAGTTTGAAAATCGTATGAAGGGGCTGTCGTTAAAAAAGGGCGCATACATATAACGTATCATGTCAAAAAATATGGAAAATCGTGTCAGCTAAAAAAGCAGAATAAAGAGCTCGGTGGTAGAGTAAATTAACGGCTAAAGTGATTATTATCGTGCAATTACTATGGTAAGGCAGCTCATGCATTATTTAAACATCGCACACCTACGCCTGGGAATAAAAATTAGGTTCGCAAAATGTAATTATTCCATTCGATCAATCTCGATGAGTACTGTAAGTCCGCACATGCAGTATATCTTTAAACCGTTTTGTTTATAAATAAGATAAACGAACGTGAAAGTTTTAAAAGTTGAAAAACTTGTTTCATCATTTTTTGCTGCTAATTTCGCTATATTTATAATTAATTGATGCAAGTGTGTACTCGTTGAGAGTTGAGACTTGTTTTGCCAGGTATTCGCGCAAAGTAAAGCGGTTAATTCAATTTACTGTTCGTTCATTTACGTTTTGCATGAACTTTTTAACGCGCTCTACGTATTTTCACGCGATTATGTGACATAACAATGTATGTACATATTTAGATAAGCCTACGGAAATGAACCTTCGGCATTACAATCAATAATTTTTAAACAAATATCCAAATATACAACGCCTTAAAGTTTACAAGTACTCACCCTCTCGGAAAGAGGATGATTATGTACTATTATTGTTATTATTAATGATGAGAACACATCTCATATTCGTCTCAAATCAAACTTCGTTTATCTGTTAACACGACTAGAACATTTAATAATGTTTATATCTTAAAAAGCATCAATTGTCCAATTTTCTAAGTCATTGAAAATAACGTTCAAACGAGTCGACGTACTGTTCGTTCGAATTCTCCAACTCGAGTTACTTAGGAATTGTTTTTGCAAGGGATCGATCCACCTCGTTGTCGTACTCCACTCTCACACAATCATTGTTCTTCCCTGGCAAAATCTGCCAGAGAAAAGTGTCTTTGCGTCAAATGCTCGTTGACTGTTGCAACTTCAACATCTGCAAGTCATCATCGGGTATCGATGACGCTGAAGGACACTGCATTTGGCCAATGTCATCTATTCTTGTAGCTCGAACACTCTCTCGTTGACATTTTCAAAATCCACTACGATAGAAACTAGCTTGTCCGATGTTCTCTAAGAAACAAACTTTCTAGTTTCGAAAACGTGGTGACTTTTCAATGGAACTTATAAGATTTATAAACAAAAGTATATACAAGATGTCCCGAAATACCTCTCACAATCACCTCTGAGAAGGTATAGAAGTTGCCAAACGCATGTTATTCCAAAAATTGTTTGGTATAAAGCGGGACGCTGAGTGGTACATGTAAATTGTGGTAAAAAAATATAACCTGCTAATAACCTGCTGTGTGTTATAATTAGACTGCGGATTTTATGCATTTATGACAAAAATGAATATTAAACATATTAAGAGTAACATTAAATTTCGATTTCAGCCCAGTTTGTTTCAATTCAGATAGAAAGCTTTCATTTTGCATAAAAATCAGCAGTCTAGTTATAATTTTAGATAATGACATATATCAACTTAATTTGATTTTCTTTAACATTAAACCTACCATTTAGAGACTAGAGATTTTTTATTTTAGATTTTTTATTTCACGATTATTGATGTAATAGAAATAATTTCATACGAAATGATTGTATAGATATCATTAGTGGCTCATATATTACAGGCATGTCAAACACGCGGCCCGCCGACAAGTAGTCTACAGCCCGACCAAAAACATTGAAACTGTTGATGACAATTTATAGGTTTTACACTCTAAATTCACCCTTTTGCAAATCAATTTCACCCTCCTGCAAATCAATTTCACCCTTCTGCAAATCAATTTCAACCTTTTGCAAATCCATTTCACCCACTAAGAACATTTGAAATTAATTATTTATTGATTTCGATTAAATGATATATTTAGATATTTAGATATATTTAGACACACGTGAACGGTGTCGTCACTCTCTGCGAGGGATGTATACTCAATACTCAATAAGCTTCAATAAATGTGTACTTTCATTTCTAAAATTTATTAATCAGAAAATGGCTACAATGAATACACATATCTACATACAATTTTCGCACATTACAAAGTTAATAAATTGGTAATTACCATAAAATACGTATTGAATGTACCTCTTTGAAGTAAATAAAATTTTGAATTGCTTAAGAATTGATTTACATCTGATTGTTTTTACAAAAACTTACTTAATAATACTTTATTTGTAAAAGCCTGAATTTGGTTTGCGAAACGGTGAAATTAATTTGCAGAAGGGTGAATTTGATTTGCGAAAGGGTGAAATTAATTTGCAGAAGGGTGAAATTGATTTGCAGAAGGGTGAATTTCGAGTAGATACCTGTACAATTGGAATTAATCGAAATGCAGTGTGATTCCGTCTTGAACAAAAAATATATGGATGTTGTGATTCCACATTTTTACAATTATTTAATCTGTCGACCATTTCCTGATGTGTTATGTGCGGTTAGGCGTATTTCAGCCATGTTTGGTAGCAGTGCTAGCACATAGTATATGTATCTGCGAACCACTATTTTCAATATTAAAAAATAATAAAACTTCGAAAAGGTGAAGATTAACAGACCAGCGTGTACAATCAATTTCAGAAATAATTACAGTTCAACAAATTCAACCGGATATTGAAAATTTGATTACTAAAAAACATTGCCAAGTTTCTTCGAAACAAAAATGAAGTAATCTTACTCAAATAAAGTAAATATGTTTCTTCTATCGATCGTATTTGCTATTAATAAATTTTTAAATGCTTTCGGGGCGCAACGGTTCGATCAAATAAAGTAAACTTAAAAAAAAAACAATGTTGTACGTATATTATTTTGTATGCGTAACAGCAATGTTAATAAAAAACTGTGTTTCCGTTTTATTTCGAGTCTGCTTTTTTCTATTGCGGCCCTCGAATCAATTTATAGTACTTAATGAGGCCCTTGGTGGTAAACGAATTTGACGTGCCTGATATATTACAATAGGAGCTGTACAAAGTCTAAATAAAATCAATCTTGTCATTGTAATTCAGAGAATTGTTATTAACTTGTTCTTGATTTTGATCCTGATTTGATCTTGCCATCATAAAAATGATCACCTCCACAAGTTTAATAGTTTAAAAAAAGATATTAAAAGATCGGTATGTATTTGATCATTTTGAGAAGTCTTACGGAAGTGAACGTTAAACTTTTAAGTAGTATCTGATCTTATACTAACTACATATGTATATCTTTTGCGACAGATTGTTGTAGCTAACGTTCGAACGTTTTCAACAGCCGAGTCTCTCGCGTGGGCCAATCCCGAGATGTTACAATAAACTTTTTTCGAGGTCGGTTGAACTCATTAAACGGAATGACTGAAACTTTAAATATCAATTGGCCTAAAGTTCGGAGTCGTTGATTACCATGGGAGTAACGAATCTACCTATTTTAGGGTCACTAAGATATACAAAGACCAACCTAGCAACCTTCCCTGCTGTGTACATCGTGTAATTCGTATGCCGATGGCATGTCAGCGTAACATCTCGGGAACAGCTCGTGTAAAAGACACAAGTAAGTAGTGTTTTGAAAACGTTTCGATGTCAGTCACACAGAACATGCACTAAACGATAGTCTCTCATTCATACATTTCAAATTGATTCGCGCAGATCTTCCCAAGATCCAAATTATTATTGGATCCAAACAGATATTCGAACACTAAATTTCCGATTCCAGAAAAATCGTCGATACTTAAACTGTGTGATAATTTCGTCGAAAAGAAAAAAAAAACAGAAATAAAGGATTCGTTTCGAAGCTAATGTTTTTTCTCGAAAATGACATAAAAATCGTCTGTGGAAACTTTGGAAAATTTTTTTCGCGGTTGAAACCACCACAGATTTCAAGACTGATGCTTCTTCTTTGCAACGACACTTGAAAAGTTGATGTACATTTTCTTTTGGCCGTTTTATCGAGCTTTGAGTGTGAGCTGTGCGCCGCGTTCGCAATACAAGCTATAGTAAATCCTCTAAAGGCGCAGCAATTTCTATACCCCGCGAAGATTACGTCAATATAGTTCAGCGCTCCACGCTTTTTAGTCACTAATGCCTAAAAAAATGATTTTCTCCTTTTTAGTGCATTGTAACATAAGCGTGGTTTTTAAAATGTTTCTTTTTATATATTTTTTTTGTGGAAGAAAATCTTAAAAGTGTCAAGCAGCTTCCGTTTGGCACTATGTAATCGTTCTGGCAATGTGTAATATTACTTTGTGCAAAAAATCTCCGCCTACTTCGAATCACTTTGGCCGCAATTTAAGTTTAAATATCAACTTTTAGAGTTTTTAGAAATGAATCGCGCGGAAATTACGGTTATTCGATGTTTAGGGTGAATCTTTTTTAAGGATATGTCATAAATAATAAAGAAAAATGTAAAATAGTTAGTTAGAATCAATTGTTTAAATAAAAAACAATTAATAATAATTTCTTTATGTTAAATAAACGATGTTTTCGTTCATACAGGTCACGGTTTTTTTTGCTAGAAGGTCGCAAAAAATCCGTAAAAACGAAACTACAGTAAATCCTCCATAGACGCAACAATTTCTATACGATAGATGCGACCAAGAATATTCCCCCAACTTAATAATCCGATCTCGGCTCGACGCGACGCGGAGAGCCGCCGTCGACGGTACAGTTCAAACGCCCGTGCGTCATCACAATGTAACACCAATATTCAATCTTCTTTATTTTTCATTATTTTTTTATGGAACTATCACCAACATATTCGTGGCATTTTCCTCATGTAAAATGATACTAAACACGATATAATTTCAACTGTATTTTGTCGTTTAATTGACGATGAACGTTTCGAGCGCAAGGAAGGATAGCGTACAAAAAAGAAAGAGACACGGACAGTTGCCGTCGCCGGCACTGTTCGAAACCACAATTTTCTTGAAATTGTGCAAGTTTAATGAATTCTCTCAAGGTTAAAAAACGTTCGTACCACAATCTCCATAATTATCTCATATTCTGCAAAGTTTCAGCTTTCATTTAGAAAAAATTTCATGGCTCTATCTCATTTCTATTGAAAGTTCTTTGATTTTTACACAGATTTCGCCGTTTTGGCTCATAGTGCGCTCCCACGACCCGGCCGCGCTGCTCGCTCCCCATGGCGGTCCTAGTTCGAAGCTCCTCAGGCGCGTTTCATACTCGCTATTCGTGACGTCTAGGAGAACTACAGCCGCCACGGGGGGCGAGACGCGCGGCCGGTTCGAGTAGGCGTAGCCTTCGAAACTCGGCCGTCGCGAGTAAGTAAATCCGAGCGCTGCTTTATACAACTGAACTTGTTCCTCGTTTTTGTACTATAAAACAGTAAATAAAAATCGTACATTAATTTTTATGGACCCGTTGTAAAGAGGAGGCTGTAATCTTCAAATCTACGGCAGCTTTATTTACGAAAGAAATTTTTTAAAGTTTTTGGAGAAGTTTGAACTTGCAGCATTTTTCTTAAAGAAAAATGGATATTCAGTTTCCCACCTGGCACATATTGCAACGATATCTTACAAAAATCAGCACTACTTTGCGAAAGTGAAGGCTTCTAGCTTTGGAATGAGTCCAAGCTGATGGTTGTATGTACTATGTTTTTTTTTACGAAATTCTTACGGTTTCAACATCGATGATTTTTCACAAATCGGAAATTTAGTGTTCGAATACTTTTTGGATTCATTGTACATAAGCACTCGCGTAAAGCGAATTGTTGTGTCGGATTGATCGATGAGAAAGTGAATTGCATGTTTCAGTTGACGATGAACGACTTCAGTGTGCATCGAATAATTGGCAGAGGTGGTTTCGGAGAAGTTTATGGCTGTCGGAAAGCGGACACGGGGAAAATGTACGCCATGAAGAGCCTCGACAAGAAGCGAATAAAAATGAAACAGGGCGAAACGTTATCTCTCAATGAAAGGATAATGCTGTCGGCAGTCAGCACAGGGGTAAGCTATATCTCGCAATGTTCCATTGTATTAACACTTAGCACTCGGAGCTATTGTGATTCCAGAATTCAGACATTTCCTTTGAACTAGAATACTTTCGTTATACAGTGTGTCCCCCTTGAAATGGACCACGTGAACCACGAATATCTTTGAAATTATTAATGACATTGAAACATCAAACTTATATGGTTAATTATATAAACAAAAATTATATGGTTTTGAGAGGAACATAATTCTGTTAATGGTTTTTTCGTAGTTAGAAGAGTAAAGGGCATATGAAGGTCACTTTCAATTATTTTAATAGACTCATCTATTTTTTAACACACCAGTTGATTTAATTCATTATTCTCCATGAAAAACCACTAATTCAGAAGATATTCCTAATACTTTCAATTTTTCACGCTAAAAAAATTTATAAACATTGTTAAAAGTACAATTGAGTCGTTAGAAAAGCTTTACGCACGTTTACTTTGATTGTTCACAAGAAAATGATAAAAAATGAAACGATGGTAAGGAATTATCACTGTTAAATTAAAATTCATTCACATTTAGAAGTTTGAACATGAACAATTGCAATCGAGTTCCTTGTCTGGAATAATTGGCTGTTGCTCAAAAGCTGGCGTAATTAAAAATTAATAAACCGGTCTGTCGTTTTTAAAGAAACTTGTTGACTCTTGATACAATGCCTCCACTAAATCTATAAAGGCTGAATATTTTTAAAATGTTGGGGATGCAAAGAAGTTTTGCTACGTATATTACAATAGCACGAGGGAGCAAACTTTCCAGTTGATACGAAGCTTTTTATAATACAAGAAACCTAAGGGAAAAGTTTTATTTTTAGAAACGTGTGCGTGTGTGTTTTTTTTAATCATTTGGTATGATAACTGCAGCAATTTATAAAGTATAAAAATGATTTTTAATAGTTGAACTTCATTGATATTTTTCATTCATATTTTATTCTTTTTTCTATTTCGTGTTCGAAAGGTGTAGAGACTTATTTATTGTCACTGCTGCTTTATCCAACTCTCTTTCCGAAAATACTGAAATTTTAAAATAGCTTTAAAAATAGGCTCCGTCTCGTACATGTAGAACTGCGTCCGATTGGTTAAAACTTACGGACGTCTTAAGATAGACAATGGTTGTTTGTTTTGATTCATCTACTTTTAGGGTTGAGGTATTCCTGATGCTCTACGTAAGAAATATACCATTATGCGAGTTATGGTATTCATTTTCGACAAACTATTAGTTGAAAATTAGAGATTCGGTTTCAATGAAATGAGCAATAGTTGCTATACTTGTCATTACTTACTATGGCTTGTCGCCACCATTGTAATACGTTTCTAGGAACAGAAATTATTTATCAAATAAATATACTGTACAACTATACTGACATACTAAACGATTATTCTGAACATTCCAATTATTTTCCAATTATTAATGTCTTTTTTGCCGAGTAAATTATTCGAATTAGAAGAACGTAACGTACCTTTGTGAGGGTGCGTATTTAAAAAGATAATAAAAAGATATTATTATAGTTAGTTTTCCAGAATCATTGTCGTTCTACGTCTGCTAATTTAAATTTACGGTACACGTCATATTTTAATATTCGATATACCACATACGGCAACATGATATTCTGGCTCGGAGCGATATTTCCGATCCCAGGAATGCTTGCACATGGTGAATATCAATAAGTACTCGTGATAATACTGACGATTACTAATTGCAACTGAGTCATTCCATGCAAAATCGATCACTTTTTGCAGGCACCATCGTCGATTTTGTTCTAAATGATATATGTTGTAGTCCATGTGAAATTAGCGGGGGGGGGGGGGTTAAGTCATAATTCTGCCGGTTTCGAATTCTTTTAGAAATGGCAGGCCTTCAAAGTTTTCATTTTTTGCCCATTTTGGTGAACACAGGCCTCACTTACGAATTTTTATCTCAGGAACCGTTCGTCCGATTGAGCTACATTTTTTTTTGTTTTATTCGTAAAGAATTGGGCTATTACGAAATAATTTTTGCAACCTCGAAAATCGACTATACAACGCCGAAAAATTTAAACAAATTCTTATTTTACGTTTTTTTCGATGAGGGGCCAGAGTGATTTAAATTTTGAAAAAATATGATTATATTCCCTGAAGTTTCTCCTTTAAAATGAGCCCTTGAAAAAGATGGAGCCATAAAAATTAGCGTCACAATGAGCTGGTTAAGTACGCCATTTTTTTCAAAATTTAAATCACTCTGGCCCTTCATCGAAAAAAACGTAAAATAAAAATATGTTTAAATTTTACGGCGTTATATAGTCGATTTTCGAGGTTGAAATAATTGTTTCGTAATAGCCCAATCCTTTACGAATAAAACAAAAAAAAATGTAGCTCAATCGGACAAACAGTTCCTGAGATAAAAATTCGTAAGTGAGGCCCGTTTTCGCCAAAATGGGCAAAAATTGAAAACTTTGAAGGCCTGCCATTTCTAAAAGAATTCGAAACCGGCAGAATTATGACTTGCCCCCCCCCCTCCCCCCCCCCAATTTCACATGCACTACAACATATTTCATTTAGAAAAAAATCAACAATGGTGCCTGCAAAAAGTGATCGATTTGGCATGGAATGACCCAGCTATAACTGGAAAACATCGCAGCAACAGCATGTTGTTTTCCAGCGACAGTATTCTGTTCACAATAGGAACGAAATCAGTATGCACGATACTTATTCATTCTACATATACATAATTTTGGAGAGGTTTTCGATATAAACACATACATAGATTGAGCGCCAAAGGGAGTTCAAGCCAGTTCGAAAGAACTCGCTAGGTGTACGTTCTCATTCGTAAGTTTAATATTAGTTTCGAATGACAGTACGATTACGATTAATCTTTCAGGTGGATTGTCCCTTTATAGTGTGCATGACGTACGCCTTCCAAACGCCGGACAAGCTGTGCTTCATTTTGGACCTGATGAACGGCGGCGATCTCCATTATCATATTGGCCAACATGGTGTGTTCAACGAGAGGGAGATGAAGTTCTACGCGGCTGAAGTGATATTAGGATTAGAACACATGCACCGTAGATACATCGTCTACCGGGATTTAAAGCCTGCGAATATTCTCCTGGACAAGCACGGCCATGTCAGAATATCGGACTTGGGATTAGCCTATGACTTCTCGAAGAAGAAACCGCACGGAAGTGTGTACGTACAATCGAACGATTCTATTAGGTTGTCAGATCAGTGAAGCCAGAATGAGCACCAAACGGAGCTCCTGTACTCTCCTCCTTACCCCTTCCACTATTCCATTTCAGCACCGTGCGCACGCGCACACTCCACAGTCCCCATCGCGCACGTGCAACGTGTCTCCCATTCGCCCCACTCATTCCCCGTCATCAGAGAGGGGGTACATAATTTCACCGTGACTCCCCTCATCTGGTTACACTGTGTCACATACAAAATGTCCGATTTTTGACAGTAACGTTAAACAAACCAGCTCGTAAATGAACTGATGGATCAGAGTAAGCGTCATTCGAATCAACATATGTATTCTGTGATTTTATCTTTATTGACTGTCATCTCCATTTTGCAATCTTCTTTACCGTCGGCGAATAGTTGATTAATCGATACATTTTGACTAAACATCAGACAATTCTATCGTTAATGTGTTATTTATCCACTCACATAAAAAGAATATTAAACATTGATCGACATCGACAGAATTTTATCTGAAACTAAAATTGGATTTCTAATTAAATCGTGACGTATTGATAGAAGTTGGCGACAAGAGAAAATAGGTTCGAAACGAATTTACTGAAAAATTGTTTTGTTTCAGTGGCACGCACGGGTACATGGCGCCAGAGGTACTCTCCAAAGGCGTCACCTACGACTCTAGTGCAGACTGGTTCTCGTTCGGCTGCATGCTGCACAAATTATTAAAAGGACACAGTCCATTTAGGCATCATAAAATGAGAGGGAAACACGAAATAGATCATATGACATTAACTAAGGTGCGTAATTCATGCTCGCCGTCCCGCGTGTTCCTTTTGTTATTATTAGCCTGCGGATGTTTATGCTGTTTCCAATTTTTGTAGACGAATTTTTAGAAAGTGGAATCAAATAGAACCTTATTTTCCGTGGTAGTAGCCTTTTTAGAGTTGCAATTAATTAAAATCGTACTAAGTTCTGTCGTATTTAATGTCCTAGCATTTTTCGAAATTTTTCGAAAGCAATAATCGCATAAAGATCCGCAGTCTAGTTATTATATTCATACAACAGCGTTCACATATTCCGTCTGGATTAATTATTCGTTTATGACACTTTCATCAAGATACAATATTTGTGAGAATTTTCTGATCAAAATCAGTCCAGACATAGTGTAGTTCGGAGCATATTTGCTTGTTTAAGTCACGATATAGTAGAACCTCGATTATCCGTATTGTCTGGATGGGTGGAACATGAGTATTTGTGTAATACAACAATTACCTAGCTACAGTGTTAGTTTAAATTTTTACCGATTTGTATTTGTTCAAGGGACGCATCGAATGAGTATGTACAATTTTGATTTTTTTATACCTCATTCGTTTTCAAAGTCAATGCATCTTTTTTTAATACCACGTTGTTGCTGATGAAAGGACAAATTTGGCGATCTACATATAATATGATGACCTTGAGTTGACCTTGAAGGTTACCTTGACCTCTGAGAAAAAATTAGATTATTAGGACACAACCAATAGATTCACCTTATATACACTTATGTGAAGACACTACTGTATATTTTGCTTTATTTTTAACGGTTGATTTCAGCGAGTTTCCACGATACTAACGGGCTAAAATAATTTCAGAAGGTTGAGCTACCAGAAACATTTTCGAAAGAGCTGCGATCGCTGATGGAAGGTTTGCTGGAGCGGGACGTGAACAAGAGGATCGGTTGTCGGGGCGGTGGAGCGGACGAATTGAAAGAACACCCGTTTTTCGCCGGCATCGACTGGCAACAAGTTTATCTTCAGAAATACACGCCGCCACTTATACCACCGCGAGGCGAAGTGAACGCCGCCGACGCCTTTGACATCGGTTCCTTTGACGAAGAGGACACGAAGGGTATCAAATTAACGGAAGCGGATCAAGAACTTTACAAAGATTTTCCTTTAGTCATTTCGGAGAGATGGCAGGCCGAGGTTGCGGAGACTGTGTTCGAGACGGTCAATGTCGAAACGGATAAGGTACCGATTCTCTTAATTCGTTCAGCTTTTTCTTGTCCTACCAGACAAAGATAACTGAGGCTTCGAGTGTTATCATATCGTTCATTTTCTTCTTCTTCTTCTTTCCCCTCGCAGATAGAAAGTAAAAAGAAGTCGAAACAGAAACAGAGGTTCGATACGGACGAAAAAGGTAAAAGATAAAGTGCTGTTCTGTTTTTACCCTTTGTACTCGAAGCTATTTTGTGAATCGTGGTACAACGGGTTTGTATCAAGTTACCGCCAATCATTTCACCGACAACGTTTTAACCGACCACATTTGATCGACATTGATTTCGCTGACAACAGTAATTCACCAACAAAAAATGTTTTATACGAAATATTATTATTTTTCGATGTAGAATAAGAATATAAAATAAAAAATAAGGGTTTTCCATTTGAAAAAATGAAGTTGCCCTTCATCTGACCCTTAAAGGGCCATTATGGAAAAATGTGCCCCTTCATATGAAGAATATTTTATATAAAACATTTTTTCATATTCCTGCTGGTTTCCGTAATAATTGACTGTCTCAAGATAAATGGACCACCCTGTATGTAAATCATTATCAACGCTTGTTTCATAACAAGAGATACATATAGCGGGCGATTCAATAACTGAAGATAGGTCAATAAAGTGGAATACAATTTTTTCATATGATGTGACTGTATCACGATTTACAAGACACAATTATCACTAAATTTGTTTGCATGTATACATGATGAATAATGGTGGCTTCTCGTAGCCGCTATTCGAGTGCAAAGGGTTAATGCTGTCTTTATAGTCTGACAGTGAGTAAAGAAACATCATTGTAATTATAGTGATTTATTACAGGTTCGGATTGCATTTTGCAAGGTTATATCAAAAAGTTAGGTGGTCCATTTGCCAGTGCGTGGCAGACGCGCTATGCAAAATTATATCCAAATCGATTAGAATTGTATCCTGAATCCACGGTGAAGCCAGAACTCGTTTTTCTTGATCAGGTAAATCAATCAAAAATTTTATGTACGAATTTCTTCAAATTACAAATGCTATTTTTAGAACATTGAATATAACGAAGACATTTTTAACTCTAACTCGCGGTGACTTACCCTGTGTATTATGAATTATTTAATACTAAATTACAATTAAAATGTTGAATTTTTAGGTGGAAGAAGTCAGCGCGGATCTTCAACATGTAAAAGGAGAACAGTGTATTATCGTCCGCAAGAAAGATGTAAAAATAGTGCTCACAAATCCCGTAAGTATTAAAGTCCCTTAATTTTAAAGTAACTTCACATATATTCTCGCGTATGTTTCTGTTTTCAATTTATTTGTATTTTCTCATAAACAAATATAAAGCCGTTTTCATTATTTTCGAATCCGTCTAATTTTAAATAGTAGATGAATTAGCCTTGGCTGTATGTAGCCTATTACAACTATGCAGACTAGCCTTTGTTAGCGAACCGGTACAGTAAACTCGGGATGTTCATTGGGAAGCCGCGATTACTCTTCAAACAATAAACATAGTTAGCATGTCTGACCAAGAATCGCATTCTTTTAGGATGAAATCAGTTTAAAGGAGTGGGCGGTATCGTTAAGGTCTGCACACAAGTATTCTATGGAAATGTTAGGCAACATGGCGAAGAAGGCTGGCAAAATCTACGGGACGAACGGTAACTAGCCCAATGCTAATACCCAGTTCCACAGTCCCACTGCCTACCAGCAGCAACAGCAACTTTTTTTATACTGAGAATCAACACGAGAGATGATGAAAGAGAGACCATTGAAGAATATCTCCAACGAAGATATATGGCGATTGGTTGGCGATTTTCCGCAACCGCGAACCAAAAGCGTCTAGGTCTCGACGAAACAGCTCCAAAGAAACTCCCTTTGAACGGCGGGTAGCGTCGCGCTGTATAGAGACTCTAGGAAGTAGTGTCGTACGAATCGTCACGTCGTTATATTTGTACGTTAGTTGTATGTGCAATGTGACGTAGGAATTAGCAATTGATCAATGCCCATCAGTATACACTCCCACCAAAACTCGAAATTCGCACCGTGTACACGCGTTACACACAGACACACGAACAGACACACATACACACACTCTACACAGAAACACGCAGATGATACGAGAACGCAACCAGTAGTATATTATTGTTATATCGATACGAAGTATACCCTGGCCCCGATTATACTTCTCCACCGTTTTATACCGTTCGTTTACTTAATTTATTTACTAATGCAGGACGATTTTATATTGTGGTTACGTATTAGTAACGTGCGCGCAAATTCGTTTATTTATTGTGTTGAGAGAAATGAGAGAACGCGAGAAAAATGAGAGAACGAACGAGAGCGAGAGAAAGAGAGAGAGAACGCGAGAGAGTGAGAGAGAGAGAACGAGAGAAGAGCTCGAACAGTTTGTACATTGTCGGTAGCCAACCGAAGATGGTTATAATAATTGTATACGCTCGAGTATGTAGGTACTGGCGAGTTCGCTCCGGCAATAAAATTGTGCGACGAACGCAGCTCTTGTATTATATTTCTTTATTCCACTCGATCCTGTATTCGAAATGACGAACATGAAACATACGAGAAATTTGATATTTTCTGATAAAGAGTCGTGGTCCTTACTTCTTCGCGACCATAATGGAGCATTGTCGATCTCCTGGAAACTTTTTCATGACATTGTAGTATCGCAGTGCATTGTGTGGAGCGGGAATATCTCTAAAATTCTGTTTTGAACGACCCATTGGTTATCACTAGGCAGGATGTCGAGCATAAAATATTGCAAACCATTTCAACGACCAAGTTAGCAGCTTTTATTGACAATAAAAATTGTTATTAAGATAATTCTGACTTTCCTTTACCGAGCGAGTCATTCTATGGTGAGGAATTGTGAGTATTGAATCCTAACAAATGTCTGCGAGCAAAGAAGAATGTTATCGGTAACTTTTAATTCTTTACACTCGATTGGCTGGGTTCACATTTTGACCCAGCATTTTGAAGGCATTTCTTGTGACTCAGTTCCGGGTGATCAACTTCAAACGAAGGTCGTGCAATAAAAACAATGGACCTAGATGAAGTGCCATTGAAGGTATGTTTAAAAACATTAATGAACTGTTAAACGACTGTCTAAATGAGCTAATCGTTGTCATCTGTATTGCCATCTGAATCTTTACGTTATTCATTGTAAAAGATAAACTCGTAATTAATTTTTATTCAATGTTAAAATACACAGAATCATCGAGAAACTTTCATATATAGGTCTAGTATAATTTGAGTTGGTGACGATTTCTGTGACAGTGACAACGATCGTGTTTATGATCATAAAACTCAAGAGTTTCGCTGCTATATTTTTGTATAACAAACGTACCTTACATTATTAGTTGTTGATTATTATTATTGTAACAGAAAATGAGTTCCAAGCTGATGATCGTATGCTCTTCATGTTAAACTGTTCCTGGAAGTTTCTCTACATTGAGTAAGTACAATGGTTTTTATTTTAAAAGAATAATAAAAAAGCTTTTCACGCTTAGAATGTATATGTACAAGAAGAACATATATATATATATATATATATATATATATATATATATATAAAAGTACCTGTAGATGGTACATTTACTACACATGTTTCATGTCGTCGTCTAAAATGTTCTACTCCATTGCAAGTAAAAGTATTATCGCTTAATCAGCTGAAACAATAATAACTGTTCAAATATAGCTGATCGCATCAGTGAGTGGATGTAAAATTGATAGAATTTTAGATTTGAACTGCGGCGTACACTCTCCCCAGTGTAATTTCGTGGAGAGGGTTAACAAAGTCCTGAAGACAATGATCGGTCAGTATGGGTCACAACGCACGCGCAGTTGCCACTCAGCACCAGAGTAGGGCAATAATCAACTAATATTTAAGAATGACTAATAGTCTTTTTGAATGTTAGTCATAGCAACATAGTCATTAGTCGAAACTTTTTGATTAGCTAGTGCTAACTAGACTGCGGATCTTTATGCAAAATAAAAAATGTTTGTCTTGATTGCAAGACACAGGAGCCAAATATAGAAATTTCTTTCTTCTTTTAATCATCTTATTAAGCTGAAATTAATACACAGATGTCTTTAAATCTTCCTAATTCGTTCACTGCTTTAAATTGTACGTGCCCATTTTTGTCATAAATGCATAAAATCCGCAGTCTAGTGATAACTAAATGGCAAATAATTAGTCACAGCTCTAAGTAATCGTTGGCTATTGCTTATTAGTGAATTAGTAGTTGATGATCAGTCATCACTCTTTAGTCATCAGTCACTATTGTGCGATTCACATACATTAATATTATTAATTAGTTATCATTAACTAATCAAAAAGTTGTGACTAATGACCATTTGTATCATTTTTAAATATTAGTTATTGCCCTACTCTGACCAGTACCTCGCGGAAATTGCAGCATTGTATGCATACATTTTTAATTGACAAATTAAATCAGTATATTAGGAGCATCAGTCTGTCTAAAGGAATTTTGTAGGAACAATAGCACTGTCAATATATTAGTACTTCTTCACCTATTTGATCAACTATATTTTTTAGCTTAATATTAAGAGAAAAAACATGTCTAATACTTGTTTAAGATCTGCTCAAAGTCGTATAAAAATCTACGAATATCACTTCGTTATGCTTCCTTGTTACACATAAATTATAGTAAAACTTCTAAACAATATCATCTTGTTGTTCACATTATAAATTTATGGCATGAACACTTTATTTCACGATTTCATTTGTTGGAAATTTCTCTTAGAAACAGAGCCAACTGAGGATCCACATCAATAGATTTCAGTCTTCTTTCCAAAGCCTCGAAGTCAACTCTTTCCAGCCAGGATGGGGGATCCACCTGTCTATGCGGAAGAGGACATAGCAATCGTTCCACTGCGGCGCAGAAACCACACCAACTTCTGAAATTTAGCGACTCCTTGATTTCACCAATCATAGATTTCAAGTACGCTTCTTGTTCTTCGGTCACGGGCTTTCCAATGATATCCTGCAGAGCCTCGCGAATGTCGCCGGGTAAAATGCATCTGGTAGTTCGTAGTGATTCTTCTTGGAATTTGTTGAAAGCTCTGCCGAAGATCAGCTTTCTTCCGGAGGAAATGGAAACGTGTTTGCTGAGGTAATCTAGTACTGTTAAATCTGAAGGAAAAATTAAGTCAGAAAAACATTTTAAGAAGTATACGTACATTTAATAAAATGTATTTCCTTTTTTTGCTTATGAACAGGCAATATAATGTTAGGTAATATAATTACGAATTATTATATAATTAAAAGTTTCCTGTTGCTAGAAACAAGAAATTAATAATTGCTATAGGTTGGAAGTAACATATAATAATTATTATTGTCTGCAATTAATATGGACGGATAGACGATAATTCTGCAGCCTGAACAATCAAAAGGTATCAGAAGAAAATTTTCAGATATATTTTCGATCGAGATATTTAACAAAGTAGTACTTAAAGTAAGTAAGTGAAGTAATCTTCGGGTAATTAGTTTGTAATATATTATTATACTTGCCGCGCAGACTCTCACTATCGAGAATTTCAAAGCGAGCCACTTGACGTGAGAATACTCTTGGTGTGTTCGCTAGTTTAGAGTTCGAAGATCCTTGGTATCCTCTAGCGCGTGGATAACTTTCGCCTTTAGCTCGTAGAGCTTCTTCCAACGCAAGCCTTCTCTGGTGTTACAGAAAACCATTGGATTAAAACCATTGGATATGTATGTATATGTATATATATATATATATATATATATATATATATATATATATATGTATAACTTTGTAAATCAAGTACTATTCACAGGGGTAATTAACATTGATTTATTGATGAATAGTCACGCTCTAATTCCTTAATATTACACTAACATCTTCTTTATATTTTCTAAAAGATTTCATGAATTTTGCTTCTCACCTTGAGTGAAAATTCTGCTTCCACTTTATCTCGATCTAGTTCTCGAAACAAGTGCTTCAAAATATCTGGTGCGATGAAACTAACAGGCACCGTAGAAGGTGCAGTCGCCAATACAGTTATCTTCTTCGGAGTCGACGAGGGATTTTCTGCGTCGCCGTTTGTTGTATGAATTCTACAATAGAAACAAAAGAAATTGTTCATTTCTTCCTGTCTCGTTTTATTCTCGACGAGTTCAACAGGATATGTTGAAATCATTGAATTGCAAAGATTAACCATCGAGAAACACGTATTGGCATTCAATACATAAGATTATCTTTAGGTTTAGTCAAAATTTGCTGTATTTAAATGACAAGATTAATAATTGATTTATTGAGATATTTTCAATCGATGTTTTGGGACTTGCAATACAATCAACCACCCCATAAGTCTAATCATTTTCTGTGTTTTGAATTCTTAATTATTTTTTTATGAAACTTTCATCTATTTATGACATTTTTCTGGTCAAAATGAGTCCAAACACGATACAGTTCTTTAACACTAGGTTTACGGAGCACTATAAAAGTAACATTAATTCAGAATATTCAATTATAAAAATATTGTTTCATTGGATCAGTATTGTCTCGTCCAATTCAGTATCGCGTCACACTTTGAAACGATCGAGCTTCTGAGACGCTCGAGGGGTAAATTCATCACACATATCGTGCACATCTCTTTTACAATCGTCGAAGCATTACTGTACTAAAGTGAAGCTACAGTCAGGGCCCGCTCTAGCGGTTACGACGCGTCCCGCGCAAAAAGACAAATTGCCGCCCCTTAAAAATATATACATTTTTTAAATACAGGTACATATTTTTTA
Organism: Lasioglossum oenotherae; assembly: GCA_028455765.1. Lineage (NCBI taxonomy): Eukaryota > Metazoa > Arthropoda > Insecta > Hymenoptera > Halictidae > Lasioglossum > Lasioglossum oenotherae. The sequence continues at coordinate 6,123,093 of CM052300.1, read as the reverse complement.
TTTTCAATCAAAATGAAATCATTTTATTTAAATTTTAATAAAAGCAAATTTTCTATTAATTGGGTATTTAACACATCAATATTTTTTCTCACACTTACAGCCAAAATGGCGCCCCGGACAAATGTCCGGGTTGCCCGCCCCTAGAGCGGGCCCTGACTAGAGGCAGAGAAAATTGACCGATTGTCCCTGATGGTTTAGCTACACGAACCCGTGAGGAAATACAAATTTTTTTACTAACGAAGTCCTTCGAGAGCCGTCTCCTATGTGCGATATTTGAGTTTCGGTTGGTTCTAACAGATCGTGGACCTCCGTGTGGTGCCTATAAGCTGAACCGCTGCGGTTCTTCCCTTTACGCAAGCGTTTTCCTCGCCGTCGAATGACTGCCAACTCCTTGTTTGCTCTTCCTGGACTAATCTCTTCTACGGCTCTACTCGAGTCCTTGGTGGATACGCAGGGTGAGTCGATTAACTGCAGTAGCAACATTTATTCATCAGTGTTCACTGGCTTTTATGCATTTACCAGAAGAATTAATGTGTATAATTTGTAGCAATAAAATAAATTAATGAAACAGTAGAACGATGAAATTACAACTTAATAGAATTATTAAAGAAAAAATCAAACTCCTATGCGGTTCGTGTCTCGAACAACTAATAAAAACAATTTGTTTCTTGCATAACGATCCACAAGTCTAGTGGTCATTAATTTTTGATCATTTCCCTATTTTATCGAAATATGCAGACGATCTTGAATTGTATTATGATGTGTAATATTTAATCATGCTATTCGAAACAATATTGATTATTATATTAGATTGGGGGAAAAAAATCCATCATTTTTTCATTTAAACATATGTAGCTCATTGCAATGTTGACAGATTTCGATGAAATTTTCAGTATGCGTATAAGTTAACGAAATCTATAAAACGCAATTTTTAAATTATCGTTACAGGCCCAGATAAAAAAGTTGACAAAACATCATTTTTTAAAATTTCCTATAATTCCTACCAATTGCAATCGTAATAAATTTTTGTTTACTTATTCTCTAGCAAACTAGCCGGTCTAACATCTTTAAAAAATTCAAGTCCTTTGGACCAGTTTCTAAAAAGTTATGCGATTTTTAAGGGTATCCACTTATTATTGCCGCTGACTGTACGTGCCAAAAATATTTAGAATATTTAGCAACGCTTTAATTAAGACCTAACCGCTCTAATCAAGACCTAAATTGTTGCAAGTCTATATAAACAGTGTTGTTTGGAATTTGATAGCAATTTCTACCGGTTCATAAATGTCTTCGCATGGGCTCGGAGGCGGTGCATCTGCTGATGGCTTCGGGGAACGCGATCGATGTCGAACAGGTGATTTCGACACCACTATCTTAGCTTTCCGAGAAGTTGGAGGTGGTTCTAAGGTGAGAGCATGCCAAGTGAAAGTTTCATTTTCCTGAAAGCGTGGAAAGTTTTAAGTCAATCATTCTGTCATGTTCTTTATTTTGATCAATTTCGAATAACAATGGCTACTTGTTCGCCTTTATCTGCGATTCTGATATAATTTAATTTTGTATAAAGATACGCAGTTCACCGATTACAAACCATCTGTTTCTTGGAGTTCGCTCTGAGATCCAAAATCAGTGTGGTGCGTTCTTGCAGATTACAGGTTGCCAGTATCTCATCTTGCAGTCTATTTGTCAATGCAGGTCCACTGGCAAGTGTAGGTGCAGGTGTTAACGGTCTGGAATCTGTCTCGGTATATTTGCGGAATAGTTCTTCGGGAACGGTAGCAGTGTCAACGTTAATCGCTTCCATGTTTTCGGCTGGACCAGCAGTGTCCCCAGTCCCGCCAGCTGCAGCCACACTTGCCCTAATCATGTCCATTTCTTCAGGCAGCAGGAGAGCCTTCCCCTCTGTCGCCTAGACACATGTGCACTGTCGACTTATACTGCAATTACTCTTATAATACATTTCTTCGATCTCAAAATTCCTATTTTGGAGCAGGCAGTAGGCAGCGCTGGCGCGCGGAGTGGGGATCGCTGAACGTGATGACGTACTACCTGACTAAATTGAAGAGATTTTAAATAATTTACTAATAATTAAAGTAGAGGTGAATAATTAAAAGTAAATTTTATATAAATTTAAAATTGAGGAGATTTTAAATAATTTACTAATAATTAAAGTAGACGTGAATAATTAAAAGTAAATTTTATATAAATTTAAAATTGAGGAGATTTTAAATAATTTACTAATAATTAAAGTAGAGGTGAATGTCGCGCGACGAGGTGTGACGGTTTTTAAATTTGCTTTTTAATATTGCATTGTCATCCAGTTCTGAGCTATGTTTCAAGTTTCAAGTGTCTAGCCCATCGGGAAGTGGTTTAAAATTCGGTTACAAGATTTGACGCATACAATAACAACAACGACAACTCGGCAAGCTAATATAAGCATGGTAAAACAGTACGGAAACAAAGGAGGAAGTAATGGGAAGAAGAATATTTAAGTTCAATAATTAATATTCAGTAAGAAGAAAGTAAAAAATACAAAGTTCATCGCCGTCGCTGAAGGAACTTGGAGAACATGCTAAGTCGGAGGAAAATGGAAATAAAGAAGAGATATACAACTGCAAGGAAAAAATAGTACGGAAAACAAAGGAGGAAACAATTAAATTAGAAAGAAGGATGAACGAGAGGGAAGGAAGCGATAGATGAAAGATTAGAGATCCAGGAGAGGAAGTTAGGAGCATTCGAGCTGAGAGAAGAATGGGAGGAGGAAAGCATTCATTATTGTATCACACAAAGACAGTCTGTATAGTGTTAAAATGAGTCTTCTTACCCATGAATCTTTAGCTCGTCGGAGCACCTCTTTGGCTTCACAGTCAGCTGGGTGATTACACAGTACAGAACAACCATAAGGGTACGGATTGAAGATACCAGAAAATGGTCGAAGTATAATAGGCGCTGGTTTGGTAGTTCCTGAAAGTTCTACACGCTGAAATGGAAAAAGTGCCGAGATTTTTTCGAACTGTGGTGGGTATAACAATCTCCTTTCTTGTGACGCTATACTGTTAATTAATTCGTTAATGTTTAAGCTATTTCCAGGATAAACATTTTAATTTTCTAACCGGGGATGACGACTTAATTCGTCATATTCACTGTCGCCTTTGGCATTTAAATTTTTCTTAATCCAGCCAGTAATTCTTTCAAAATGTCTATTGCGTTAATTTTATTTGTCTAGTCTTACATCTCAGCATATGTTTCAAATTGAACAATCCTTAGATTAACAAGATAAATATAATAAATTATATTGACTCCTTGCCTAGTGAAGATTTTTGTGTGAAGAACTGTATGTATTTACGTACAAGGTGTTTCGTAACACCTGGATAGACACTAGAAATACATTAGCTCAGGAATATAATCCCACTCTACTGTGACTGTAAAATTTTCGTTACCGATAGCTAAACAGCAGATTTTATGCAATTTAAAACAGTAAAAATATTAGAAGAGTTTAAAAACACTGTTATATTATTTAAATTATAAAATAAATTTCTATTTCACTCCAGTTTGTTGCAAATCAGGTAGAAAATGTTTATTTTGCATAAAGATTCGCTGTCTACTGATATCACATATGTAGAATAAATTGTTTGATTGTTTTAAATAATATTTGGAAGATACCTTAATTTTAGGGCGATCCACCGGCCGAGTACGCGCCTCCATTAATCCTGTGGCACTTGCGATCTTCAACATTGTTTTTCTTTATTGTTCCCTGCAAGATTATTGCTGCTCCACCTTGTATCTTGAACATTACTGTCAGCACCAACAAAGCAGTGGCGGATCTCCTTGGTGGCGTGTTGCTACGCATACGTGATTGGTCGATATGACCCAACGGGAGTTGGGTGCATTGTAATCCGGAGTTAGAAACGTACAATCTAAATTCTAACTTTATAACAGCCAATTTAAATCACAAGTTATTTGTACGAGAAGTCGAAATAAATGTCTTATTTTAAACAAATTGTTGTTTGAACTTCCACATATTTCTGCAATAGAGCTGCAAGGATTAGCTAAAAGTGGAGAAATTAATTAGGCGTTCATTCTATTAATTTTATTAGAATCACTACATACAGGGTGAATATTATACTTAATAATATTAATAATATTATGCTTATTATTATTATGTTATTATTATATTATATAGTATGCACAGAAATTTTTAATTAACAAATTTCATCAGTATATTGGAGAAATCATTCTGTGAGAAATTACATTTAAAACTGTATAAGAATTATTTCTCAAAATATGCATTACGTTCTGATCATAATCGAGCAGGTTGCTAGTACCATAATGGACGACGTAAGGAAGATAATATTGGCAAGGACTAATAGTTCCAATTGGAGAATCCAACTTAATTATTCAATGGTTGGCTGGTGCTCTCAGCTGAACCGTTTTACGAAGAGAGTGAACGGGTTTTCTTAGAAGCGAGGAGCATGGAACAGTGGTAAATTTCCGGTAACATGCAATAATCTGAGCGTGCATAATTATTGTTATCCACCCCGGGGCTCTTCATGCACTGTAGACTCCTTCTACGTGTGACTGCTCATTAATAGTCATTAACACATCGCCGTTAACTGCACCGATAGTGGTAATATGTAGAAAACGTTGATTCTCGCGTTCCACACACGTGGATAATGCCGCTTAGGTTACTTGACAACGAGGTGTAAAATCGAATACCAAGTGTTAAAAATAGGATCTAAGACCTAAACTGTTGCACTCCGAATAATTTTTTAATTTTGTTATCAACAGCGTCCTACTATTTGAAGTATTTTACAGTAGGACCTCGATTAAAATCGGCTTGATCGGGGGACAAACAGCCCGGAAAAATTAAGGCCCGATTACACTAGATTCAAAAAGAAATTTTGTATTTTTGAAAATTTATTTCCCTTCATAATATAATCATAGTTAAACCATACTTGTTTATAATCGGAATTCGGTTAATCGAGGTCCTACTGTATTTGAAATTTACTTCAAAGGACAGTTCCTTGACTGCTACTTATTTTAAACAATTTTGTTTACTAATTATTAGACTGCGGATCTTTATGCAAAATAAAAATGTTCTTCGTCGATTACAAGACACTGAAACCATACAAAAAATTCTTTCTGTTTTCAACGATTTTAATAAATTGCAAGTGACACATGGACGTTCTTAAATTATTTAAATTATTTTTACTGTTTTAAATTACATCCACCCTGTTTTGTCATATATAATTATATTAAATATATAGCTCTGAAAATTTGTTGTAATTTATATTTGTGGAACTTATATTTGTTTCGCTATGCAATAGATAATTGATGCATGAATAGTTCACCTAAGTCAATAACAATTTTATTGCACTGCAAATGATATGAAATGTTGTGTGAGTTTTCTCAACGGCAGCTACTCTCTACGCTCCTTTCTATTGTCTTGCGCCCCACGTTTTTCGTTTTAAATCTTACAAGTATTTTCATAGCTATTCAAAATTCACAATCACAAATTTTCAGGATTATCTGTATGGGGTTAGGAATCTGTATGGGGCTAGGAAAAAATTATTTTATACTTTTTAGTCCGTTTTTTAAACATCATATTTTTTTTTAATTTATTTTTATTGAAATTATTTTATACTTTTTAGTCCGTTTTTTAAACATCATATTTTTTTAAAAATTTATTTTTATTGAAATTATTTTATACTTTTTAGTCCGTTTGAAAAACGTGGTATTTTTTTAAAAATTTATTTACTTGAGGCAAATGAACATTTACAGGACCTCGATTACGGATCCTCGTTACAACAACATGAATTTTTGCAGCTTAAAAAATTGATTCAGCTACGGATAAGCAGTGGAGCAGCTTTCGGGGTCGAACTTCGTGCAACTTAGCATAATGGGAGTCGGTGTACGGCAATTATTCAACGACATTCGTCGTTACTCCTGTTCCGAACGAGAATCGGTCAAGTCTGGTTGCGGACACGGAATTCTCAATTCCGCTTCGCGGCGCAACAAATGCAAATGAAACTTTCTTCCTCGCAGACGCGTGTCCTGGCATTACTCGTGCCAAGGTCATTGATTCCTCCGGTAGTTCCGGCTTAGTATCTGGGCCAGGTTAACCGATCCGACAGAGTTGCCAGCATCGACCGGAATACCATCGCGAACCACGCGACGCGCCGTCACACGTTTTGACACGAGTGTTCGGCCTGTCCGATAACTAGACGACCGGACACAATCCAGGCATCGGTTACGTACCCCCAAGGTCATAGTATATACTAGGTCGTTGAACTCGTCTAATCATAAGCAATAATATTATGCGAAATATGTAGTGTCATTTAAAAGAAGGTAACCTTCATTTTTCATGAACATATTCGTTCTTGAATCGTTTTATCCCGATCAATATACTATGCTTGTATAGACAGCCGATTTATATGCAAAATAAAAATTTTCTACCTGAACTCCAACAAACTGGAGTGAACTAGAAATTGATTTTATTTCTTGATATGTTTCATAGGTCGGAAATAATGTAACAGTGTTTTCAAATTCCAGTAATATTTTTATACTGTTTTAAATTACTCATTTTCGTCGCAAATGCTGTCTAACAATATACATAGTTATCGCTATCACTAGACTGCGGATCTTTATGCAAAATAGGAATGTTTTACATTGATTGTGGGAAGCAGGAATTACATAAACGTTGATTTCATCCCTCAACGACTTTGTTATATTAAAAGCAACAATACAACATGTTTGATTTTTTAAATCTTTAACTGTTTTATATTTCACCCAGCCAATTTCTTCATAAATACATAAAGATCCGAAGTCTAGTTAACACTATATAGAAAAGAAATTATGATTTTTGCACTAACAACCTTGTAAATATTAGATGATTGCAAAAGTTCATGCCTGATTTGTAAATAAAACACATTTTCATACAACCTAATAACCTATACTATAGCACCATTAATGTAGCTACTAATTCGATTAATATTAACGTAGATATTAATATATTTAAGATAAGTAGATATTAGTTTAATTAGTTTAATAATTATTATAATATAATTAGTTTAATGTCTACATTTTCTTTCCTCGTATAGTTATTTCCTCTTGTTGCACGAACATATAATATTGATTAGAATTCTAAGAAGACTATTTACAAATACAATCTGTTAAAATATTCGCATTTACTTCGAAAATATTGTGGATAGATAATAAAATATTTCGAGTGTACGAATAGGAGATCTAATTTTTATCCGTTTCCCCGGAAGTGTTCAGCAATGAGATACGATTCAGCAAATAGAACCAGATGAAAAAAAGAAATCACAATGGGTAAACTAGTAAAAGAATACAATGACCTAGTCACAAATTACAGAAAGTCTTCTTTAGAACGCTCGTTCTAAATACCGTGCTAAATAACAATTACTGTATCGTTCAGACACTAAACACTAGCCTACAGATCTTTATGCATAATACAAAATGTTATACGTCAACTGTACGAAACAGAAGCAGTTTAGAATCTTCTTCTTTTAGCAACTTTTAGGAATTGTAAACAATATAGCTCGTAAATTCTGCTGTTTTTACTACCCATTTTTCGCATATATTTTTGCTATAAATGCATAAAATTCACATGCTGCTAATCGCTAACAGTAGTGATTTGCGAGTAATGTAATATTGTTGTCTGCAACAAATTTGATAGTAATTTGATATTGTTATTTGCAAATTTAATATTCTATCGAAGTATGCTTGCTGGAAAATGCACCTCTTACTTCTTGAAACCATTATGAATTAATAGGCAGAACAATTAATTGTTAATGATGATAATATACTAAACAATCCTTTAATTTTGACGGAGGAAAGTATGGAAAAAATCTGGCGTTTTTGTTCACAATATTCAATAATATGTTTTCCTAAGGTAATATTTAATTCAACCTATTTCATCAGGCATTATTTCGCAATTATTTCGCAATATTTGTTGAAAAAGATTTAAATTAAGATCGGAACATTGAAATTAATGTGGTAATTTGCAAAATTGCTTTTATTAAATAACAATGATCGAACCAGTGCGCCGATAGCATTAATATTATTCTATAACATGATACGTAATTGTTGATGAGCATTAGGAAACATGAGACCGTTTTATTATACTCATAATAATCTTAATACTTCTTTGAAATTAATTATTATTTCCTTAATCCTCAACATTTTCAGCACTGTTTCCAATTTAATGACTATGCAGGCAAGTTACAAATCTTGTTTTATCAATAAACAGACAAAATAGTCTTATTAAAAAGTCATGTCAAAACAAGTATTGTTATATTGTACAAAATAAAAAATACAAATACAACAGAACAAAATACAAAAGAATTCTGAAGTCTCGATTAAAACATGAAGTTTGATGAATTATTTTTGGAAAATTGAGTATACGTTTAGTGCATACATGAATCATATTTGCTTGAACAATCATTAGTCTAATAGTACGCAATTCAGTAATAATGACGCATATGTTGAGAATAGCCTTACTATCATCAGTGATGTGAACGTACAATCTGATTAGCATGCAATTGTTAGAGAGGCTTAGAGCATTTCTCTCTTAAAATACAAACACTAAAAATTAGACATTATTCAGTTCTTTATCAAATTAGTTTTAAGAAAAAATTGATGATATATTAGATGTAATCTTCATGCAGTTATGAAAAAGGTTAGTTGGATGAAATATAAAACAGTAAAAGCTTAAAAAAAATTCAAGAACATTATACAAAATCAATTATTCTTTTACTGCTGCTTCCCACAATCGGTGCAGAACATTTTTATTTTGCATAAAGATCCGCAGTCTATTCATCAGTATGTCAGTATGAAGTCTGAAAAATACAATTTAAAAAATCATTCCTTATTGATTCAAAAGGAAATCCATATGAGACTGTTTCATTGAAGCGTGTGTGAATGACAGCGCCGCGAGCGACTGTACGTCCGAGTCATGGCAGTCTGAATCTCCTTGCGGCGCACAGTGGGTCAGAATCAGGGTCAGTCAAAAATATTCTATATCAACAAGAAACAGGGATCAAATAAAAATTCATTCCTTCTCCGAATTACGACATCAATAGAAGGTAAAAATATGAAAGCTTTTTTGTAGAAACCGATAAACCTATAATATAAAAATGCATTTATAATTGGCAAGAAAAGCTGTAGAAACAGAACGAGAGACTTGGACTTGATTATTATTTATTTAACAAATCGTATCAGATATAAATGTCCTTTTCAGTCTATCAGCTCTAGTTTTACCGTGTTTAATGACATGAACATTTTCGAATTGATCCCACCGCTTTTACAAAAACGGCCCACTGCGTTACGAAGATCTGTAGAATGCCACGGCTACTGACAGCCAGCTCGTGCTCGGAGCGGGTGACGTCAGACGCGGCAACAAGTCAGATGACGAACATGACTATGATCATGCACGATGACGTTGGCGAGGCAAGAGAAGGCGACGGTGGACTCAAGAAGAGGAAGGAATAACAGGAACTTGTTTCGTTCCTCTCCTCGTCGGCCAGTTCTTTCCAGCGCCTCGCAACGTCGACTTCGCGGCCGGTATGTCAACTGTGCTAGGAATGAAGCTATTCCATCCGCTCGCGACTTCCTTCTTATAAATTATCCGTAGGGAATGACAGTGACCCGGTTACCAGCACTCGACTTGCGCTATACTCGCCGCTACCACTCGCGCAAAATTATTTCAAACGCCGAACGTTTCTTGTGATTTAATCGCCGGTGTTTCTAAGACAATTCGCGTGTGACCGTTGCCCGGAAGATTAGCTGCGTGACGAAACTGCCAGATTTTCCGTGTTTCGTCGCTGGCCGCCTGACACCTGAGACACACGTGGATAACTCCGCATCACTCTGCCAGCAAGTTAAGTATCTCGTTAACGGTTCCGATCTAATTTTCTGCAATCCGATACGCTGCTGCGATTCAAGAGAGCTGCTATAAGTTGGTTCAAAAGACTCTGTGTGTCCGTGCATCTTCAGGTAATTAACAATTTTATCAATTATAAGAAACAGGGATCGAATAAAAATTGATTTCTGCGCTGAACAACTTTGTTAACTTGATAATGCAAGTTAAAAATATTCTACATCAACGAAGAAAAAACGAAGATCAAATAGAAATTGATTTCTGCGCTGAACAATTTTATTAACTTGATAATGGAAAATAAAAACATTCTATTGTATCAATTATAAGAAACAGGGATCAAATAAAGATTGACTTCTTCTCTTATTTCGTTAACTTGATAATGCATAATATTCTAATAAACGTAATATTCTACATCAACGAAGGAAAAACGAAGATCAAATAGAAATTGATTTCTGCGCTGAACAATTTTATTAACTTGATAATGGAAAATAAAAACATTCTATTATATCAATTATAAGAAACAGGGATCAAATAAAGATTGACTTCTTCTCTTATTTCGTTAACTTGATAATGCACAATATTCTAATAAACGTAATATTCTACATCAACGACGAGAAACAAAGATCAAATAAAAATTGATTTCTGCGCTGAACAACTTTGTTAACTTGATAATGCAAAATAGAAACATTCTATATCAATTATAAGGAACAGGAATCAAATAAAGATTGACTTCTTTTTCTTATTTCATTAACTTGATTATAAAAATACAAATATTCTGAATCAATGACAAGAAACAGTGGTCAAATATATTTCTAATTTGAATAAGTTAATAACAACGCAACAGATATACAGAATAACAATGTAAGAATGCAAATTTCTATTTCACTCTGGTTTGTTGTAATTGTCAACTAGACAATTTTTATTTTCCATGAAGATCCGCTGTCTAGTAATCGGTGACTCTACTACGCCGAAGTGTAGCGTAACACGTTGGAACGTGCACTGTCAATACCGATTTGGTGTAGTTATTATCATAACGCGCCAGGTTTAGCGTGAACACTTGTTTCAATGAAGTCTGCGTCAGCACCTAATTCTGATCTTTTCGCTGACGTTATTCAGAACCATGCGTTTTCTCCGGTACACTTGTTCTCGGCCGCGAGGCGATGATGTTCTAAATTCTAACCAATGCAACGAGCCACATAGATCGCATGGATACCAAACGGAACCGTTCGATTGACGGAAATCCATAGAGAGTTTCCACGTAATCGAAACTAGTGCCAATTGCTTCTGTCGACACATACCACTTCGGCTACTCGCATCCTACTCGTGCTCGGGTTACGAACGTATTATCTCCCACTGCGCTTGACACCTTTACTCCACCATGCCGTTTTATAGGACCGTTTATAAGCCAAACACGACGAATACCGCGAAGTGCATTTCTTTCTTGCAGATTAGTGCTGCAGGTGAACTCCTGGAAAAATTGTCGTCGGACATGCTGCAGTTTTCGAATTTCCATTAACTCTTCAGTGGACCTTCAAGTACTTTATACTATTCAACTGTGGATCTTTACGCAAAATGAATAAATTAAAATTGATTTTAATGACTTTGTTGCATTACAAACAACATCAAAATTGTTTTCAATTTTTCATTAAATTTTTCAAAGTCAATTTTTTCATAAACGCATAAACGCATGTACTTGAAACATGTAATGCTTCAATTACATTATATTTATATTTGATGTTCATCTCTATTGAAAATTTCATCTAAATCCAATAAAAACAAATAGTTATTAATTGCTACATGTTAAATATGTATTAGCAGCAGTTTGAGTTCGTTCGATACTTCGTTTAAATAAAAATTACCTAATTTTTGACTAACAATTTTCAACTGCATTCTATTATACATAATTGTAGTCAAGTCTATAAACTGGTCAAACGTGAATGATTTTATTCACAAATAATAATTCATTTACACAAATAAGTAATAATTGATGAATTTGTAAATTTCGTTTCTTTCATTCATTTATAGTTTAAATTCTTTTTTGTGTCCAAATAATTGTAGACTTTAAGGAACAAATCTAAATTTTTGTCGAATTATATCGTGAACTATTTATTATAAACTGTTTGAGTTTTTTTTATTGCAAATTACGGTTTCTATCATGCTACTTAATTCAAACAATCCAAATTACATTTAATATTGTTTGATACGCAGTGTAGTTTCGAAGGTAAAAAATTAGCTGAAAATTGTCATTCAGAAATCATCAACATTAACTTGCTTTGGAAGAATTAATAAAAATGCAAACAGTCGTCTATACTCGGGCTCACATCATGACGCGATGCTGGGCGTCTTGTATCTTTTAATATTTCTCTTCGTCTTGTTTACTCACCAATCATTGCGTCTGTAATGCTTATTATTAGCTCCAAACTACAGGGTGTATCGAAAACGTTTTTTTCCCATGAAAAAACTTCTTTTTCCACAATATCGATCAAGTTTCAATCAATACCATATCAATAAATGGTTAAATAAAACATATAACTGTACAAAGTTTAATTACATGAAATCAAACTAATTAACTGTTAATTAATTAACATAATTGTATAAAACACACATGCAGAATAGAATCATTTCTTTTTAAATTCAAATACGGTCTCCTAGGGATTAATTATTTAAATACAGCTGAGAGCTAAGTTCATTTTCCAATTAATGTAAAAAGGGAAATTGTTTGACAGTCAATTGTAAGATTGTTAAATAAAATCTGATTGTAAGATAAAAATGTATCTCTTCTTTCAATGATTTTAATAAATCCAAGATAATGTAACAATACTCCAAACTTATTATATGTCTCTACGTAAATAATAATACATGCATTTTTATTCATATCTATTCAAGTCTATTCGTTACAATACATTAATCACTGCATTAACCAAACGTGTTAGATATTATTGTCACAATCGAATGGAACAATTTATAATTTGAGTAAGCATGCGTACAAAAAAATGATTTGATGATTAAAAACCTGAATTCATCGAAGATTTAACATTACGTAAAATCAGACAAGATTTTCAGTACTGTTATATTACTTTCCCTTCAGGACATTGATACTTGAAAGACAAACTAATTACGCTGCATTACTTTCGTCTAAAGTTTAATAGCTCTTTAATCATAGTGGAAAAGTTTTCTGTCGTAAAATAGAGAAACACGCGAAAGTCCATTGGTAATTTCTGTGACTTTTTCTATGAACCATAGTGCTGCGATAAAACGGTGTTCTCTGGTTGGATCAACTACTCTATTTATGTAAATTTACGTAACGCCCGAATTCGCCAGTTAATGTGTCCACGATAACGATATTATACTTACGTATATTACGTATATTACGTATATGTAATATACATTATCGATGATGAAGAAAATGGTTCCAGAAAATGTTGTTATTAGACTTTATTTATTTAGTTATTATTAACAATCATTTCAGTGATCGTACTATAAAAACAAAAACCTACAAATCTTTTTGTAAATAATAATTCCGAAATTACCAAACTCAAGATGATCCACTGACACATAATTAAAATGTTCGCACAAAAATCTTTAGCTGTGAATCATAGATTTTGAAACATCTATTAAATAACCACCGGTACATATTTACTTGGGAAAATTTAAAGATATTATATAAAAGATGAACTCTGTGTAGATAAACAGTGATTCATGCAGACAGTGCTGTTTCAAGATTTAATGTATCAAAACTTTGATGATGAGTCTAAATAATCCGGATGCTTCTTTTTCGGAATAAATATTTATCTAAAATAATTATTCGTATTACAAAATATTTATCTAAAATAATTATTCATATTACAAATATTTATCTAAAATAATTATTCATTATTCGTAACAAGCTAGTCTCTCTATTTATTATCATAATTATTTATTCGAATACTTTATTTGAATATCGATTGCAAAATTATTCGAATTATGCGAATAATTGATGACTGTTTTTGTTTTCACGTAATTTTCCAAGAATATTTCAGATCAATTTCAACTAATTCCTATACGAACCAATTTGTATTTGGATTTTTCACACAGTCATTCGATAGTGTCGAATAAAATTTAAAGGTTAGTCTATACCTTGTCCGAATAAAATTTTGGCCAACTCTGATTAGAGTATGATCGAGAGACTCGTAGAATCGGAGAACAGTGTTGAACCCGCCATCTTTTCTTTGATCTTTTACATATCTTCTTGCGCTACAAGGATACTGTGCGATCGGAAGATTCCACATTATTATGTGCTTTTCAGAGACGAGTTTTAGACATCAGAACTTTTCATCGAGGAGTTCGAATGAAATTACAAGCTGATGATCCAAGGATAACTTATGATGAGTGGTGCGTCCGGATGAGGTCTTCACCGGCCATAATTAAATAACCATGGGTCGGTGGGACTTTCGTCCGTTTGCAAAACTCTCTGAATACGTCGGTGATGAACGTTTTCATTGATAATATTAGATATTTGAATAATTTTCTGTCTATAGCAGGAGTGGCCAAGCTGTGACGCATTGGATGATTACAAATGGCGCATTGTAGCTTTGCGGATACTTATTCTTTTGAAGTAGGCGCCATAGCTGAATCCATCTTCGTATTTTCAACACCTGAGTGTTATATGTAGCTAACGATGGAAAATACTCTGAGTAATATATTTTCCATTTTTCGATTCACAGAAAGCACTTTTATTTGCCAAGAAGAACGGCAGAAACTTAGAGAAGTAACTAATAATAAACCTTCTTTTGTGTACCGTACGTAGCAATTTTAAGTAATTTAAGTAAGCACTTTATCATATACCATACGAAGAAGTTTAATCAAAATAGTGCACAATTTCGCAAGCTTTTAGCAGATGCACGAAGTTCCGACAATTCTAAAATTATAGGATAATCAATCAGCTGATTGATAAGATTGTATACACAGAGTAAACGCAGCTATAGTTCGCTGTTGCGCAAGAGTCAATAACCCGAAGCGAGGCAATACAGAATGATAATCATGGTAATAAACTAACAGAGGTGTGTTGGTACGGTAAGAAAGGAGTCTAAGACCAGACAATGGAACTGTACTCGATTTAACATGGAACTGGCGCATTACAAAGTAATAGAACATTATAAAGTAATAGAACAATCGACGTAGTTGAAATGCACCGATTTAGGATGTTGTTTGATACTGTTTGATCAAGAGCTCAAGAAACACAAAGCAACAATTATAAATTTATTGATCACAAAGCAACAGTTATTAATTTATTGTATGATTCAGCTAGGTCAGGTAAGGCAATTTGTGCAACGCAAAGCAACAACTATTAATTTATTGTTTGATCAAGCTGGTTCATAAGAGGCAATTTCAGCTGTACAAAGCAAGAATTGTTAATTAATTGTATGAATAGACTGAAATCAGGCCGAGGTAACTGGTGTCACCGACGAGATACTATTAAAGACTGTTACCACCGACGAGATACTATTAAAGACTGCCAGCCCCTGTGTTATTCAGCGGGACTGGTAACCGGGCGCGACGGTCGCGGGGATAACGTGGGACTTACAGTGATCTGATATACCACATCGCTAAAAGTTCTACCACCGACGAGATACTCGTCAAGTAGAAGATGAATGATATAGTGTAGAATGCTCACATTACCCATACTGTAATTGCCTTATAATACTGTCACCGACGAGATACTATCTCGTCTCTTTACCTAAATAGAACCAGACGATATATGACATTGTTCACGCCCGGGGCGAACCAGTTTGAATAATACATATGTTTTGATCTGAAGGAAGGTAAAATTGCAAAATGTTGTGAAAGACAATAGGTATAGGAATAGAATTTATTGAGAAATCAACATATTTATTAAATGTACAGCGATTGGCTCGATATTATCCTTTATTCATAAGACACTAGAAGGTCTTACAAATAAAGGATAATACCGATTGCCCAGGTCTCACCACGAGGAGGTTGCTGCACAAGAGACCCGAAAGGGAGTCAGAACGAATGCAATAAAATTTGCAAATTTGAAAAATATTAGTAATAAAACTTTACCGTTGTTCGTTGAATGAACAGTTGAAGGTAGGCCAGGGTAACTGGAAATGACCCCTTATCCACCTCTGGTAAGTCCCTGGTTCTTCTGGTCCTCCTGCTCCTGATCCCGCAGCCCGTCCGCTCACGCCGCTCCCCCCGGCCCGACTGACTGACTGACGGAGAGCTCTCGCCGAGCCGCCGAGCTCGAGCGGCGCCCCCCACTCCGCCGAATATCGATCGATGTCGATCGCCGTGACAATTATTGAAAAATTTATTATTTCCAGCTGGTTAATGTTTATAACAATTCTATTTTACAGCGATGTCCACAAGCAATTCCTTGGCTATCTGACCACCTAATTTTTTAGTCAAAGTGGCTAATAGTTTTCGTGATACGGAATAACTTTGAAACCATAACATTCGCACGCATTAATTTATTCGATATAATTCACAGATAAATTTATTATTTCTGGCTGTTTAATATTTATAATAATTCCTTTTGCTAACGATGTTAACGAGCACTCCCTTGACCACCTTGCCATCTAATTTTTTACAGTAAAGTCTTTTCAACATATTTCTGTTCAGATCGATTCTTGGAACATTTATGACTGTATTATTTGTCTTACGGTTGTTATTCACTGAATATATTTTATAATAAAAGATTCATGACTCGCAAAACTGTTTGATTTTGCTAAAAAATCTCTATCAGCTTATAATAATAGCAAGCTAAGCTCGTTGAAACATTTCAAAAAAAGATAAAAAGATTTTTACTACAATTTTGGCTTGGGGTACCAATCATTGTACAGTTTACCCTATCATCAAAAGTAATTTTAAAAAATTATCAATTAGAGCTGTGAACGGACCTAAGCATTGGCCATTATACATATGTATGTACAGCTATAAAAATGGTCCGTTGTCTGAGGGTTAATTCCCATCCAACAACCGATACCGCTGAAATCTGCACAGAAATGGAATAACACCGTTCCGTTGGAACACGCGGCCATCACGCGGCAGCCGTCTGAAGATTATTCGCAAATGCGAACGGACCCGACCACTCGTCAGATATACCTCTCGTTCGAACTGATAATATGGTTATTCATTAGTCGTCAGTAAGACGATTCACATCTCCAACAGCTGTTCGCACACCGGCGTTGGTGCCTCATTGGAACAGTGATACTCTGCACAAAAGTAAGTTAAAATTTCGCTTGCTCTTACTGCAGTCGAGGCACAATGGACTCGCGTTACCTGCACCGCCAGGTGAATATCGTCGAGGTTAACGAAACCACCAGCATAAAAAAACCTATTCACGGTCACGGTCTTGATGTTTACCGTTTACTGTTCGATAAGTGACAACAGGGATTCGTGTCATTCTTCCTCGGCGTTGTGGACGAGTATGCGGGTGTAGCATGAGTTGGATTATCGATCGAAATACGGTGGAATGCGTTTAACAGTCGTGATTATCGAAATTGAATTAAATGTAGTCAGTGTTTCAATGTTATTCCGAAAAATATCGGAGCATTTATGAATAGAAGAACCACAAAAACATCCAAGAAAATTGAAGAATGTGAAACACTCCGTGAACTTAAACAAATCGTTGAAAGAAGAAACCATGTTTTATTTATAAAAATGAATTAATAAGTTCTTCTCATTCCTAGCAATTAGTTTATTTAACGCAAAGATCTACAGTGTGATAATTAAGAATGTTTTATATTACAACTATTTCGTAGTAATAGAATGTATATGTTTAGACGTACTTATAATATTTAATTTTAAAACAAATTATGTATTACACACTACACTAAAAATTATATATTATTATATAGTAGGACAGTTTGAATGCTTATTTCTTTGTGATTGGTATTTAGTATACGTTAAATATACTAGAAAATATACTAAAAAATTACGTAACTATATCTGTTCAATAAACTATGAACTCGTTAAAAAACTCTGAAATAAAACTGTCCATTGTCACCTATGAATATTCACAATTGAACGACGGATTGCATGCATTTATGGCAAAATGGTACCATTTTAAACAGAAGAAAAATTGAAATAATTGAATACTGTCGACATAGGTACTATTTTCAATTTGTTAATATTATTAAAGAAAGAATGAAAGAATCTATTTGATTCCTGTCTCTCTTACAAATGATGCAAAGAATTTTTATTGAACATAAAGATATTTGCAGTATATTAATAATAATTTAAATAATATATATATATAACATACTACACATAGATATACATATATATATATAGGTACATCTTGTTATGAAAGAGATTTTGTTACAATTGTCGATATATTATTCATCGGTATTAAATTTAATCTTAATCTAATTCAGAAGCATGTGTGTGAGTGAGAGGCCGATAGCTTAGCTACGCCGAATAAGGTTACAATGATAACGTATACAATGTTGTATACAATACGTTGTACAATAATAAGCTGCTTAAAATCTCATCACTGAGAAACAGAAAATAGAAAACATCCTTTGCAATATCGTTCGAAATTAACAAATTTGCACGATTTCTTCCATCCTCTGCTTAAACTTTTATTGATTAAAACTGTTTAACGCCCCTTGTTTATCCACCCCTTTTATTTATTAAAACTGTTTGAAGCCCCTTGTTTATTCACTCCTTTTATTTATTAAAACTATTTTAAGTCATCTTTCCTTATCTGTTCGAAGTATTATCATAACCAGGTTAATCCCTTTTTAAAAAAGAATCTTGCAATCCTGAAGATTGAAATTCACATTTTGTAACATTTATTCTGGTAAACAAAATGGTGAATGTTTATACATGTTTAATTGGTTATATTTATAGCGTATACAAACCATAACTACACAGACATAATTTATCACAAACTTCCTCGGTAGGAGCTACATGTGCTTGTTAATTATTATTGTCCCAATAATTGACTCGCACTATATTTCATTGACATTAACACGTGAATAATACATATAACACTGACACAGTCCATGCACCAATTGCCTGTCGATAAGAAGAAACACAGGCATGACAACAAGTGAGAAACAATGTTATATCTACGTCTTGAAATAAGAAAAATATAGCTTACCACCAACAGTGAGATAAATGTACTTTCAACCCTGAAGTGGCGAATCGTTCAGACCCACAATACTCGTCTTATTTAATTTACGAAACTTTTGAATTTCTCAATATTTCAAGAAAATAATTTATTTACAGTGACTCATTATTTATACAACCGAGAACGGGTGATTCTACAATATTCTACATAAATAAATGAGTCGAAAATGTAGAATAAAATTTGTTTATATGAGGCTTTGTTTTCGAGGAAATAGAGTTTGGGAATTCGACGATGCGTCTGTTCGTGATCTACCGATTCTACTTACAAATGCTGAGCGCGCGAACCTCACGCATTTTCAATGTCAACTTACTTAAAAACAAACCCTCATAAAAAGAAATTTCATTCTACATTTTCGAATTATTTTTTGATGTAGAATCACCTCACATTCGATTGTGCCACAAGTTGCCGATCTTTATCTGAATTATTACTAATTAACACTAGAACGTGAGGAATTGTAGAATATCAATTCCACTTTTATAGGATAACACTGTAATATTTATTATTGTGTTCAATTCAATAGTTGCTGCAGTTGCTTCCTAAAATTGTTTACAGCATCTTCGTAATGATTTGTCCATGGTCTCTTTGTTATCTTCACTTGAAACATTTATCTTAGCAGCGATATTGGATTTACATTTATAAACTCGTAGTACAGCATTGTTTAAACATTACTATTTACAGTAGAGATATACTAAAATAGATCAGTGAATATCGTGTGTTATTGTTTTAATATTAGTTTTGAAAAACACAATCCAATGACTCACTGTATTTTCGGAATAGAATATTGTCTAAGATAATGCGTACGACCTTATGTATGCTATGACTAATTTTCGTGTCCTCAAATCCAAATAAAGCGTTTTGGTTAATCTTACAATTAGTGTTATCGTATCTAGACGATTCTCGTAATTGGAAACGATAAACAAAATGGTACAGATTCCATCGCCATTTTTATGGGTCTAATTAGCACGAGAATGATTGAATAATCAAATGTCACTTAGAAAAATCAAGTATTACTTGTTAGGAAGAATATTCTCTAGTCTTATCATTAGATTCCGGATTGTTATGCAAAACGAAACTTGTCTAAGCTAACTGTAAGAAGCAGATGTTCCATGAAGATATATTTCCCCTTTCAATAATTTTGATAAGTCGAAAATAATATAACACTATCCTTAAATTCTTGCGATGTCTTTGTACTTTCGTATTTGATCTATTTTTTCTGGATAAAATGCGTTCAGGCTTGTTATTACAATCAGAACGTATTGGTTCGAACATTTTAAAAATTCAACATGATCTTACAGGACATTGTTTGTGAGTTTTATTTTATTTTGTAATTATTTACTTTTTAGACACGCTCCTGAGAATGGAAAAAATGAATAAAAAAATGTCACTACCGACGAAAGACGCACCAACGGATAAACTAATTCAAACTGAAACGCGCACTGATCTAAAACAGAATATTTTAACCGCGGAAAAGTTGAAAAACGTTACTGTTAATCATGAGCATCAGATCGAGCTCGAGAAGAATGAAACAAAGAACAAGGCTGTAGACAAAATACAACAACAAAATCAGAACATCTCGTGTTGTAAACTGGAGAAACTCAAACCCGAAAATGTAAAACCGAAAGTCGTCGAAGCGGATAGAACTAAACGAAAAATGCAAGACACATTAGTGAAGAAAGTGGTGGAGGATGCTAGTACGAATCAAACCAAATCACCGAAATGCAAAATGATCCCAATCGTCAAACAATCGGTAAGTTCAATTTACATAATAGCATGTATATATACGTATACATGTATTTGTTCGCTTACGGAATACAAAAAGATCCCGTTCCCCCCAACAAAATTAAGATATATAATTAGACAGTGGATCTTGATGCAAACTAGTGAATACATTCCTTTCTTAATACATTTAAGAGCTCGAAAATAATATAACAGTATATCTTTCAATTTTTCTAGTATTTTTACCGTTTAAAATTACACCTACTAATTTTTCCCATAAATGCATAAAATCTGCCGCCTAGATATAATATAACAAACTTAACACTCAAAGAACAAGAATTTCCGTAAACGTACAAAAGAAGAACATGGGTGAATCACCTAACGTTATCACCTCAAATATCTTCGTTGTTTTCAAAGATAAATTAAATGTCTCGAGGACAAAGTTGAATGGTAAAATAGGGCTCATATGACACCAAAAAAATTTTTGTTTTTATGCCATTCTTTTAGAGATATTGATGGTCACCTTCATCTTTTTAAATGAAACCAACCTTTCTTAAATATCTACAACATTAGTCCCTTTAATTACGAATTCAGTGACTATAATTACTCAAGATCATTCAAGGTCACACTCATACATAAAGTAAAAAAATAAATATGATATATAATTATAATATAAAATTCCTCCAGGTTTGCGTGCTTTAGATTTGGTATATGTACAAAGTAGAATTGGTTGATCATGGTCAGACGATTCCTATGCAATAGCACGTGTATTCGCTGCATTTTCAAACTCGATTCTCTTGAAAACGAAGCGTCAAACAAAAAAATGTTATTCCTTTTTTTCGACTTATTTTTACATGTAGTATCACCCCCTGCTCGGTTGTATCACCCGTCCGGCCACACCCTGTATATCCTGTATACTACACTTATTGCGACTTTTAACTCTTAGACTAAGTGTGATTTAACTTAATTAGTAGTACAATGTGTAGGGTCTGTCCAGAAAGTAATACGACCACATATTTAAAAAAAATCTATTAAACATATGGGTACAAACCTTTAAATTTCTTCAAAGTAGGATCCTTACAGTGCTAATTCATCTAAGCCCGAACAATCACCTACGATCAGCCACGGGCGTATACAATGACTATGCTTATATTATAATCTAATTACATGTACTTAACTATTAATTATTGCACTTATAGGTTTAATATCGATACGCGGTTTACTTAATATACATTTTTTGGTACATTGTTGGTCTTCGGTAGTCTCGGTTTGGATACAACTTGCGCTTATGACGTAATCTAAAAAAGTATTATATATAAAAGGGTGTGGAGAATAAATACAAAAAGTAGTATTAAAATTAGAAGGTAAAAGTATAACAAGTAGAATATATAACTATGAGACTAAAGGCTCCGTTTTCGGAGCACGCACGGTCTTACAATTAAATTCTATTTACACTTATTGCTACTATTTACACTTATACTAGATAGTTTATCTAGTTATGGATACAACATATATATAGCATAGCACAGGAGCAGCATAATCAGTCTTACATTTCGGAGTAAAAACAAATTTAGATTTAGTACTTACTTACTAAACTTATACTAATGATGTCCTTAATATTAATTTTATTTATTTACATTGTTATTTTTAACGTAATCTATCATTGATTGTATAAAATTAATATAAATATAGTACATTTTCAGTTATTCTTCGTATATCTATTAAATACTTACAGTTAGGTAAAAGAACAATAGCGGAACAATAACCTAATACTAATAACAAATAATATTATCAAATAACACTAATACTAATAACAAAATAATGGAGTAATTGAGTAACACATTATTAACATATCTTAAGTTGGATTGTTATATACATTAGGTGGGATAAAATAAAAATATATTACTCCCCGACGGGGAATCGAACCCCGGTCTCCCGCGTGACAGGCGGGGATACTGACCACTATACTATCGAGGAGGGAGTGATGTTCCAAATTTTGGAGTAACTATATAACATGGCGATTATTATTTAGTACTTTTCGGGTCCTTTTTTCGTATAGTGTCTCTGTCGTATTCTGTTATTTGTATTTATAACGAATTTCGGGATTGTTGAAGCTGATTCCATATTTTGGAGTAACTATATGTATAACATTGCGATTATTATTTAGTACTTTTTGGGTCCTTTTTTAGTATAGTGTCTCTGTCGTATTCTGTTATTTGTATTTATAACGAATTTCGGGATTGTTGAAGCTGATTGCATATTTTGGAGTAACTATACAGGGTGTCTCACGCAACTAGAACAGGCTGTACCTCCACTTTTGGAACGTTTCGTGCCACCAGTATTTCTTCGGGTCCTGTCTTAATACAGTGTCTCTGTCGTATTCTGTCAATTTGTATTTGTAACGGATTTCGGGATGGTTAAAGCTGATGTTGTTGTCAAATGTCAGTCTTTTGTCGTATGTCTTCCTCCAGTTGTTGTGACAATCTTTCAATTGTTTGTTCTACTTTTTGGTATCCATGTTGGTTTCTCCCTTTGGCGCCTGTGTGGTGGTCGTTGCTTTTTTTAATTTTCCCATGTCAGTTGTGTCTTGTGTAATTTTTGTCTTCGCGCAATTTTTGTTAAGCGAGTGTTCTCCTTCCCAACGATCCAAAAATCAATTTTATTTCATCCTCTTCAAGCGTAAGTGTTCTCAGCGAGGAGCAAAATTGAACCTATGAAGTTGCCTAACATTGGAAGGTCTCGTAGCTTTATGAAAATGTATTACTCGACAGTTACACGTTGCCGATTAATGCAAATTAGAGGTCGTCTATGTTGTTGGCTGTTTTGTTGCATTGTACTATTTTTTTCAATGCGTCCGTGATTTTTGTGTTCTCCTTTGTTGCTAGATCATTTCCGTCGTTGTTTCCATCCTGTTCCGGGTGGCTGAGATTTATATTTACGCGCGCTCAATTCTTCTGTTCTTCAATCACTTTCTATATTTTATGAATAGAACTGTTACGCGAGCATTGCGATGTTACGTGAATTTTGCTTTCACGTTTTCGGCACTTTTCTCGCATGTTCGCGAAGTATCCCTTGGCTACCTGAATCGTTGATCGCTCTCTCGGCACGTCTTACCCCGACGAGGGTTCAAGGAAGACTGAGGATACTAACCACTATACTATCGAGCACTGAACACTTGCTATTTTTTATACCAGCTACATCTATTACACTTTTAAATGTTTCAGTTCAATTGCAATAGTGTTCATATTAGACTAGTTGGAATAGAGTTAATACATTCTATATACACTATACACACACCTGTATTTAGCACCGGTCTCCCCTACACGTTCACGATTCAAAGTTCAAATCTGAACTGTTCTAAAACGAAGGTTCGTTGCGTTCTGAGGTGCGCACAATGTTCTTGTAGAAAATTCGTACTATTCTCGTTGAAGGATCTCAGAGTTTTAAATCCTAGTTCTCTTCTCGCAACTTCTTACCAAAGCTCGGAAAGAGATAATTTCTTTGGTGGGGATAAACAAGGGACGGATTTGACGCTGAACAAAGATCCCTTGTTCAAGGATCTTTCCCCGAAACTGGTGTCGCCTTTCCGCTGAGTGTGGGTCTGCGATGCGTCAATTGTATGGTTGAGTGGAGTGCGGCTGATCTGTTTTTCCGTTTCGAAACAAGACACTTAGCCATACCCAGTCCCTAACGAATTCTAAGAGCCAAGCATACTAATAAACAACTCAAAAATGACAGTGTTCCACTCGATTGTAGCACAGACCCAGTCAAGATGTCTAGACAATTTTAAACAATTTTTGATAGGCGAATTTCTTTATTTATCTCTCTCATGCTTTCTCTTATCATAAGACCAAAAATCTTAACTTTGCGCTCCAGTGGTGGTTCAGAGTAACCAGGTATTGTTTACATTTACTAAATATGTTGATATCTAATCAATTACTACACATTTAAATATTGTTTGAAATATTATATCAACTTCATATCCATAAAATGAAAAAAATCGTGTACAATTATCCTAGGTCGGAAGAAATGTTTAATTTTCGCGATAAAATGGCCCCGACTGCAAAGGGTTAAAAATATTGATAACCCTATAGTCATAATACACCTCAGTGCATGAAGCAACTGTTCTTACGATTTGCAATTTTTTTGAATTTTCACGAGGAATAATTATAATTGGTAATTCATAATGGGTTTACAGGACGGACAACATCCAACAAATGTTGCTGTTCCACGGAAGTATCCACCTTTGTCGAAGCCACTCTTAAGTGTACGTCCCATTGTGTTGGCGACTCATTTAGTGCCTTCGTTACCAATTGAATTGTTCGAAGTACTTGTGGAAGCTATCGAAGTTGCAACTGAAAAACCGGTTGTACTGATGTACGAGCCTAGAAGCCATAGACCTGTCGCGAAGGATCTCGTTGATATAGGTACGTTGACACTGCTACGAGTGTTGTGAATTTGCTGGTACACATTTGGTACTGTTTCTTTTAGCTATCTTGCCAGCAAGCGAAGAATGGGAAGAGGGTGAACTTTTGCCCGCAAGTTTCTGTTTCCAACACCATTTGAATAAAAATAATTCGCCGTGCGTTTACGCCGACGTCGTCGTAGCTACCGATCGGGCCTCACATGTTGAAGTAAAAATCGAATTCTAGTATGTAGAAATAACAATCGCAAACGTAAACTTATTAACATGTATATATTCAACTGCAGGACATCATAGATCTTCGTGGTCATCGATGTTCTCTGCCAGATCGGAAGAAACAGATTGGAGCAGCTGCGTTGATATTTAATTATTTGTATAGTAGAGGCGAAAATCCGACCTTCTTTGGCAACACGCTGGGTTCGTATATTATAATTAGTCCTTTTTTTCACTTCGAATTATTTTTCAATTTTATTGCCAGCAACTCCCTACCTTTTTAAGTGTTTTATTTGGAATTTACTTCAAAGGACAGTTCCTTGACTGTTACTTATTTTAAACAATTTTATTTATAAAGGAAAAACGAGATAGGTACATGTAAAAGCCCGTGTTATTTACATTTTTCTTTCTCTGATGTCGATTCACACTTTATAAAGTTTCTTTATAAAGAAAATGATCTACATTAGAAATCGATTTTCAGACGCCGAGACGCAAGTTGCAGCTCTGCAGATGGTAGCAGGGAAGCAAGCGGAAGTTGGGATCATAGAGTCGCCTGTTATCAAGTGCCGAAAGAACACACTTCCGGGTATCGACTCGGTTCAAATTTTAACAAGTTTGGGACCTTTACCGCCTTATCGCATCATGGTAAAAAGGACACTTTCAGGTATATTGACATCGTGTTGAAAGTGTTGATTTCATACATACAATTAATGATATTTATTCGTTCAATTTACAGGTGATGTGATAAAACAAATCACAAATTATCTGCTGAATATACATCAAGACCAAGAATGGCTTGACAAATTTGCTTCGTTTGGTGTTACAAGCTTCGCAAAGAATTCTATGGATTTTTATGATCAAACGGATGTAAAATCTGTTGTTACAAGTGTGCCATACTATTAAAATTTATTCTTCTTTTACCAGATTACATAATAGATACACATAATCATATCATCCACTTTTTTTCTACATTTCTTTACTTTTATACTTTTCGCAAGTTGAAAGTTTAATAAATACAATTTTTTTTAATATTAATTTTCGATATACATATACAGATTATTCTAAGTTACACTATCTGCAAATTATATATCAAATAAGTTGTAATAACAGTAGGTTGTAATATTATTTGTAATATCAAACGCTTACAATTTGGAACAATGAACAAGAATTCAGAGAATAGCTCAACAGATTCTCCCCGGTTGCTTATTAACAAAGTGCAAATCGTTTTCATAAAACGTGGTTTCTATTGCTTTATTATGGAAGTATAGTTGTTTTTAGAATTCACTAATGTATTTATGGTAAATTTAGTTCCTACTCCACCTCTAATTTCATCTAAGTTTTTATTTTTACCATCGATGACAGCACAATCGTGATCCACCTGATATCGGTACAAGTAGAAGATGTTATGAATTGTTAGATTTCATTGACAACATTTGCAATAATTTGTTTATCCCAGACAAACAGAGGAAGTGTTTTTGAGAAATTTTTTCACATGAATAAAATATAGAGATCAATATCATTCATAAAAAATTTTTAATCAAAATGTCAAGAAAAAATACCAAAACATTATCAATTAAGTAAATTAAAAAAAGATTAAAAATTATTTGGCAACTAGATGCTGCATACAAAATTGCTAAGTACCCTAATTTTACAAAAAAAGTTTCGTATATACAAATTGGATATTATTATTTGTACTAAATTGTATTTATAAATCTATTTAATACCAATTAAGTTTGTATTCATTTCTTTTAACCGAACTTTGTCAAATTAAACAATTTTTAGGAGTCCTTTCGTCTCGATGGTTTCGCCAATTTAAACAGAATTCAACTTGGCGTTAGTGACAAAAAATAATTTAGACAATACTATCTTATAATATAAAGTATATAAATCTGAAGCATTTTACAAATCCTTACTGCAACTCCCGGAACAATAAAATATTATAAATCACCTTATATCGTTTGGAAATCACCAGAAATTGGAAGAAAGCTGACCATCGGGTTGCGGTATAAAACCTTTTGTTATGCAGTTTTTCAAAAATTCTTGAAACCGCACTACTGGACCACCGCCAGTGCATCCTATAGCTTGCATACGTGAGTAATATTCGTCCGAAAGCAAAATCAAAAGTTTCTGAAATTGTCGTGGATATGCAGTCCACAATGCGTTCCCGGCAACTTCAAGCATATCTAACAAAAGAGTTGCACAAAGATCGACTATTTCGGTTCGTGGTTCTGAAACACAATGGTATACGTCAGAAAATGTATATATTATATTTTTTACAATGTTTTCTTTTATGCAATAATTACCAATATTTAAAACAGCAGCTAACCATCGCCACGCATATTGAAGTCCATGTGGATTATTTTTATTAACTCCTTTCCTTTGTGACGTGATAGTAATGGAAGCATACAATCTCATTAAACCGGACATTCGTTTCAAAAATTTATCTTGCTTCTCGACTGTACCATCTTCTGCATATTTATAGCCCATCGATTTGTAATAATCTTCATTCGATTGCCCTTCCATTTTGGGCAAAAACACAGGAACAATATATGGACAAGCATCATGAAAATGTGACAATAGAAAATCACCAAAATCGGGATGATCATTCCAAATTGCTACAATAACTGCAGCAATTGGAAACGCCATTTTGGATTTACTTGAAACGAGTGTTTCACCTTGACTCTGTAAAACCAACATGCGTTCAAGTATCAGCGAAACCTTCGCAACAGGTGTAGCATACACAGTTTAACAATTGTATAAAATTACGTACAACTATCTTTTTAGCCAATACATTTTTACAAAACGTTGTACCCTGAGGATATTGGTTAACATTTGGAGAAGATTGTCCTATGAGAAGATTATGTAACCTTTCATATTTATCATATAAATGTTGTCTGTTAATACCAGAGATTGCATTTACAGGTATGTTTATTGCTTTTTGACATTCAAATCTGAACTTTTTCGTGCTTGTGGACTGCAAAAATTCATCGTAACTTTTCGCATAGTTTTCCAAAAATTGTTTACTATTCGCATACATTTGTAATGATTCTTTGTCAACGTATTCATATAAATCGGCTACAAATAAGGAAAATCTGTTTAATATGTATGTATTCAAAATATGGGTTATTGCTATAGGTGTGCGAGAACCTGAAAATATCGGGTCGGGACGGGTCGAGAACTTCCCGATCCCTCCCGACCACCAGATACCCGAGATTTTCAGGTTCTCTTACACCTCTAATTATTGTACATACGTACTTATCAAACTCACATTTGCTTTCATTCTGTTCATTTGTTGGAACAACTGTTTCTTGAGCATGGACAGTTGGTAAAGTTACTGGTGGAATGTTTGAAGTTGTATTCTCTATAATTTGTACATTTTGTTGCTGTTCTTTATTTTCAAGGTTGCTTTCACTATTTGGAATAGTACTACTGTCAACTTGTTCCAAAGCAATTATCTCAGTACTAGTGTGAACAGTATTAGGTTTTGGTACTTCTAAAATTTCAGGTTCTAACTGAGATTGCTTTAAGGTTTCCTTATTGACTAAACTTCCTTGGTATGCAGTGTTTATCCTTTCTAAAATTATATCAAACAAAAGATAAAATTTAGAAAATTCAAGTACGAAAACACACAGGTCTAATTGATCTCTTACCTATTTCTACTTTAACTATACACGATATTTCATCCATCTGTTGAGTAGCCTTTTTCATAGTATTTAAATCAGCTGTTGCCACATCTCCTGTCTATACAGAACACATAATCATATCAATTCAGAATCAAATCAATTTAGAATTTTTTCAAATTCTAATTCTTACCATAATTTTTCCGTTTATAAGCCCTACTTGATGACATAGCTCATCTATTTTTGCTATACAGGATGAGAACAGAATAGAAGAAGACTTCATATCATTACAGTTCTGAGCAGCCACAAAAATAGTATCATACTTAGTTTTAAATACATTTCTGAAATTTATTATTGATTTGGTTAATTCTTGTTTCTCTTTCATTCTTTTTCTGTATTCCTCAACTTCCTCTTGTCGTTCGTGTCGTTTCCGTATTTCTTCTTGCTCTGCTCGGTTTTCTTCTGCTAATATGTCTTCGTAATTCTTTTTACTTTTACACTCACGTTCTTTTGCCATATGCGACCGAGAATTTTCCATATCCTCCTTTATGGCTTTCCCCTTTTCATTCATTTGCTGCCAATGACGCTCGATCTCTTTCTAAATGTAGAAATTTATATTTCTTAAGTTTCATAATTGGTATAGTGACTCCCCTTTAATATTCAGACACTCTTAAAAAGACAATAACTTTTTAAATATTGGACTGTACGATTCGAATTTTTTAGACAAGTTAGAATAATTAGTTTGCTACATTCCACAAGCGATATGCTCAAAATTGGGAAAGAATTTACATTACCTGAACTTCTTCCTTCCTCTGGTGCTCGCTTTCCAAGAGAATTTTTTTAACGGAGAATGTGATGCCACTTTGCATAGATATTTTGTTGTTTTTTAAGTAGTTAGTCTTTGGAGGAGATTTAATGTTACATGAGTTCTGCTCATTTTCAATATTCTCTGATTTTTTGCTTTCGCTCTCGATCATTATAGATTCAGGACCTATTGTAATCCTGTCTACATTTTGCGATATAAGCAAAGCTTTCTTTAAAACTGACACTTTAAGGCCAGCAAAATCAGAAGTGATATCGTTTATGTTCTGCATCTGTTAATGAACATAATAATAATACCATACATATGTAGTATACAGTTATAATAAATAATTACAGATTGAAATTATACGTACGATATCGTCTTTGTCGTTAACGAAATATGGCATGTTTGCAATCGTGTTGGAAAAATAGAATATGACGTAATAAATTTTAGAGATTCGATTATATACAGAAATTTATAAATATTATTATAACCTAGACAATTTTATTTTTTCACATTCACTCTAAATACATTCAAACGCAGTTTTAAGAATTACTTCACGTGTTGTCATTACAATAGAGTTTATGTGAACTCTATTTCCTTTTAAAATATTAACATTTCTTTCATCTTTCGGAAATATTTCAACAAATACACCATTCACCCCTCAAACATGCCAAAACTAACTGCAAACTGCAAACAGTGATGTGATTGAAGCTACCGACGGTAGCTTCTGGCTCGCGCATGCGCGGCCAAGACAGTAGCGTATCTACAATGACGCAGCCGCGCGGCCAGGGCCCTGACGCCTTGAGGCAGTTATTCTGGCGGAAATGTACCAGTGTTATTGGCGGGACGACTGATGGACGACAGACGATTATATATTCTTTTGCGTAGTTATTGCAGTGCTCTTTCCCTATCCCATCCTCAAAATAAAGAATAAGTTTCAATTATAAAAGTCTGCGGGGTGCTCAAGCTACCCGATTTCATCGAAAATAGTTACGTTACTGAGGCTGAAATTGCCGCGCATGCGCGAGCCACGGCCTGCTACGGCAGCTTCAATGCCTTCAATCACATCACTGACTGCAAACTGCCATACTTTATATGTGTTTAGGTACATTGTCCTCCTGAGGGCGCTTTAGACACAATTTGCATAAATTCAAATTGTTCAATTATTATATGAAACGAAGAAAGTTCGCAAATAATGAACTGTAGATTATATGTAGATTATACTATATTTTCAAATGAGGGAAAAAGGTAAAGAGGACGAATCGATTTACAAAAGTTTATTTTTCACTGTACTCTAAACAAAGTTGTATAAAGAGGAAATTATAAGTACAACATACGTTTTTAAACGATTGTAATGATTGAATTTGTTATTATATATACAGTACATTCTGTTTCACTCAACTACTATCTTAGTTCAATATTTTTTACAAAACGTATGAAATCAGGAGATAAAATTAGTCTCTTTATCCCGCAGTCGTAATATAATTGCATTTTTATATAAAAGCACAATTGTATTTGATATTTGATTGATGAGAGTACAGAAGGTCTATATATGTATAATCAATACTATAATAAAGTCATTAATATTATTGAATAAGGAAACGGATGGTCACGCAGAATTTTACAAAAAAGTACGTAAATAATAGTACGATTCTTAACTTATAAACATTTTAATTTTTAAATGTATTATTTTTTTAATAAATCGATACAATTTTGAAATATTTCACTAAAATTTGAAATTTTAATGATATTATATATTCGCCTAAATATTGGATAACTCGTTACATTGTATTATTTCAGTGTAAACTTAAAATTGAATTCTAATTTTACAGTTCCAAGCTCTACATATACAATGACTTACTCCATATGAAATGATGGACATGTTTGGCACGATTTCATTGCTTTTTACTGCTACAAATTACGAGATTCTTTAAACGGCTGATTAATTCATTTTGAATGTATGCATACTGCACACCATCATTACTATTATTTTCAAATGGTAAAGTTAATGTAATTTTCATAATGTTCGAAAAGTTACGTTATTCAATCAAATTAAATGTTAGATGTATAAGTGACAACAGTGGTAAATATTGCACTTTCAATATTTGAATAAATCGATCATTGGTATGGTACATGTGTAAAGTGTATCTTACAAAATATGTAGGACCTAATAAACTAAATTATATTGGCAACTGTTCGGCATGCTTAATTATGACTATAGATACTCGACTAATAGTCATTGCGCCTGATACTACTTGATAAAAAGAATAAATAAAACTTCTACAGTTGTCCCGAAATGAATTAAGTCAAAGTGGAACGAAACACTGTTAGTCTCTACCTTTCATTCCAGAAAAAAAATAGTACCTTGGAGATTTTCATAAATTACTATACTGTCAATTTCGATTAGTTGTATATTGTAATATTAATACGCGATTAGTATTAAACCATATTAATTAGATTGGGTTTCAGCAACGGTCAATTGCACTATCCCTACTCATTTCCTTCTTATCCTACACTCCTTTTCACAGACTCAATTCATTACGGAAGGTCTCCATTATTTCTTCAAGAATGTGATGCACGTGAAAAAATAAATAATTTAATGCAATTTTATTTATGTTGTAATGGAAACTTTTAGAAATTATGTTAATATTCAAGCAGTCTCTTCAATTCCATTATAATTATATTAGTCTACACCAATGTGCAGTGTCACCATCCCTGAAGAATTTATTATTCCTATTATAA
Source organism: Lasioglossum oenotherae (assembly GCA_028455765.1). Taxonomy (NCBI): domain Eukaryota; kingdom Metazoa; phylum Arthropoda; class Insecta; order Hymenoptera; family Halictidae; genus Lasioglossum; species Lasioglossum oenotherae. The sequence continues at coordinate 6,090,537 of CM052300.1, read as the reverse complement.
TCATTTCACATAAAAAATTATTCGTTCATGAACTTTTCCTATAGGAATATGCGAGAATTCTTTAATGAGATAATAATAATTTTCAATTTGAAACCACAAACTGCAACTGCAACTCTTCAAAAATGTAACACTCATCTCCACAATTTTGTTTTTATGTTTTCTAGTCCGTATGGTTCGACATTGGTACCATAGATTGCGGGTGCACGTATAGATAGATCTATCAATCTATGAAAGCAGAAAACGAATCTATGTTTGAATAATTTTTCATGTAAAACAAATTCCTTTCCTGTAATCATTGAAATTCGTTACTAACTACTTTTATGTGCTGTTAATACGTTCATAAAACAGAAGATACGGTGTAGCACATAAAACTTCAATTAAAGATATGTTCTCAACCACATTATCGGAAGTGTACAGCCACTGATTTGGTTTATTTCCTTGTCTGTAGCAGACGAAATGCCCCGAATCAACTGGTCCACGATGTTCCACTACCGCACGTAACTGATACTTATATTTATCGAATTGTGTTGTCCGATTAGCAAGCAACATTGTTGCTTCTGGATCCCCCTGCAAATAGTTTTTACACTTGTACATTTCTAACCAGCATTGTTTTATCATACAGGGTGGAAACCATGCAACATTTGTTTGAAACATTTTTTGAAATATATTTAATAAAATAAAACATACCCGTGCATTTCGTTTCTTTGTTTCTGTGAATGTATAAGGATCCAACGTTAGTACTTGAGGAAATTTTACTGGATCATCTCTTTTAATTGGTGTTCCTGAAGGACTCCATGTAGTTCTTGATATATGTAAACATAAACATTTAGGAAGTTTACCAAGAGTTAAAGTTTTAGTAGCTAAACAACGCATTCCACATCCATCGCACAGTACATCGTGAACAATCTCACTAGTTACAAAACGTGTTAGTAGTTCTTCTAGCGTATGGTAATATGAATTCCTAAGATGTACTCCCAATGGAGGTAAGGGTAGAGAAACTGTTTCAAGTTTGTCATAACGAACAGGGGACTGTAAAGAGTAAAACATTATTAATTTTATGTAATTGACCGTTATACAAGATTAGAGTAAACTATATAAAAACTTACCTTCCAATTGCACTTAATACATTGTAATTGACTAGTTAACAACCCTGAAAATGGATGCACTTCTATGGACATTGGTTGAAAATTAGGAACAGGCATGGCACACAAAGAGCTCCACGATCTGAACTCTTTATCTTCTTCGTTTCCAACATTTTTCGAAAGTAATTCTGATGATCTAGCAATAATCATACCAGGCTTATTATAAGCCAAGGGTATATTAGATATTGATGATGTAGATGACATAACATGATTGTTACAGTTTCTATCAAATCCATTTGGCATATTTAAATTTTTGTTAGCTGATACAATATCATTACAAGATACACTTCTGAGGTTTGCAGAGTCTCCAAACTTTTTTGTATCTATCAGTACTGTTGGACTTTGTAGTAAAGCATCAGACAAACAACCTTTCTGAAATGATTTTTTCTGTGACTTGTGTTTGTTCATAATATTCACAATCTTAATTTAATAACTGCCAGTTATTAAGCTTACCCTGTTCATAGGTTGAATTTCTGCTTGTATTGCGTTAAGTACAACATGAAACAGTTCATGCGCATCTTGATAACCTGGTGCAAAACTCCATAGATTACCAAGGGATGAAATTATTTCAATTGGTGTTACGTCACCATAAAGGTCCTCTGTATATCCATTGATTTCTAACAATAAAAAACAAAATTATAGTTGTACCTCTTTTTTATTCGAGCTTTAACTTAAAGCTCGATTATACCAAAGAGATTAAGTATTGCAGATTGTTATGGTAATAATGATTATCATGCGAATGTCGCATATTAGTAAAATTTACATGTAGAATATCTACCTCGTGACTCGGAGAAGAAAATAACTTACAAATGTTACTTTTGGTTTATAACTGTTCTAAAAACATTATATTATAGTTCCATATCGATTAAAATGTATGCAACATTTACATAATAGTCGCAAACATGTTTGCTTTATATTTTTTAGCACGCAACCGTACAATACTATATAATTTTGTCAATGGTTAATAAATTGATAAAACGACAGGTAATTGACTAAGCAGAATTACATACTTCTGAAGACAGAAAGCAAAGTTGAAATAAAATTAACTTTGCCGTTTTTCTCGCATCGTTGTTTCAACCATCCAATAAAAATTGGACATGCAGCCAGAGCTTGTAAAAGAGAATTTAGGAAACAAGTGTATCCCAAGTTATTAATTCCAATAATTTTTCCTGTGAAAAGATTACAATATTATAAAATGTCTCTTCTAAGGACATAAATCAAATACAAATTGTTCAAACTATTTATTTAGAAACTATTGTTATACCTTTTTTTCTAGGCTTCGGGGGTGGACCCCATAAAACAAATGCAGCAACGGCTATTGCAAATCCTACACTAGCAAATACAGCAATTTTTTCCACATCCATGTTTCCTGAATATTCGTTAGAAATGTTTTTTCTCATACAAACTAACCTACATGTCAACACAGTCGGCGAATACAATTGTGTCGGATGAACACATATTTTTTCCCCCGATGCTTAATTCGTAACGTACAAGATTAATTTTTTATAATTTGTTCGAAATTAGTGTATCGAGAACAGAAGTCTGGAACATGATTCAGTCATATCTCGCGACTTCAATGCAGAACGTTATAATGAGATTGAATTATTTATTATTTGAAAAGCACATAATATCGATAATCCAATAAAGAAACAAATATTTCTGTCGTAAAAGAAACGTACTTTAATAATACAAACAATAACGAATGTATCTGTACGTGCAAATTCTTACGTTCGAACACACGGTTGGTGTCAGTGGTGTCGTAAATACATGTATATAGTAATAGTATATACATAGATTCTCATATAGGTTATACCGACATCCATACTAACAATTACACTGTAAATACAGAATTACATGAATACTGCGGTAAACATTATGAATATAATAACGAAATAAATGTACTTGATAGAAGAATTAACTGTATTACGCATTTTTTTAATTACTTCTATCGAAAGTTGTGGAAACTAGTTTGCACTAACAATGAAAATAATAATACCATTTGTAATGGTATGAAAGAAATATTACTTTCCGTTACATATTCAATTTTTATTTTAAATTATTTGCGAACTCGTAGTGTTTTAAATAATTGTTTGAAATTCGATTATCGACGTTTCGATTAGTCGAAGTTTAGTATCTTGGGTAAACTTCACATCTATTCATTCTCGCAAATACACACGATTTAGAGTGACGTTGCCATTGACATGATTTCTCTGTCGGTTCTTTCTCAAGTTTGTTTCTACACGATATAGAAACTTTATATTGTTTATTAAATGAAAATAGAATGATTGGACATTAAAGTGCATTCCAATAACATTTAAGTAAATACAGTGATACGCGTAAGAAGGAAAATCAAGGTGACCGTGGGACTCGAAAATGTTCCCACGTTCCCGCTTCGCAAGTGTGTGTTGCACATGCGTGTGAAATTCCTAACAATAAGCGAGAAAATGAACGCCCAAGGACAGGAACATGGTCATGCTGTGGTTGTGTGGGAGTGGGAAAATCGTCACGGACGTTGGAGACCTTATAGTCCCGCAGTATCCCAACACCTAGAAAGAGCATATTGCAAAAAACTCACACGGGTCTTTCTTAACGATGCAGACCCTAATTTGGATAGGTTTGACATAAAATATTATTCTTTTCAATTTTCATAATGCCCCGGTCATTTTTCGAAAATGCATTTTATGCGCTCCCATAAACATTATATGTCATATCGGTATAAAAATGTATAAACACTTTTATGTCAATATCTGTACATTTTTTTATGTTCAATATACAACATGTAAATATAACAAATTTTGTTGCATTCTATTAAAAGAAAATAAATACAAAAATTCGAATGATTAGTAATTTATCTAAACATTTTTATGATTGTGCAGAGAAAATTATTGCGTATCCTAAGAACGTGTTTCTTAATATTTTTCTAGATAATAATATATATTCGCATTTTTATTAAAAAAAATAAATTGTATTGTATTACAATTTAAATATTGTTTATAAAGATGTAGAAAATATCCGTGATATATGTTCGTGTATAGCTGTGTTGAGAGAAAGAGAGTACTATATATTAAAATCAATATTGACTTTCAATATTGACGAAAATGAAACATTTCTTCTGCAACCTAGAATAATTCCATTCCATTCTATAATTTTGTTCTTTGTATGAATATAAAATTGATATAATACCTCATACAATACTTAAATGTTTAATAACTGATTAGATATCAACATATGTAATAAAGTGAACAATACTTTCTATAATAGTACAGCAATTTTCAGTGGTGACTCTTTGTGAGTCGCTGTTCAAGTGCTAAGGGTTAATCAAAGTCATAGTAGCAGCATCAATCATTAAGATCATTAAAAAAGATCTCTAAACGAGGGATGAACCTTTACTCATATAACTTGTTTTTGAAATAGGTATTATATAAATTTGAAGACTAAAATGCAATGTAGCGAAGATGGGAATGAATCGCACAATGTTAGAAGGAAGTTTTATCTCCCGAATTCCCCAGCTGGAAAAGGAGCTAAATGGGAATGGGCTGGTGATACAGACGATTGGCATACATATGATATGGAAGTACAATGTCTTGTAGAAGAAGCATGGGCAAGGGTGAATATAAAACTAGCTTCTAGAGTAGGCACGTCCAACTGGATCCCATATGAGTAAGAGCACTTTTTATAGCTCATGAGCAGAGTCGAGTATATGTATACTGTGTACCTAATTGTGTCTCGAGTCAGTTTTGTGTTTAATGTACTTTACTGTTATGCTCGTATGATTAACTTTGTTTCTAAAATTCATCATACATTCAATATACATGTAACTCTCGCTACTAATTGTAACAGGCCTGTGATCCTTAAATTCACAGATTACTCTGCCATGAGACTGTTATCCTTGGAGGTGTGGCTTGTTTGTCTTGGCTACTTTTCACATACTTGCTCGTCAAACACTGCTGACATACCTGTTCTAGAGTTATATAAGTTAAATAATATATGACAATTTTAAGTACGAATACATTGATTATACTCTTTTATTGTAGGGCGACAAAACTATTGATATTTCTAAGACTTATTTAGGCTTCCCGTATATTATAAACTTTTGCAATTTAACTCAAGTGCGTTGCTGTACTGGATATGTGAGGCCAATACGACGTATCCAGCAAGCACCTTATCCCTTAGTTAAAGTTGCTTTGGAAGAACTACAGGTGATTTCAGAAAAGAAATCTGTGTGTGTCACTATAAAGAGTACTACAGCAAAAGTAACACATAAAAAGTCATCCACAGGAAATACAAAAAAGAGTAATAAAAAGGTACACAACAGCATTTTATTTATATGTACATGAAAGCACTTTTCTAAATATAAATTGCATTTGAATAGGGTAAAAATGGTGATACTGGCCCATCAAATATAGCACGTGTTATATTGAGCAATTTCAACATATTTAGTAACAGACATGGTATAGAAAACAGTAGCTCAGTTACAACCATTGAATCTGGTCAGAAAAGGAAAACATGGGATAATGTGCTCGATGTAGATTCTAGCAGCACAAAAAGTGGTCGTAGACCTAGCGTTGATACAGTTTCTACTTACTTGAGTCATGAGAATCCAGTAGATTTATTAGATAGCAGTGTCGGAAGTGATGATGCGTTTAAAGATTCTATTCTAGGTAATTAATCTTTATATTTCATTTTTACATGATATTAACGTTTACATGATATAATGTATATTACATACAGTTTTATTTTACATGAATATAGATTCAGAATCAGATGTTATTTCTCAATATGTAAAAGTAGTGGAAAGCAACGACTCTGATTCTTGTCCAGTATGTCTTGGTATTCCCGAACCGTTGACTGTAGAGTTGACACGTTGTAAACACAGATTACATTTAGCATGTTTAAATGCGATGCTTAGCTGTCAGCAACCTCCAATGTACATACAATGTCCAGTCTGCCGATTAATTTATGGAGAAAAGAGAGGAAACCAACCTCCCGGTACTATGAATTGGACAAGAATACCACGCGCTTTACCCGGATTCCCAAATATAAATACAATTCAAATTACTTATGAGTAAGTACATGCTATTTTTAACATTCTTAAGGGGTAGACTCTCGTTTCCAGGATTGCATGATGCGGAATGCAAAGACGGGGTTTTTCAGTAGTCCAAAGCGCTAGATAAAAGATCAATCTAGGCCGCAATCGCCCTCAAAAGTCTTATTTTTACGTTTACGAGGCGTAAGTCAGTCTATATGTTATATAGAGAAAATATCATTTCAGCATTCCATCAGGAATTCAAGGAAGGGAACATCCCAATCCTGGACAGGCATACTATGCAGTAGGTTTTCCACGTGTATGCTACCTTCCAGACAATAATCTAGGTCGAAGAGTTCTAAGATTACTACAAATAGCTTTCGAGCGAAAATTGATATTCACAATTGGACGGTCAGTGACCACTGGTCGAGAAGATGTAGTAACATGGAATGAAATTCATCATAAGACTGAATTGGGACCGTCCACATCTGGCCATGGTTATCCTGATACAAGTTACCTTGAAAGAACGTTAGCCGAACTGGCAACACAAGGTGTAACAGATGGACAACCAATGGCTACACTATATCAGGAGCTGCACTAAACAACAACGTGTCTACTTAATGATTCCACTTGTGCGCATCTAACAATATCACGTGTACATATTTTCTACTACATTTTTTGAATAGTTAATAATAATGAAACAATGCAATTGTCTTCAGTATAATTAGAAAGTTATATTAATACTTAAGTGATAGACTTCTAAAGAATATATTTTGAGAATAATATCTCTTTTTCCTAATAAAGGAAATGAAGAAATGAAAACGTACTTACTTAGTTATATCTACAGATTATAATTCTTAATGAGGTGTTCAAAGAATTATTTACAACTACAACGTAAAGAACGCATACCTAACTGTGCAATAATATCATGCGTGAGAGATTAATTTGTAAATTAAAAGATACTTTATCAGTCAAATTGAATGATCTGATTACAAATTATAATTCTGTTTAACGTATCTCAAATAATTTACATGTGTTCATCTCTTTAAGTTTGTTCGAAATTCTAAATACCTTGTATGTTTTAAAAATTTAATTATTTTATGATTAATAATAAATCAATATTAGATTACTTTTATGATTTATATATTTTATTATTTCTAGTATAAGTTAACTTTTATAAAGATTTTTTGTTATAGTAATAATACTAAACGTTCTGAACTATATTAAATTAAAATATGTTTATTTCGATGTATTTGAGATGCTATAAATGCTTAAAACCCGCACACAAAATTTAATTATCTTTACATTCACACAGATATTATTCCGTAAATGAGATACATAAGTACATATGTAAATATACATATACATACAGAGATATACTCTCAGATACATATAAATGTAGCTCATGTGTGACTAAACTGACTAAACATAGGTTTTCAAAGAGGAAATAGAAAAAATACATGTATTTTACGTAACAAGTTTCCATTTCTGCAGGTAGCATGTTTCATTATCTACAATGTTTCAACTAAATCTGTTTACAAACTTCGTTATGCAATTTAAAAATATAAAACAATCATGGTATTTACCTATGAGCATGTATATACTCATACAAAATACTTTCACTCTTTTTTGTATTGGTAGATGATAGGTGGCGCGACTTTCAATACAATAAAATGGCCGAAAACTGATTTTTCTACACGGACGTGAGTTCTAAAGATTTTTAACGTTTACATATGAATGAGTAACATGTTAAGTGCAAAACAATAATGTGTTGAAAAAATACCAATCGTATCAGCGCAGGTCGTCGTTGATTTTAATTACATTAATCGGGATTGGTTTACGTTGCGCGAGAGATTTGTGTATTCTCTGACGTAGAAACGTCTATTTAGCAAAATTTCTGATGGTTTTTCTGAGGAATTTACATTTAAATGAGTGCTAAAAGGCAACACAAGTGTGTTTTGTGCGACTCAAAATTGGAATCCAAGGAAGCCTTACAGGCACATTTTAGGTACCAGCAGAAACTATTATTTTTCATTTTATTTGTAAGCAATTAATCGACTATAAACTGCTCATACATTTTATAAAATCTATATTTCGCGTTTCATTTCTGTATGTAATTTAAGATATTGACATGCATTCGAAAAAAATGTTTTTAAAAACGTTAAACTGCATTACCGATGGAGTTCAATTATTCGCGCTGTTCTCTCATTCCATTTTTATATTCAAATAGAATTACTACAGAGTTCTTACAAAGGCAAATACTTTTTAGAAGATAAGTAACTAAGAATTTATACAATTGTTAATTTCAAATCGTTTTCGAGGTTTCAAATTATTTATTGAAATAATTAACAGAATTATAATTATAATTGTTTAAGTATCAATGCAGTTTTGATAGTTTTTCAATACTCTGAAAAAACTCTGTTTTTAGTAATAATATTGTATTTGAAATTTATATGTATGAAGACTTTATACCCACTTGATTGTATTTATGTTTAGTCTATCGTAAACCAATCGTAACCATACTATAATCCATCCATGTAAAACTAATTTAAAATACATTTTAATTATTCATACAGGGTTTATACGTCACAATTCTATATTGTTTTCAATATATTTAATCCTACCACTGCATTTGAAGTAGGCTATCTTCTGATGTAGATTCTATAATTGTAACATGATATGACTAAGATGATTTATTGTATTTCTTATATAGTTTTATTCAATATTTAAATCCTTGTATTACTGTTAGTTTATATTATTTATAAAAATTAATTAACAATGTCTGTTTTATTCGTGTTGTCATTAAAAATATATATATATATATGTTATGGCATTGAAATTTTTATTTTTATAATACCTGAAGTTTTTACTCAATTCTTAAGTTATAAATGATTAATTCATAAATGTAACAATATTTGAGAAATAAACAATTTTATTCCATATTAAGTGTTAAATACTTTATACAGAAAGCATGCCAACAAAGAAATAGATACACGTGGCAGACCTGTGAAATCTAATAAAAATGCTGATACTCAATGTGATATGTGTGGACAAGCATTCGAATCAATTACAGCCACAATAAGGCATAGATTTAAAGTCCATTCTAATTCGCCAGCAAAATTTTATTGTCATTACTGTGGAATGCAGTTTCCTCTAAAAGTATGTTTTCTCAATGACTGTAATTGTATTCATTTTTTAATTCACTAAAGTAATTATATTTTTTAATAGACACATAGAGATAGTCATCAAGCATCGCACGATTCATCTGAAAGTGAGAGGAAAGAGCAACACAAAAAATGCGAAGACTGTGATGTATTATTTTATAACGAGAAAGCATTAGATTATCACTATCGTTCTATACATAAAAGGTAAAATGATATGTCTATAGTTCTTGTTACCGATAACCATAATATATAATCTGTTTATATCCATATTATACAAAAGTTTAATTTACAGAATGGTCCATCTTTTTCAACCAATTGCAACACCACCACCTAGCAATAAAATCAAAGTGAATTCTATGAACGATGCTCTTAGTGTATATTACTGTCATTTGTGTGGAGCAGAGTATGTTATAAAATTCAATTTACAACAACATCTGGAGCGAGCTCATACACAAGTAAAATAATGCATATAAATCATTAGACAGTTTTTATTTATGCATTTATGACAAAACTGAATAGGCTCAATTTAAGATAGGGAAAACATTACAAGAATTTAGGAGCCTCAATGCACTATTTTCGAACTTTTAAAAATATTAAAGAAAGAAAGAACTTTATTTTTAGCAATTGAATTTTTGTTTTGCATAAAGATTTGTACTTTGATGATGAGAAATAAATATACAGTGGAACCCCGTTTATCTGGTGAAAAAGACAGGAATTATGTTTGACAATCCAGGTAAACAGAGTTCTACTGTAATTGAATACTTCTCTATGAGTTTAGCTTTGTGTTTATAACAGGAAGAGAGAGAAGCTGTCCCAGAAGACTTAATAAAATGTACAGTATGTGCTGCATTATTTTGTAGTAAAAAAGCTTATGAAGTGCACAATAGCTATCATCAACCAGATGATTTGTATGTAACATCAGAGGAACAAAGATTACAAACTGTAACTAAAGTAGATCAAGATTTTGATATTAGACGTGTAGAAGGTGTAGCTGATAAGTATCTTCCAAAAATGAATACACCCAAACGGCCTTTTAAAAGCTGCAGACAGGTATAGTAACTAAATTGATCGGCTCTTTCATCATTGTTATCAATGAAACATTTATTTTACAGACTAAGAAGACATTAAAAGTAGACGTTAATCAAACAGAGAACTATCTGTCTTCTGACGATGACCCAATTGCTGTCAACGAGTCGAGTGACTCTGAAAGTGATCTTCCACTCAAGCAAAGGATTTGCAGCTAACGGAAGTCATTTATTGTTTATAAGACATTTACATGTATTCATACTTTTGAACCGTCATGATCATGTTAATATGGTTGCCAGTATGAAATTTTTATTATTTTTGTTTTTGAATTTGTGCATTGATATGTAAGATGATGTATGGATAATTGTAGGTGAACAATACTATATTAGTATTTTTGTATCAAAGATCTGTGTATCATGATTTATCTTTTTTTTTACCCTTCCATAAAGTCATTTTTACAAGCCAATGCAATTGGAACATAAACGAGGTGCATTCTATGCATGCAAATTTCTAATAATGTATAATATTATATAAACAATGTGATTATACTTTGTAGGTATTCAACTAAACAATAATATGTGCATATAATAGTTTTTCCTGTCTAAAAAAATTCATTCCTTTTGAAAATAAAGGATATTTTTATAACTATAAAACATTTATAATTGAAAACTACATCAAATCGTAATAGTTAGACTCAATTATAGTTAGACTTTAATGACGTTGTTAAATTTAAAGGAAAAATATTCACATATTATGATAACTGAATAGAATCAATTTGAAATTCAATAATGGTTTATATTTTATTCCTATAACTGATTTATATTTTCAGGAAAATTTGTTTCTCAGCAAAAATGATTTTACAACTTTGTATTTACACAATTGATACCGTGATTGACCGTGATACTGTTTATACAAAACCATACAAAACACAATATTCTCACACAAATGGGAAATTGGATGGATATGCCAAAATGCCAATTTCCGTAATATCTCTCAATATCTCTCTATAAGCATGTGTACAAAACATTCTTATAGAGGCGAAACGTTGTATTTCTAGTGCGCTTGCATCTGTAACTATATAGATGCATTCGGAAATAGCCGAATATTGTCCAACACTTATATATATATTAGGAATGTTACATTTATTCATGTATATATATACATGTACCTGCAAATATAGAGGGTGTCTAAAAAATGTTGTATTTCCTTGAAACGGGTGATTCCTGATGTCGTTTGAAGTAACTTTTTCTTTTCCGAAAATGTTTTTCGCGGCTTCATTATTAACGAAAAACACGGGACAATCAGAACACGGCTACGGCGGACGAGTTTAGGCTCGGCCAATACCAACATCACGTTTAGCGGGACCTTTCGCCGCACCGGAATGCGTCCGCTGTAGCCGAGCTCTGATTGGTCCGTGTTTTTCATTAATAATTCTTTAACAAAGCCGTGAAGAATATTTTTGCAAAAGAAAAAGTTACTCATAATTTATGAAATATTAAATACATAATATCAAATATTAAATACATAATTGAGTGTACATATATAGAAGGAAGTGCGCACATGTCCTTAGTTCCGAATACATATATTTTTCCATTCAATCTTTGATGAAATATGTGATTTTATGCATCTTGTAACAAGTCTTTTATTTAGTTCCGTATACAAAATGTTTACGCTATCGAAAAATACTGTTGCGCTCCAAGCACATTATGTTACTTGCAAACGTATATGCATAAAACAATACTGTCACAAGGTTAAATTTTGATATGTTTAAACGTATACAGATAATATACGAAACGTATAAACAATATAAACTCGAATGTACAGGTTCCTGATCACCCAAGGAGAATATTTTCTGGAATTCAACCTACTGGAGACGTTCACGTGGGAAATTATTTGGGTGCTATTAAGAAGTGGGTAGAATTACAAGATTCGGAAGAAAGTGTTATTTGGAGTGTAGTGGACATGCATGCTATTACTTTACCGCACGTAAGTTTTGAAATATATTTCTTTAAAAATATACACAAATATGTAATGTTGACTTTGGGGAGTGTACATTGGAGTGTATCAAATTAAATGTAAAAACTCTATTAAAATTAAATATTCCAGAAACCCAAAGAGTTACACGACAATACTATGAGAATGACGGCAACATTGTTAGCATGCGGCATAGACCCGAAGAAGAGCATATTATTTCAACAATCTGCAGTATCAAGGCACGCAGAATTAAGTTGGGTTCTCGGATGTATCACAACATTAGCAAGATTAGCGCATTTACCTCAGTTCAAAGAAAAAAGCCAAACAGTAAAACATGTCCCATTGGGTTTATATATCTATCCTGTTTTACAAGCAGCTGATATATTACTATATAAGTGAGTATTTCATATTTAATATTTATGGTACATGTCTTTTTAGCTTGTTTGACTTGTTAGAAAAATATTGTTGCAAAAAATGTTTTATACAGATTACTTTCTGAAGACTGATGTGTAATACTTACGTGAATTGTATGGTGTAGAGCAACTCATGTTCCATGTGGACAAGATCAAATTCAGCATATTGAATTAGCACAAGAATTGGCTACTTCGTTTAACAACAAATTTGGCACCACTTTTTGTGTACCACATGCTTTAATAAATAGTAAGCTTCTTACAACATATAGATATATACACATACACACACACACACACACACACACACACACACTTTCTAAATACGTAAAATAACAATGCTTATATCATTGTGTTACAGAGGATGCAAGTCAACGAATAAAGTCTTTGCGTGATCCTCTGAAAAAAATGTCTAAATCGAGTATGAGTCCAAAGGGCACAATAAACATATTGGATGAGCCACAAATTATCTTAGAAAGAATAAAGAAATCTGTAACCGATTTTACATCAGAGGTAACTTATGATCCTGTCGAACGACCTGGAGTTGCTAATTTGATCACTATTCATTCTATGTTTACTGGGAAAACGCCAGATCAAATATGTTCAGAAATGCAAGGATTGAATACTGGAAAGTAAGGAGATTAACAATTTTGTGCATTGTATGATGTGTAATTATTATAGACTTTTATATTTTCTCGTTTATGTGTATAGATACAAATTGCTGTTAGCAGACTTAGTTGTAGAAAAGCTGTCTCCAATAAGAGAAGAATTTTCAAGATTGATCCAGGAACCAATATATTTAAATGAAGTGTTGGAAGATGGTAAGGAGAGGGCAACAGAAATTGCTGAAAAATCGTGGCAGCAGATTAGAAAACGAATAGGCTTTAAACGTGACATTTCTAAACGTGCTGCAGGGAAGAATGTACAAAATATTATGCAGAAAATATAATTTAAATTTATTAAAGTGAAAGATATACTCTTCCGATTGAACTGACTAGTTTTTCCACACAGCTGCTACTTGTTACAATTTTCTGCATTTGTAATACTATCTCATATCGATAACTATTTTGCCTCGTAAATGGCCTTGAACCACTCGATTATATGCCACTGATAATTCTTGGAATGGATATACCTTTTTAACTACAGGGACAACCTAAAATTCATTACATGTTGATATAATCCTAGTTGATATAATAATGAAACTTTTATATAGCAACAAAATATACCTCTCCGCTTTCAACGAATTCTTGAAGAGTTTTAATTCCTGTTGGAGAAGGTGCAAAAAAGCCCCATTTTACGCAACTTTTATTTTCGGTAGTTGGGACGTTGTACCTTATCAATTCTCCCATGTTTTTTACTGCTCCAGCAATCAGTCCATGTTGATCAATATTTTTTAGTAACGGTGAATTTAAAGTTATGTATGTACAGTGCGGATAACCCTTTGAACGTATTTGATAGGGACCTTGATTAGCGCAATCCAAAATTATGTGGTACCTACAGTCAGAGATCATCATAAATAAATTTCTTTAATACACCTCATATGTTTGCCTGATCAATAAGTTACATACGGTCCCTCCATAATTATTCTGGAGTCTGCATCATTTAGTTTATAATCTATTACAATATCAGCTCCTAATTTTTGTACTAGATTGACTGCGTCGCTGCTGCAAGTAGTTATGACCTAAAGCAATTTCGCGTTTATATTTTTATAATACTTCTAATCAATAGGTAACGTAGACACCATATATGAAACGTACATGCATATTCCAAGCTTTTGCAAGTTGTACCGCCATAGTTCCTACACCACCTGAACCACCTAATATTAAAATTCTATTATTTTTTCTGGCAGACAATACAGTTTTATAACACAATCCGCCAGTAATCCATAATGCAGACCATGCTGTAAGCCCTGCATATAAAATACTAGCTGCTTCGATGTGAGATATATTCATAGGTTGTAAACTGACCTAAGGAAAAATGTTTTAAATTATTTACATACTTTGTATGTTACTCCCATGGATCATATATATAAAAAATATATCATTTACCAAAGAATCATCTACAACTACATAACCAGCATGACAACCTTGTTGTTCAACTGGTACAACACCCCATACTTGGTCGCCTAACTTTAATCTATTGCCCACACTATGTCCTTTTGAAACTATTACACCAGAAAAGTCTCTGCCCAATGTTAACGGTAGTTCCAATCCCTCGTATTGTCCACCGCTGGTAAGGTTCTTTGCTTTCCGCATGAAATTTAAAACTGCTGCCCCATATCCTCCTAACAAACACCGTACAGAAAATAAATAGCGCGTCATGCGTGTTTAAGCTTGGATAGTGGGAAAACAATAATTAACAAGAAATTATGTACTTGTCATAGCAATGTCTATTGGATTTACACTAGATGCTTCGACCTTCACAAGTACATCTGTCGGCCTGGCGATTATTGGAATTCTGACGTTTGACAACTTTAATTCTTCTAAACCACCATACGAGTGTATCTGCCATGCTTGCATTTTGTCTTCAACATTTTCCTTATGTTTCACCGACAACTTACTAGAGGATCGTGAATGAACATTTCCGAATGTTGATTTTAAACGCCATGCAGCCCTTTTTAGCATCGTTTCGAGTGAAATAATTACAATTGAAGACTGGAAAGCATTAAGCTTGGAAAATAGGTTATGTTCAACTGTCTGTTTACGTTCTAATTTAATGTTTCAGGTGCCGAAAGATATTTTCTACAACTAAAATACTCATTTAGACTTGTTAACGTATAATTTGATAAACCTATTTTAAGCGATGCTCCACCGCATGAAAATTTGACATGAGTATTCCTTCAACGTGTACCTATAACATCAATTGAGCGTTAGCATTTTGCGACGTGTTTGTTTTCTTAATAAACTGTCTAATTTTATCATTTATACATATGTACTTATGCGACTTTATATATTCCGTAGATTTTATTATTATTTGGTATTATTATTGTACAAATTTAAGATACGAAATTGTACATTAATGAAATTAGTAAAACAGGAATAATATGCCGTTTTTTTACTAATGTATTTTACACTAGTAGAAAAGGAAGAACAGAAAATTGTTAACGAAGAGAATATTTGTAACAAAAGGTACCCATTTTTTATTTATCGACTGTATTCACAAGTTTTATTACAGTGTTTAGCTGGTAGATGGAGCTTCCAGGCGCGGGACAACGCAACAAACAATTTATAAATTTAAATTTCTTTTTAATCCCTTCATGTTACCCGTTCGAACATGTTTCTTTTTTTTCAGCACAGTATTGTCTTCTATCCATACAATCATCTATTTAATTCAAGGATTCCATTTACTACATAAACGCTACCACCGATCATTTGTAATGAATTTGCTCTTTCTGTTACAGATTCCGCGGGAAAAAAATCCATCGATCGAAGGACCATATTTGCCCAGATCGATACTTCACGTTGCTTTCGATAATCGAAAGCGTGACAGCTTCATGGCGTACTTTGTTGAAGTAGGAGAGGACGTGAGCGTGAGTAGAAATTATATTTCAAATTATACTATGTTATTGAACATCTTTATACATATCATTAATGAAAAATTAATAAATAATCAATTTGAATTATTAATTTTCTATTAATTCGCATTTACTCTTGTGCCGCGACGATCATTTGTATTTGAATTTATGTCGTGCGATAGATATCGATTTTATTTAATTTCTGTTAAAATTAATTTTGATTTGATATTCAACTTGAATTATTTATTTATTATTAATTCTTATTTAGTTTCTGACTGTTGGTCGACTGAAATTAATGAATTTGTTGTTTCTGTTACAGATTCCGAAGGAAAAGAATCCATGGATACTATATACATATGTGTATATGTATGTATACTCGATGCTACTCATCGGTGCTTCTTTAAGCAGGAGAGGACGTGAGCGTAAGTACAATTAATAAATATTCAACCTCAATTATTTAATTCCTATTGAGATTAAATGGATTTATCCTTTCTGTTACAGAGCCCTGAGGGTATAAAATATTTTGAACCTGTTGCCTAATGCTGCATAATGCTGGATGCCTAATGCTGCCTACCTTGACGACCAAAAACGACATCGATGCTGAGATCGAGAGCAACGTGTCGTGTTGTCTTTAAGGAGAGGAGACTGTGAGTATCAACACACTTTTACAATTAATCTTTATTATAGAACATTTCCTTTCAAAGTATCAATGAAAAATCGTACACGTCACTTTGTCAAATTGTACACTTTCTATTTCGAAATTCAAATTAAAATGTTTTTATATGCCAATGAAATTGTACGAAACGATTTTAATTTGTTTTTGTTTTATTTTTTTTAACAACTGTCTTTTTTATCCTTCTACGTTTTTCATAGATAATTTGGACGAGTACAGTGACCGTGAGAACGCCAGGCGTTCCCGCGGGTAGTAATTTGTTTCCTAGCTAGGTAGGGTCTTTTTGTACGTCATGTTTTTGTTTTTATAAATCGTTATAGTTTGGAACACAATTATTAGAGTCACTTTTTATCATTGAGATAATCGTTTGTGTTTTGAAATTATATTTCGAATTGCTCAGAAACATTAGATTAGATACCACGTACAAAAAGACGATTCGCGACGGATCGATTCTTTAGACAAAGCAAAATTACTTAATTAATTAACCTTTGACGATTACTTTACATTTAGTAGAATACTTTTTCATTATCTCGAAAGTTTGCTGTGTCGAAAGGGTCGTTCGAGGGTTTTCAAATATATTCATAAAGTATCAGAATAAATAAATTAATAAATGAAGATCTTTATTTTTTTTTTAGAATCTTTTCAGTCTCTTTTTATTCGACGATAAAATTCCATTACCGTTTTATCTAATTAAATATTTAATTTGTAAATTAACATTAAATTTTAAATTCAAAGTAGAGCCATTTCTCAAGAATTTAAGAACATTAGCCCGTATAAAATCTAACAGATTCTTTTAGTTAGGATTTTCAGGATATTAAGATTCCCTGTTCGTTGCTCGAATTCTCTCGCGTGCTCAGGTGCTACTCGGGAGGGTGAGAGCAACGGACACATGGAATATTGTCATGGAATATTATAATCATATGTGTGGCGACTGACAATGGTTAGTGCATCGTGCACGACGTATTTTCCACTTGTGTGTGTGTGTTGTTAGGCAGTGGAATTGCGTCGGTTGTTTAAACTAGATTCGGTAGCGCATATTCCTGTCGATCTGTAACATGCTACATGGATCTTCGTAAATGTTCTTTTGATTTATTAATTTATTTCGCAATGATCACTACCATTGTCAGTCGATTTCAAGAAAACTGGTACGTACCTTAGAGTGTGTTTGTGATTCGATCGTTAGGGTGTCGGAGGCGTCCCGGGACGTTCTCTCTAGGTGTTAGGCTGTTGCACCCTGGCGTCTGTGTGAAGATCGTGTTGCGAATGTGTTGGAGAGCTTGTCATATTATTTTTTTAATATAGGGCTAGGTAGGTAGGTAACTTACCTTCTTGGTGTGACTGTTTATTCTTAGTAGGTAGGAGCCGGGGCTGGTTACCGCTTTCTCTTTCGGGTAGGCCGCGATTCGCGCGGTAGTCAGTCACTGGAAGAGCTGGAAGTTTCGTCTCGAAGCTAAATCGAACGAGGCATGACGTTCGAATTGATGCTTCGTGCACGATTCTTCCTGCTCGTGTAGTTTTTCGCGGACGCGGACGTGAACGCGCGCGGATTAGAGTCTCGAAACGTTGCGCACCTGCTCGATCGCACCAGCAGAACGATCGGCTTCTCTCGAAACTTGTGATTCGTTTCGGAAGTCGTCGATCGTTTTCACTGCGAGCACGTTTAGGGTTTCAGTTGTTTGGTGGACCGCCGAAGAAAAAGAAGAGGCTATTTGCCGAAGTGGCCCCGACAAACTGTCGCTCAAGAGGGCAACCACAATGGCCTCGCATCTTCGGATGCGAAGTCATTTAATTAATTTCTACCTTATCACTGTACTCGTCTGTAGAAGTAGTACTAGTAGTAATAGTTGAAGTAGTTAGTTGTCTACATGGGCAAGCCTCGCCGCCTCAACGATCAGTGGAGATGGGCACGTCCGCGATTTGCAGTAGCGTTGCGAAAAAACCACGCGTGTTGCATTAAGTTTTTGAACAGAGATCAAAGTTAGCATTGCGGAGATACTCGCAATTTCCATTTACTTCAATTAAGTATATTCAATTCACTTCAATTTCCATTGTATTCAATATGCAGCGTTGCGAACGAAATAATTTTAAGATATTCCAATTTTGTAAGACTAAAGCTTGCATAGTTGTTTTGCAAAAAATATAAAGTAATCTTTCGGATCTCTGTTCGTTGAATTAGCGTTGCGTAGCAAAAGAATCGCGTTTGCGTTAGAATCTTTCGACATTTCAGGCGCCCATGCTCCAGCTGCAACGAGCCACTGCAATAGTGGTCCACGCAGTCAATGTGTCTGCCGGGTGCGGTGTTGGTATTCGCGATTTCGATTAGAGTTGCGAGAGAATCATATTTTGTTGTCGCGAAAAATACCACCGCGTTGTCCAGAAGTGGACGCGAAGGTTGAACGATCGCGTCTACACGCATATTGGAAAACCTACTTAAACGATTCGATTGAATTATAGGAGTCGCGACCTCGTATTAGAGGAGATGATTGACATTGCAGAATCAGTAACGCACTGCTTGATATTACTTTAGAGTTTTTGATACCGTCAAAATGTGGAGCATACTCCCACCGGACTACGTAGAAAAGGAACGTATTGGTACGTTCTGAGGCCTTTCGGTGACAGAGATAGCACCAATTGCTCTATAAAATATTAAAAATCGACGATCAAATCGAGCCAATGCTGCGAAAATAAAACAATTCTTCGACATGATTTCCAACTTTTTCTTTCAGACTTTATGGTTCTATTTCATAGTTAAAAAATATTATTTTTGTTTTTTAAATACGTTGGGTGTCAGGTTTATTTCTAACATATCTCGCCTGTAGTTCAACGTTATTAGTTCCATCACCGACGAGTATCTCCTCAGTGATCTTCTGTATCGACAAGATGCCGTCGGTGGCCTTTTGTTTCTTACTCCAGGGGCAGTATATCGTAGAGGGCGTAAGAGAACGGCAAAATTTTTGTAGATGGAGCTTCCAGGCGCGGGACAACGCAACAAACAATGCATGAATTTAAATTTCTTTTTATTCCCTTCACACACATGTTACATACTGTCCATACAATGATCTATTTAATTCAAGAATTTAATTTACTACATAAACGCTACATACAATGGCTTCGAATATTTTTAAAGTATCCCTGTTTTCGTTGACATTTTTTCTAAAAGTGGGTACTTTTCATACATAATGTCATTGTTGCCATATCGCATAAAACTACTCCCAACAAAACAGGAACTCACCGAAGATAATTTACAGAGGATTGAAGCAGTTCAAATTCAATACTCACAGGCGCATCTACAAAGCTTACCAACGATATTACTTCGAATATATTTTACAATTCGTCTCTCCTAATTAACACAGAAATAGAAGGTACTTGAATTACTAAGTTACTTGTAGACAGCGAATCTTGTATGCAAAATAAACATTTTCTACCCGATTTGCAACAAACTGGAATGAAATAGAAATTTATTTTCTTTCTTAACACTGAACCTACCATCACCGGTCAAAATGACCGGATCCAGATTTTTGATTTTACAATTATTGAAATAATAAAAATGATTTTATAAGGAATGGTTGTATAGATGTCTCTCTTCAGTAGAGCACGTATTACAATAGGAGTCGCACAAAGTCTAAATAAAATCAATCTTGTCATTTTTATAAGGGAACATGTACCAGTGACTTTTAAGGCTCGGTAGGTTTAGTAGAAAATAGTATAAGTAGTATTTTTAAATTCTTCTAATATTTTTACTGTTTTCAATTACACTTGTTCATTTTTGTCATGAATGGATAAAATCCGCTGTCTAGTTATGAGAGTTGCAGTTCGTTGACCCGAGGAACGGTATCCCTCGAATCTGAAGAAGCGGGAAGGGTAAAAACCGTAAACAGGGATAAAAGATAGTATATTTAAAGAATTAAAGTATCGTTTAATTATCGGAGTCGTTTCCGTGTCCGAGATGGTCCGAGGGCTCGGTTAGGGTTATGGGTGTTTACTGTTTATTAGGAGTAGCACGCGCGCGAGGTAGCGAAGGCGAGGGCGGTTCTTTGGATTGGAACGCGAGCCTAGAAACGCGCATGCTTTCCATCGATCGGTAATCACTATGGTTACGCCTCGGTATAGAGGCGCGACGGCGACTACGACGACGACGGCGACGGCGACGGCGACTACGACGACGACGACGGCGACGGCGACGGCGACGACGACGACGGCGACGGCGACAACGACGGTGACAGTGATCACCCCGTACTCGTTTCACGGTGAGTTCAGCAAGAGATCCGAACAGTGGAGTATCATGGTGTGGTAAAATAAGAATGGTACAGTGATGAACAGTGAGCCGAGCATCGTTCGAAATGGAGAATAGTGGACGATATCGCGCGGGATCGGGGAAGAAACGACCGTGTAAACTCTGTTAAATTACATTAGAAACGAGCCCGGTCGTCCGGGGTGTGCCATTCCTGTTTGCTCGGCCCGAATCGAAACTGTAAACCGGGAACGAACGTCGGCAATAAATAACGGATCGAGAGAGGGATAAAGCGGCGAGAATATCTCAAGTAAGACTAAGAGAGAAGGAACAGGAGGATAGATAGCTAGAAAACCGGGGTGAAGAGAGGAAAGGGAGTATAGAGGCGGTAGGGAGTCGGAGGGTGCCGGGGGGTAGGCAGGGTAGGATGAGGGAGAGGAAGACGGAAAGGGTTGAAATATATAGGGGGTTAAGATGTGGCAAATGATGGAAAAATCGAGAGTATAGCGGAGGAAAAAAATGATAAGAGTGGCGAGCAGAAGCGAGCGAAAGAGGGTAGTAGTAGTAGAGAGAGTGAGAGAGGGAGAGGGGGGGAGAGAGAGTGCGAGCGAGCGAGCGAGAGAGAGAGAGAGAGGGAGGAATAGAAAACGCATAGAAGGCTGTTCAGAGTAACATGGAGCGCATCGCGGGCGCAGCAAGAGAGGATATTGACATTTTCGGTCGAGGGGCGCGCATTCGTAGAAGAAGGGGAGGTGGGTAACGGGGCAGTCGCCTCTTTTGCTCGATCCTGCAGTATCCATGGCTACGTCGTCCGCGAGGATTTCGCGCGAAATACCGGAAATATTCGGCGTGTAGTATTCCCAATTTAGGGCAGCCCGGTCGGTCAAGTGTTTGGCCCTCGGTTAATCCTCGACGGCGCATCGATAGATAATCCTCGGCCGCGGAATTATTTACTTTTCGGAAGGGTGGATACCATGATCCCACCCCTCTACTACGACCACGGTTGCCCATCCCTTCTTTAGCATCGTCGCTAACCCCTCTCCGCCTGCACGTTTATCTTGCTATCTCTTACTTGTTCGCACACAGTTTCGCTTTCTTTTTCCACTCTCTTTCCTCCGGCCATCTCTCCCTTCTACGTGTCCTATACCCGTCGTCCGTTTCTCACCACTCCTTGCCCTCTGCTTTCTCGCTCTTTCATCCCGCGGCCCCCGGTTGTCTTTCGTCGTGTTTGTTGTTACGCCCCGCGGAGCTAAGAAGTCTCTCGCACACCCTCTCGGAAGGATGCGTTCCCGCTGATGGTGAGTTTTATGTCCCGGCTCCTACGGTTATTCGTCGGAAACAAATAACCGAGAGAAAAAGTAAACGCTGGGAACACGTCGACGAGAACGGACGAGAATCGGAAGACGAAAGATTTTTTTTCGTCGGTGCGTGTACGTATATGCGAGAGGGGTACGCCTGTGTGTCCGTGTCACGGGGGGGGGCGTGTATACAGAGCCCGGAAGGCGGAGTGGGAGAAAGAGATAGAGAAACGGAGAAAAGAAGAGAGGACGAGCAGCGGGGGTGTGTATACGTGAAAGGGCAAAAGAATGAAAGAGAACGCGCAAGAAAGGAGTGAAGTGGCGGCGTATAGTAATGGGAAGGTGTGACGGGTCCGAGGCGTAAGAATTTTGATCGAGGGTGGGTATCGTTGAGGGTTTCTTCTTCGGCTGAAAGGTGGGTAGAACGCAAGGGGCGTTGATTGAGCGGTGGACAGCGGGTGGTGCATCCTGGCTCTGGCGCAGTGTTTACCCGAAAGCCAGGGCGGCGAGCTACCACCTAACTAGGCGGTGTCTGTCGTTTCGGTCGGGCACGTACCACCCAGAGAACTTTCGGTGTTCGTCGATCGTGCAACGTTATTCGCGTAAAACAGGTGTCAATGATTTTTCCCGAGCTGTTCGAACATCTTCGTGTCGTCGTATCGAGTGGATGCTCTGCCTGGGACCGCCACCTTTCCCCGTCGAATTTCGTGACCGGCCGACTGCCGGGAGTAGATCTACGAAAGTCAGTGGTGGCCGGCTTATACACCCGCCATTCATGTTTAGACGCGGATGTCAAGTGCTACCTGCATCAGCCTCGAAATCGATATAGTGTTTAGAAAGTTCTTGTCGCACGCGTCTTCGGTACTCGAATGGCCGAGCTGGCCAAGAAAGTTTCGGTTAGCTCCTGTCTGACGATACGTTGACTCTGCAGGACACGTTAACAGTTGTATCGCTCGCGAGTAGGCGTGTACCGACGACAAGGATCTCGAGATGTAACTCGAGATCGGTGTTCATGGTGTTGTATGTTCGACTATTCGCCAGTGTTCTCGACCGTGCAGATCAATTTCATTATTCATGGCGGAACAGCGGTCATCTCGGCGTACGAACCGTCGTGTTCGATGAGAATCGATAGGCGAGGATCGTCCGATAGAAATTCTTTCGAGGGATGTTGCACAGTTTCGTGTGTACAGGGAATTACGCGTTGCGTTGACGAAGAGTCGTCACACACACACACCGGTTCAGTAACCCTCCCGCGACACCACCCCTATTATTATCCGCGACACATCCACGCAATGCCCTGATCCGCTTCATTCATCTCGCTAACGTCTGCAATATTGCGTCGCCGTTCGGATCGCCTTAATTTTATTGACCTCGGACCTCCGTCTCGAGCGGAACGATTTCAAGATTTTACGCAACGTTCGCCAACAACGCTGTCGTACGCATGGACCCACTTGACCGCGTGTCGAGCATAAGGGTTCTTGCGGTTGCTCGAAGAGACGATCGTTCAATCTTCGTCGAAACGCGCAGTTACCGTTGTGCATTTATTATCGTAAATTAGTGATTCGTTGTCGATAAAAGCTCGAATCGTCCTCCACGTCAGGAAAACAAGCTGCGCGGCTGTTAGCTTCGTGTCGGCGTATACGTTTAGCCGAACTACCAGATAGAGATTAGCATTAACGCGTCGCTTGAAAACATACACACCCAAGGGAACGAGGACTGCTAATTAACCTAATGAAATTGTTCTATTTTCAGTGATCATGTCAGGGACTAGCTGATGACCTTTCGAACATCTGCAATGATGTGACAATAAAGATATCTCCTCCTGTATCCACTTGAATGACGGGAGATTGTCCCTGTTACACAGTATACACGGTATACGCAGCGCTTCCCATATAATAAAACGGACGAAAGACGAGAAAGGAGAAACTGAGGAGAAGCAAAGATACGAGGAACAAAGTGATACACGAAACGAGAGGCGAAGATATAATTCTATGAGAGAGAAAATAGGAAAGGACTGAGTCAGTCGTTGATGAGAAACGGTGCCAAAGGTCGATAGACAAGCCAATCCCGCGTGAACGTCTCCACGTAGTATCTTCATTTCCGAGAGAAAGAAAGGAAAACGGGGTTTAAAGAGAGAAATATGGAAGAGAAGTGAAGGAAAAAAAGGGGAGAGAGGGACAAGACGATCAGGATTTCGAATCGGAGGGTGAACAAGGAGAGGGGAGGAAAATTCGGTACAAGGAAGACCGTGTGTGTGTGTATGTGTTCGTTGGAAACGTGGCCGTTATCCCGAGAAAAAGTAATAAATGCAAACGGATTGGCGAGGGGTAGCGTAAAGGGGGAGAAAAGAGCTCACAGGTGGAATAACAGAGAACAAGAAGAGTAGAATGGGCAATAAGTTGTCTTGTAGTTGTGCTCCCCTTATCAGAAAGGCGTATCGCTACGAGGATTCCCCATGGCAGACAACGGCTAAGGGCGGAATAGGCGGCAGCGGAGGTCGCAGAGTTGATACTGGCCACTTGCTCAGGTGCGGAAGCTTAAGAGAAAAGAAGAGGTGCGCATACCATACCATTCAACCATTCAACCACTCCATTTGACCACATAATTATCAGTTTCTTATTTTGTTCCTTTCGACGAAAAAAGAGAAGTCTCTCTCTCTCTCTCTCTCTCTCTCTGGCACACATTATATACATTTGAATGCATTTGTAATCTTTATTCTCCTCGGGGTAGAGCATAATCGACTTTTGATTTTCCACTTCTTTTTTTACAAACGAGCGATCGCAGTTGACTTGTCAAACATCATTGATCTCTCTGTCTCTTTCTCTCTATCTCTCTCTTTCTCTATTTCTCTCTTGTCTTTTACGTAACCAACGACTTCACGATATCCACACGTAACATGTAGTACGACAAATGTATGTTCTTCTTCCGAGAGATGCGTGTACAGGTGTATCGATACAAACATAATATAAATATATATATATATATATATATATATATATATATATATATATATTATATAGACATGTATACGTTCGCAGATTCGTTTCCGCGCTTAACTGAGAATTAGAAGATCGATATGTGCGAACCGGGAAAAAGTCGTTTTGCGTATCGTGCTACAGCGTATCGGACGAAATGGAAGGTATCGATTTCGTTCGTTCTTAAAACGAACACGATATATCGAGTATTCTTATGTTACATAACGGAATGATCGTGGAGAAATATCGCGTAACGCGCGCTTTCTCCGGGGCCCGCGTACCCGATCGACTGTACCATTCGATAGCGTCTAATCGAACGCCAATATACAGACACAGGAGATGCATTTAAATAAACGTTGACCGACACACTCGTCGAAGAAAGGGTTGTTCTACCTGAGTTTCTTCTTCTCTTCTGTATTCTGTTTCCGTTTGGTCGTCTTTTATTTTCGTTCTTTCTTCCTTTCGCGTTCTCCTTTTCTTTCTGTCTACTCTCCCACCAGCGTCTACAATCGACAAACATACACAGAACCACACCCATATACAGACACGAGGATACACATACATGCAACACAGAGGACAAACTTGTGTATTTGCAATCATCTGCGCGTTTGGTCAAGTCATCTCTTCCTTTCTCTCTATTCTGACTTTATTTCCGAACGCAATCTGTCCTGTTTTATCAATTTCTGGTCTTTCTCTGTTTCTTTGCCGTCTCTCTTGCCAGTCGTTCAAACTCCGAGATCGTAATTTGCAAATGAAAATGGCGTTCCTCTCAGCGGCGGGAAACTAGCAACATTCGAAATTCCATCGAGCTATTACAAATATCGTGCTTGAATCATGCAAGGTGTCCCAAGAATATCGGGAGACCTTGAAAGGGGCTGGACCTGTGGTAATTTCGAGAAATTTTTTCTTGGCGAAAATGTCCAGTACGACTTTGTTAAGGAGTTATTAACGAAAAACACGGCTGAGCCGGCATCCGTCCGTTGTAGCCACGCGCTGATTGGTTCGTGTTTTTCTTTAATAACTCCTTGACTAAGAAGGAGAGTGCAAGGCAAAATATTTCTTTTCTTATTTATTTATATTATTTATTCGCTGTGTAACATTGACTTGTTTATAAGAGATTGCACATTTATTACAAATTAAAGAACAAAAGTTTTAATAAATTATAAATAAATTAACCGAAATGAATAAAACAATAACTTACCCTCTCATGCCTGCAAACAGAAGAAATAAAGTAAATGTAGGAAGAGAAAATATGGTATACGATCAATTTAATAACATTGTACTTACATATTTTTAATTACAACAGTGCTACATGCCGTAAAGGCCTTGCACTCTCGTTGTAAATCACGGAGAACATTTTCGCAAGGGAAACAATTGCTTTAAAGGACCTCGGTAATCACCCCTTTCAAGGTCCTCCGACATTTTTGGGACACCTTGTATACTGTGATCTCGATCGTATACCGTGACAGGTTGTTTCGTTTTCAAACTTACGCTAATAGCTTATTGGAGAAGCAATACGATTCTATAGTTTTGCCTATCGCCGTTTATGACACAGATATCGTACATACCTGATATGGCAATACATTTACATTTGTTGACACCGGCGCCTCTTTCTATTGCATGGTTCTGCCTCTTGCATGGTTCGCGAATGATCTTTCTTTCGCAGTTCATCCCCAATGATTTGCGATTTAATTACATGCCTCTGTGATGTAATATTTCGCCGCTGTACTATCGCTTTGAGTGCGTGTTTCCACATCCTGTTTGGCCTGTGCATCCACTTGGACCAGAAGAATATCTGCATGTCACGTAACACTGCACAATACACGTGTACTGTACAAAGTCGCCAGATTAAGACTTGTATCCCCACTCTACCTTCCCCCTCTACGACGCTACTCCCCTCGCTTCTACCGCGGTCCCGTTACGGTCCCGTCAAGTGACGCGTTTTGTCCCGGTACTGACAGAGAGGAGAATCTTTTTCTCCTCAGTTTATGGTCCTTCCCCTCATCTGGCGACTCTGGTACAGTAATCGGACATTACATGCTTTGTTTACACGTACACGGACACATGTAAACAATAGGGGTCGGCGGTTATCCGAGCCTCGGTTCGACTTTCGATGGTTCGGATCGGGACCAGGGTTGTCATCTGCGAGTCCCGCCAGGCCCCTTACCCTTGCGCTCCTCGCCCAGCTGTGCTGCGGAAGAATGGGGGAAGAAAAGGCGGGCTCCGCAACCCTGGTCGGGACCCAAAATCTATGACATTTGGTACCCGAACATTACAAATTTTCTAGTTCCCGAGTATCATGAATTTTCGGGTTCCCATCCGGGAGAAATACCCGACCCGAAATTTCCGGGTACGCACCCACCCCTAGTATCCACACACTATAGATATCACGCATACTGGCTGTCGATCTAGAAGATGCATGAATAAAAGTTAGTGACGTATTAATCTTTTTTTGTACGGTTCTGTTGGATCGATCATTGTTCTCCTGTTTCACCTAATCATAACGATTCACCTATACGGCACGATATTACAATAATATTCCGTAAAAACAGAGAAACGCCGAGGAAATGAAACGAAACGAAAAGAAAATAAGCAGCGGACTCGGAACGCTGATTATATTATTATATGTCTCTCACGATTGAACGTGTATATATATACATTGTCTAATACCTACGTTTTTGTTTGAATATTTTTTTTGTTTTTTGGTCGACTTTCCCGACGATGTATTCCTCTCGAGTGTTATAATCTGTTTCGACGTGCAAGCACGCGACACGTGTTGCTGTGATTCCCGTACAGGTCTTCAACAATTGAGCAACGAGATTTTTTAGGTTGTGGGCCGAAGTGTTCCACGTAAGCGCCAGCGGAGCGGGCACGGTAAAATGGCAGCAAGTCTCGGAAGATTTAGTTCCTGTAAATATTACTTGCATCCAAGATTCACCGGAATGCGTCTTCCATATCACTGCGTACAATAGCCAAGTCGACAAAATTTTAGACGTGCGACTGGTACAGCCAGGTAAGAGCCAGCCGCCAGAGACCATTTACCAGGGTCAGTCAAATGTTGAACGGTCTTTGTGTCGTACAAACAACATAATTGTTATCTAAAGGGTTTTACAATAAGAGCTACCTAACGTTTCTTTTCCTAATAAAACAAATATTTGGAAAAATTTGAAAACACGAAAAAGATCGGCAATTTTTGAAATCTTTATTGTAACATTATATTCTGTTCGGTTACAACTAAACATGAAATATAGAGTCGGCTAAATGGCCACATCATTTTTGCACGAAGCCACCCATTTGTCTTGATTTTTTACGACATTCTCACATAATTCTGGCTCAATGTCGTCAATAACAAATGTAGTATATATAATATAATAATATAATCATTTTAATTTGCGAATTGTTTTCTCTGTCAAGCGATTATGAGGATCGAAATAATCGCGGATTTGCATCTCCACTCTAGCTCCCTCTTCTACGACGCTATTCCCCCACGTGACTTATGTCACCACGGTACTGGCGGAGAGAGGGTAACTTTCTCCCCTCAATTCTGATCTGGCGACTCTGGTTCTACTGTTTATCGCTTCATGACTAAAATTGTAATGTTTGTGACCTATATGAAATGTTCAATATACGTAGAACTACGTAAAAAAGTTGTAAATACAACTTCTAGTATTTTCTGCAATTCCGACAAATTGCAAATTTCCTCAACATTTTTTTCACGTAATGTAATAAATTGTCCTCAAATAAATCCAAGTTGTGTGGTCCAATATTAAAAAAGTTATCGCCTTTTTACTGTTCGAATATCAATAAGAGTCACTGACAAACACAGCCTAAAAACATCCGGCAGCTCTTATTAGAAAATTGTCGCTATTGGTCGAAGATAATACGAAGAACGACGAATCAGTATGATTTAACAGCAGAGTGGTCCTTAGCCATAGGGGTCAAAGATTGTTCTCGAGATTTTTTGATTTTCGCTGATTATGCTCAAGTTTAAGGGCTGTTTTCACCCTGTCAACAAGACTTATATTTATTGTACATTATTAGTTACAAACAAAATCGTTTTAGGGGTTTCCGAAGCCGTGAAATCCAAAACAGTATTATTTTTTTGCTAGAATGGACCCTTATGAAACCACCTTTCAAAAGGGGTGCTTTATCCTGAAAAATCTGAACTTCGCGAGTTCATTTAAAATGTGATTTTAAATATTAAGACGTTGGGAGGATATCGTTTTAATAGTAATCTATTTCCTATTATTTTTTCTTGTTACTTTCTATGAAAATAGAATAAAAAAATTACCAATGCGGTTTACATTTGACTGACCCTATTAACAGATGGAGACGGGGTGAAGAGTAACAGGGAGCGAAAGTAATATCGTAAACATTTCTAAATCTATTATAGCCATTAAAATTTGGATATGTGTTGCATAATTATAATTGAAGTATACATGTTCATGACCTATCAATATACAAGGTGTCCCAGCTACATGGGATCACTTATATATCTCTTACTGTTGAAGAAGCTTCTCAGGGCAAAGTTACACTTAACACGAGAGTTACAAAGTGAAATGGTTGCTTTCGACTCTGGCCTCCCGAGGAATGATAGATAAGATCACCTGCGAACATGTAATAAATCGTTGTTTCGTTCTGTTTAAGGAACACGCATCGGGCAAGCGTCAGAATGCTTCGTTTACTGGAAAGACACGATGACTAACGATACGTGGGGACTGAATTTTACCTCCCCCATAGATGCTAAACAATTCAGAGAATGTTGCGTAAGTTCACAGCGCAAGCTGTTTGTACCAGGTCAGCGGAAAAGTTTCGCCGTTTTCCTCTTTGCCGTTTACAGCGTGGCGACGATCAAACCCAAAAAATTATTTAAACAACACTGTGTACAGATCAGGAAAGAATTTCTCCAATGGTCCATAGACATAATAATGATACTAGCAGTCTCCGTGACGTAATGTCTATGTCAACGTTTCTAAAATTGTTAACATTCAACCAGACGGTTATTCGAGAGTAAACTGTCGTATTTTGGCTAACTGTACAATAATTTCTAGTCTGTGGATTTATAGAAATACGCGTTTGAATGAAGAAATTCATCTAATAACTTCCAATGTAATTTGTAATTGTGTTAATTATAAAATAAAAAATGTGAAACCGGTTATTTAACCGGTCGTGGTATGGTTAATGTTGACCAAACTTTAAAATAGCAATGTTATTGAAATCATCGCAGAACAAAAGATTTTGTGTAACAACCATTTCTTAAAATTGATGCAAACAATTTTTATTTTGCATAAAAGTCCGCAGTCTAGTAATTTCGTTCAGTCTAGTCATTTTCTACCGCCTCTGAGTAATGGGAACATCCATATCGGTGCAAGATTATTTTACGAATAAGCAAGCTAACAAATTTCGGATTTGTGCATGCGTTTCGCTGATCTGTCGCGTTGTGAGCGGCAAAAATCATTTGCACCACATACATACTCACGAAAGGAGAACGGCCGGACTTTTGTTCATCGTATTGTGCTTGTTCAAGTGTGGCTTGCATTTGCACTGGCCACGTTGCAAAGGGATTCAGGATGCCATGACGATTCCTAGAAATCATTACATTTCCAAATCGAAAGAATGGTCTCGACCCGTTGTACGCAGTCACGGGTTCTGGAGATAGTAAAATCGATTCGGTCCGACTCGAGTGATTTACAGTCATTAGTTAATTTTTCATACAGTCACCGTCGTTCAAGATTTCAAGGAAAGCGTCCTCTTCTTACTCGTTGAAGCTCGAACCACCGAACAGGCAGAAGATCAAAACACGAAGAAAGCCTCTATCGACACCGGCATCGCCGAACAGATCCAAAGAGCCACAATGCACTTGTATGACCCCGGAGCAATTTGCCAGACTTCGAAATCAGGAAGCCAGATTCCGGAGTTTCTGCGGTATGACATGCTTATTCACTTTGCAATACGTACCACGTCAATTCCCAATTGTGCAATCGGGTCTGGGTCAGGTCCTCTTCCTTTTCCATTCATCCACGGTGTTTTTTAATCATTTGAGATCCATATTTTAAGAAAATCTAAAAGGTGTGAGTACTTGAAATTTCGAGTTCGAGTCATGATTACAAACTAATTTTGTGTTGGTACTGGTTGGTGCCCGACCCGACCCGACTCGAGAAACAAATGGAAGATTAGGACAACCAATCAAGTAAAAATGACTGGTTCCTAATTTTTGCTTCCGCGATTACTGAAATGATCAAATTGTTTTCATCAGAAATGGTCGGAGAACTTATTAAAGCATACATTAAAATAAAAATCGTATGTAGAAATTTAGTATTGTTAACTGTCCTTAATTTGCGATTGAATTACCGAGAATGACAATCGAGAAATGACGACCTGGTGTTCCATATTTCGTTACTTTCCTCCACTGTGTGTTTCGATGGATCGAATGAAATTTATTCGATTATAGCAAATTTATTTAGCTCGTTGCCGCGCTAAGGTTTCTGTCGCGGTTTGAATTCACATCAAAACTACACGAGCTCCCTTGAATTTCGCGAAGTACTGAATTTCGGTGTTTCTATGGTTCGCGTATAGCTACTTCGACGCTTCCACGCACCATGGCACGATCCACGGAAATGGACATGACACCGGGCCGAGAGAAAATCACGGCAGCAACATCCAGCGCGTCCCTTTATGATAACGTGAACAATACCTCTGCGACACCGGGGAAAACAGCGAAAATTGGCGCTGACTCGACGAAGCAGAAGGACAAACAGAACGAAACGTGTCAGACGACACCGAAGACGGCGAACGTTGGTATCGAAACCGTTACCGTTGGTTCACAGGCAAGTTTGTGGGCTGTTAGTCTACTTATAAATACATACAGTCGGTGTACAAAGTATTCGTACACGTTAAAAACAACGAATTACTTTTTCAAAATTGTACCCAACAACTTGAGTTTTTTTTCAGACGCTAGAAGGATTAGTTTACTGGTTAATGTGTAAATAATTTTTTTAAAAATTGTTATTGGTCGCAGTTGCAAAGGAAATAGTCCCGATTTTTAAAGCCTACCATTTTAGATAGACGGCTATCAAAGAGCAAAATAGTCACAAACATACAAGGTATGAAAATAAGTCGAAAAGTCGAAAAATTTATATACAATAATGATTACTATGATTACACAGAAGCTAAGTAGAAATTAATATCTTTCACGAATAATTTTAATAGAGTGAGAAAATAATCTATTAATACTCTTAAAGTCTTTTTAATCTCCTAATTCTTTCAAATTGCACCTACTGTATAGAAAGCAATGGTCATCCATCCTAGGGGCCAATCTACACCTCTGGATCAGTGGACATTTGTGAAAGAAACTTACCGCAAAATTGTTTATACCAAAGAAAATTTTTAATGTTTGTTTTACATCAACACCTTCTACTCGTCGAGAAGAGAAAAAGTCCTGAAGGAGCCACGTGTCGCAAATAAATAGTTATTGAGATATAAGCTTTTAAAATTTTTGCGTTTGATTGTGTGGAGTTATACATACATATACAAACAAGCCTACTATTACAGTCCATCTGACCGTGTCGATGAGACAGAACAGAGAGAGAGAGAGTCACTACTAAAAATTGTTGTACCATTATTCAAAACATTGTTTACTTTGTTAAATATGCTATCTAATCAATTACTAAACATTTAAGTATTGCATGGGTATTACATCAATTTCACATTTATACAAAGAAAAAAAAATTAATATTGAATGGAACTAATTATTCTAGGCCGGAAGGAATGTTTAATTTTCGAGTTAAAAAAGCTCCGAGTGTAAAGGGTTAAAGGGACGTCGCTAGGCCCGTAACAAGTCATCATCGTCTCGCTGCCCACTCAGATGATAAATTTGAAGTATTAAAAGATGAAGGAAAACCTTATATCCATAATTGTTATAAGAATACTAATCCTACATTTAAAATACTAATGCAAAGTGTAGGTACTTTTCACTACAAACTTTTGAAGCTTTTTCTCTTGTCGAAGAGAGTAGCAGGTGTTGATGTAAAAACAAACTCAAGAACAATTTTCCTTGGTATAAACAATTTCGCGACAAGTGTCTTTCACAAATGCCCACCGATCCAGTGGTGTAGATTCATACCTAGGATGAACATTACTTTTTATACACCCTGTACACTCGTGTATTCGAACATTTGCGAAGGATGAAGTGAGTCTTACAGGTAACGTTTGCCTAAACAGATGCTTTTAACTATAAAATCATTTGTATGTTATATTGCAGTCTTAGGTTTACATATTACTGTGTCACAAAATGAAATTTCCTTCCCGTTTATCTACCTGTATGTGTCTGCCTAGTTACAAGATTGTTGTTTCAATTAATTTCGGCATACCAGAAATAGCTAACCTTCTTGAAATAATGATCTCTACGAAAGATACGGAGCACCGCTGACATAGCACTTGCTTTTAATCAGGCACGCGTGTGCAAATCACAAGGGCATCATCATATAATTAACACCCACACGCGGCCAAGTGCATATTTTCGCTCTGATAATATTGAAAAACAGCGTGGGTTACGAAATATCGATTAATTATCACCTGTTTTTTTCTTTAAACCAATAGGTGTCCTATAATATTAATAGACATTTTTCCATACTGTTTCGACCAAATGTATTCAAAATATTTATAAATACTTTACGCAAGATAAAAATTTTCCTACTTTAACTGCAAGCCACAGGATCTACATAAAAATTCACTTCTTTCACTAATAATTAAAAAATGTTGATATTCTTAAATTCTTTCAATCTTTCTACTATTTTAAATTGCACCTACTCACTTTGGCATAAACGCATAACATCCGCAGTCTAGTAATCATTGACTCTTAAAAAATATTATGCAAAGTTGTGCAAGAAATTATGTGGGGGATAAATATAGTCAAAAGGTAGATGCTCAGGGGTGGATACTTGGATCGAGAAAGGAGATCGGCTCTCAAAGGACAGATTCTTAAAGTTGACATTATAAAACCATGTGTAACAGCCTAAGAGCTTATGTCAAGGCGAACGAGCTGACCCCGAAATTAGTCTGCCACGTCTCGGGAAGAGCCTATTCAGTATAGCTCTTACTATATATGCATAATACACCGGGCATCCATCATGCTAAGAGCATATTACTCGCCGAATATTCAATTGTGCATCTTCTAATGAAACGTTGGAACCGTTTCGTATAATGTTTTCATATTTCCTGCCAGTATATCGGTTACGAAACGTTAGCTACAGTAGGGGAGTTCCTCTAGCATCGGACACTCAAGGTTTTCCTTAAATAAATGGTGACTTTCACTCTTCTTTAAAATAAAATATTTAACTACAATAACCTAACCATACTTTATCTCATAAATTGTCTAAAATTGACGGCTCCAAATGGGAATACCCCTTAAAGATCAGCTTTCTAGATTAAAATGTTGATTCGAAGTAATTTCGAATTCAATCGAAGTAACTTTTTTCTTTGCGAAAATGTTCTCCGCGGCTTAGTTAAGGAGTTATTAACGAAAAACGCGGACCAATCACAGCGCGGTTACAGTGGACGAATTCCGGCTCGGCCAATGCCAGCAGCGCACTGATTGGTCCGTGTTTTTCGTTAATAACTCCTCAACAAAGCCGCGGAGAACATCTTGTTCGAAACGATCTCACCCCGTCCAAGTTATTACAACATTTTCGGGGCACCCTGTATACTAAAACTTTAGACGACTATAATGGTATTTCTTGATCAAAAAGCTCCACGATCAGAGATTTCATATGAACAACAACTTAATATTTGGAAACCCTGCCAATTACACAACTCAATAGAAAGAGATGCATACACGTACAAATAGTTCACGACGGATTGCAGATCGATAGTCCCGAGGAGAAAGGCACGCTGGTCTCCCCGAAGAAGATGGCGAAGCAGAATCAAGATACGGGTACCCAGCAGAATGGCACCGAGATGCTGAAGTCTGAAGGCACCCAAGCCGGAGGCACGTTGCAGAACAAATCTCTGCGGAAAGAGCAGCTGCATCACACGAAGTCGGCCGATTACACGGACTTGGAGATCCAAAATGGGAATATCTTTAATATAGTAAACAACAATCATGGTAGTAAAAAGCCAAAGAGCAAGAGCACCGACGACATGAGGATCGAGAACGCGCAGAACGGTGGGATCAGTTTGGACTCGAACACCCTGAAGAGGATGCTGAAGCCGATATCGAGTATCGACAGCCCCGCCACGTCACCGGAAATGACCAGAAAAAGACACAGCCACCATAGTTATTACCATCCGAGCAACAACAACCAGAAGTACGTGATGCAAGAGACCGAGAACGAGAACTATGCTCATCCGTATCGAGCCCCGTACAGCAACAAATTCCAGGCTTCTAGGAGCGTGCACGACATGGAACGCCAGTACACTGGTATAGATAACAAATTATTTATACCTATATAGTACCCTGCAATAACTAACAATAAGGCACGGTTGACCGGGAAAGTGTTGAGCGAGATACGCGTGAAATTACAAGTTTGCAAATGCGAGAAGCGTAAACAGGGATAAATTGCTGCGTAGCTGCCTTATTTATTGTTATATGGAGAAACCTTCTAGGTCATAGTTGATCTATTTCAAGAGGTACAGTAAATACTCTATAAACGCAAAAGTCTCGGGGGATCGTTTGCATTTGCCGTAGTCGGAAGTCTATTTTTTTGAGCTTCAAAGGCCGAGCCGAACGTAGAGTAGGACAGCGTGTGCAAAGAGAGACCGCGTGCGGCCGAAGCGACTGCGCGCGTCTCTTTCTTTCCCGCACGCTGTCCTTCGTTGCGCCCGAAACGTTCATCGTCAATTAAACCACTAAATACAGTTGAAATTATATCGTGTTTGGTATCATTTTGCATTCGAAAAATGCCACGAATATATTGGTGAAAGTTCCATAAAAAAATAATGAAAAATACAGAAGATTAAATATTGATGTTACATTGTGAGGACGCACGGGCCTTTGAACTGTGACGACAACTGCGACTCTCCGCGTCGCATTAGTAGTGGTTCACACCGATATACCCGAGCCGAAATCAGATTACTACAGTGGAGGGGATATTTTTTTGCGTTTATAGAGGATTTACTGTACATATAGTGACTCCCACTAATATTCGGACACTCTTGGAAAAGACGATAACTTTTTAATATTGGATCATACGATTTGCACTTTCCTGAGAAGTTAGAACAATTGGTTTGCGACACAATGTGAACAAAATTTTTGTAAAAAGTTGCAAGTTGTCGGAATTGCAGAGGAAATACTAAAAGTTGTATTTCGCAATTTTTTTGTGGGTTTATAGGGAAAAGTTAGAAAACACGTTTCGTAGATCTGTGTCAATTACGCATATTCTGAAAATTTCATCAAAATCGGTCGACGTGTTGCAATGAGGTACACACGTTTAAGAATGGTAAGAATTGCAGATTTTCACGATTTTCGGTCTCTAACTGCAATAAATCTAAGGATCCTTAGATCTTACAATTTCTGTATTTTTTCCCACATTAACCGATTTCGATGAAAATTTCACAGTGCTTATAATTGACACAGATCTACAAAATGTAGTTTTTAAATTGTAAATATAGGCCCATATAAAAGGGCCTACAATTTCTATAATTTCAACCTATTGCAATTTTCGAGAAAATTTCATTTCACATCATGTAGTAAACTATTATAATTGCTCTAACTTTTCTAAAAAGTTAAAATGGTATAGCCCAATATTAAAAATGTTATCGTTCTCTAGAAAGAATTATTTTTACCTGTTGTACATATCACATAATTGTGCAAAATCTGCAGTTTACTAATAAGTACAAATCTAGCATTCTGTGTGAAATTCGATTAATAAGTGGCTAAATACTTTTGCGATCAATTGTACATGCTTTAACACTGAACTACCGGACTCGTGAAAAGATTTTTGGTTCCATAATTATGTACATTTTAATACTGTCACATTAACGTTTAACACTGCTAAAAATTGCACGGAACGTGGGTTAATGCACTTTTCTAATTTTTAAAAACCAATTATAAATTGGACATTTTTAGTCTTCGGTAGTTCTAGTGCTGATTTCAATTTTTACTTTACAGTTTTGAACACAGATAATATTATGTTTAAATTCTAGTCGCATCGACGGTCATAATTTTTTATTAATTTATCGACGGCGTTGCTTCGTCACAAAATGGTGCGGTATGTCACGAATGATATACGCGAATTTTTATATAATGTTGCACAGTTGTTTATGCGACGAATTAAGAAGTTTATTGCATTCGGTTAGTGCTGCTCTTATACTTTAAGAAAGAAACCGTACGTAGTTACTTAAAAAAATTAGTTCAATTTAAAACAAAAGGATAATTCTACTAATGTGAAGATAATTTCTGAAAAAATACGTGGAGAAATTTAACTGGTTCAGAAAGCAATTATTTGTCAAAATTTTTACTTGTATTTACAAATCTTCAGTAGTAGCATGAACGTATTACAATTATGAATGTATGAATAAATAATTCAGATAAAAAGTTTCTCCCCTGAGACAGAAATAGTACTAACCGGATACTACAAAATTTGTTTATCGGTTCGATAAGTAGTCGTGCAA
The DNA here is from genome assembly GCA_028455765.1 of Lasioglossum oenotherae. NCBI lineage: Eukaryota > Metazoa > Arthropoda > Insecta > Hymenoptera > Halictidae > Lasioglossum > Lasioglossum oenotherae. Next base: position 6,052,495 of record CM052300.1, on the reverse strand, counting down.
GGTTACATAAAAATCCCTCGTTAAAATGATGACCTCTTGCATTATGATTAACCCCTTGCCTTATAATATCGATGCAAACATGTTGCGAACTCTTTCAATCAAATTCAGTAAATAGGAATATTCCTACATTCGCATTACTAAACAGGCTGCGCAAAAAGTAGCGATACATGGAGGTCTACATTTATAAAATAAGTCAAAAGTATAGGATATTTTATTTGAGTCAAAGTATAGTCAAAAAGGGAAAACGAATTTCTTACACTCAAATCTGGTCCTGTCAAAACACATTTTTTCTGAATTTTCTGAAATGTGACACTTGTTTCTCCATGTTTGTAATTTTTGTCCGTATAAAGTTTGCCTGGTGCACTACAATTTTTTATGCAACGTACACAATTTTGTATTCACAAACATCAACTGTTCAAGGTTTTTAATCATTTCTTTTTGAAACTTTTACCGAAATATTTGTGCCATTTTCTGATAAAAAGGGACCAAACATTAATCTATGATCAAACACGCAATACTGGACTGCGGATTTTTATGTAAAATAAAAAGTTCGTGGATGATTTGCAAGATACAGAGGTTAATCCTCTCACTAATAATCTCAATACATTGAAAATAACATATTAATTGTCCTAAAAAGCTCTTCCATTTTTCCATTGATTTAAATTACACCTTCCAATTTTGTCATGAAAGACTAGTACACAAGTAAACATGCTTCAAATTGCATCATGTTCGGAGTCGTTTCATTCAGAAAAATGTCACGGATAGGTCGGCGGGGATGTCAAAAAAAGGAACACCCAGAAACAAAAGAGTTTTATCGGTAAATTCGAGTGTGTGAAGTTTTCACATGTGTCGTGTCACTCTACTATAAATACTCACGTTAAATGCACAAGTGCTTTCTGGTCTTGGAAACGATAAACAATAGAGCGACACTCGCCAGGCTATCCGCGAAATAATTCATAAGGCAAGGGGTTAAGTCGCAGGCATAGAACACCACTATCTGACTTTTACGATAATGGATGAATCGCTTGCGCGCGCGCACGCGGGCGTGGAAGCCGCTTAATGTCATAACGACGCGGTAGCGTTTAAAAAGGGAAAGGTACTTACCTGTCCGGAGTCTATAAATAAATTACATGGGGTGCGTAGATCGGTCAGCAGGGGTGCATGGCGCATGGTGCATGGCGCATGTCATCGCATCGTTGAACCGTCCCTTGAACGGGATGTTTCGCAAATTCTAACGATACTTTTCATCCGATCATCGTCTCGTTTCGAATTGCTGCACGAGGGGCACCTGTTTGTCGTAGGCAGCAGAAGCAGGGCGTATTTAGATTCGGAACGTAATCGGTGCACAGGTGACATGTCGCCGCCGTCGGATAATGTCATCTTCGATAATCAGTGTTACGCGACCACGCCGAGCTCGTCGAATGGTAATTCGGACATGGAACAGCCGACACATTGCAACTCACGGCGTTGCAACGGCGACCAGACATATCAACAGCAAAGCATGCAATCCGTCTCGACGCCTGGCAGCCCGACCAGCAGGCTGCTGCTCGAGTACGAGATGCATCTCAGGAATACCTTAGAGAAGGGCATGGACGCTGAGAGCTACAGCTTGCGTACCTTCGAGGCCCTATTCACCCAGAGCATGGAGAACCTAGGTGAGTTGCTACCGTCTTTTCCTCATCTCAGTTCTACACTCCTCGGTGAAACAGACACGTGTGCTATCAGTGGGTTCTCAGATAAATTCTATGTAAGAGGAAAAAGAAAAAAATAAATAAATTCAATAAAATAAAAATATTACACAGAATGACATTCAAACTGTTAGTGACGCAAGATTTATCATTTATAACTTACAATAGAGTACAGGCGGGCAGGGGATGATTCTACATAAAAGAGTAAGAAAAACAGCTTCGAAGCTTCATTTTCGAGATAATCCAGTTTGAAAATGCAGCGAATACACGTGCTATTGTCTAGAAATCGTCTGACGCGTCTGACCATGATCAACCAATTCTACTTTCTACATATGAAAAAATGTTCTTCCTCTTTTATCGATTTATTTTTACATGTAGAATCATCCTTCGCCTAGTTGTACTACTATTTCCGGCACACCCTGTACATCTAATACTCTCCGAAAAATAATAAGACATATTCATGCACAGCCGAGAAAATACGACAGCGGATCTTTATGCGAAATAAAAATTTTCTACCTGATTTGCAACAAACTGAAGTGAAATAAAAATCTATTTTCTTTCTTAATATGTTTAATAGTTTGTGTGTGTGTGTGTGTGAAAATAATGTAACAGTATTTACTAATTCTTTTAATATTTTTACTGTTTTATATTACGCTTATTCATTTTTGTCATAAATGCATTCAAACATCCACTTAATTTTGTCTCCGACTGTGTACAGAGTAATTTGTAAGGCAAATTAACACTGCCGGTCAAATGACCGGTTTTATATTTTTCATTTCATAATTATTGAAATTATGAAGTTGTTTACGTGGAAATTGATTCGATAAAATTCTGTATCGAAGCACGTATTGTTGTAAAAATTGCAGAAAATCTAAATAAATAGAGCCTCGTCATTTCTGCTAAAACATGTTAATCGCTTCTAGTTAATGTTCTTTCGAGATTACTAGACAAACCTACGATAAACACCAACTTTTACAATGAAATATTACGTTGCTAAAAGGTAACGTTCGTACACCATTTATCGGAATTCGATGAACATTCCGGATACGTGAGAACCTAATGATAGCATGAAATTGGAGCTTGTCGAACGTCTGATATTCTGGAGTGCACAACACCGACCTACCTGAACGCTTTGAATGTTGCAGAGCTGGCAGAAAACATGCCACTGAACGTGCAGCGCACACCTCACGTTTCGCGGAGACGTAAGTTGAACCATATAAGACACACCGCCGGTTTTCGAGTGGCAGTCTGTTCATTCAAGACGTTGGCTATGCTTCCCAGGTCCTAGCTCGAACAACAAGTCGTCGACTCTGCCGTTGTCCTATCGATATTGCAACGAGAGACAGAACAGCAAGGACAGGGACGGCTACTACAGTGATCGCAATGAAATGGTGCGAGAGAAGAGGGAGAGGGACGCTGATCGAGATCGCGGATATCTAAGCGACTACAATTCCAGGTAATCGCGAAGTCAGAAAGAGAAGAACAGGCGTGGTAGTGGGCCTCGAGGGACGAAGAACTAAGGGCAATGCGAAAAGTGGAGGCCCTTGGTTCTTCATAGGCTCGGGCACAAACTGCAAAAACTGATTGTCTTTCAACTAAAAGCATTGTTTTGCACACGATATTAATAAAAATTGTCGTGGACGCCACTGGACCATGCTTATCCTACAAATTTCTCAATATTCGTTATAAACAATTGAGTAGAGCTGTGTTCGTGTGGTGACAGAGTCTGGTTTCTTTCTTATGTACCGTCATCTATCCAGTAAACGATTCTTTAACAGAAGGATTGAAGAGTTTAAGAGAGTTGGAGCTAGTAAATAGGGTAATCGTTCCAGTAGTCAGCCATGTAGTCAGCCAACTTAAGTATTGTTATTATTAACTCTCATCCGTCCCACGTGTCAATTTAACGCTTTTCGCGTAAAAGATGGCGTTATTCTACCATCTGTAGAAGAATTGATTTGGAACTTTGAGACTTTTATATTTTCTAACATTCGTGTTAGAGGTGTCCTCTAGCAAGAAAATATGTAACGTTGTTAAGTGAACAGAATATATGTGTGCTCGATGACATTTTAAGATGCGCCAGCTGCATCGGTGAATCGGCTCGCGCACAGTGGTTCCGGCATTCCGATGGATGGCAATCGGGAAGCTCGACTCTCGGATCCGGTGCTTCCAGTTCGATAAATCCAAGCTATTCACATAAACGAGAGTCTCCGTGGGACTCTCTGCCATCACTGAGGCACGAAGGCAGCCTAAACGACAGCGGATACAAGTCGAATAGAGCCGACTCTTTGGAACAGAGGTAATGCGTTGGTCTTTCGTTAACCCTTATACAAGAGTCGTCAGATTAAGATTTGACCCCCCACTCTACTTTCCCCTTCCCCTCTAGGGCAGTCATTTAGCGGAATCATATTTTACCCCCATACGCTCGTGATAAATAATTCCACAACATTTGTTATTAGCAGACAGCGGATCTTTATGGAAAATAAAAATTTTATACCCGAGTTGCAACAAACTGAAGTGAGGTAGAAATTTATTTTCTTCGTTAATACGTTTTATAGGTAGAAAATAAGATAACAGTGTGAAAATAAGATAATTGATTGTCTACCATTTGAAAGTTATACTATTTAATAATAACTATTACAAATTTCCTTCATCAATAACTGTTATGAGCGATCGAAATAAATTTATCTCATCAAATAACTGTTATGTGCGATCTAAAATAGTTTCTATTGTCGAATAACTGTTATGAGAGATCGAAATAAATTTATCTCATCGAATAATTATTATGAATGATCGAAATAAATTTCTCTTATCGACAACTGTTACGAGTGACCGAAATAAGTTTCTCTCATCGACAACTGTTATGAATAGAGGATGCGGATTTCATGCATTTATAACAAAAATGGGCACGTATATTTTAAAGCAGTGGACATGTTAAAAATATTTAAGGACATCAACGTTTCGGCTTAATAGGATAATTATAAGAAGGATACAATTTTTATTTGGCTCCTGTGTCCTGCAATCGATACGAACATTTTTTATTTTGCATAAAGATTCGCAGTCTAATTATGAGCGATCGAATTCTCTCATTGATAACTGTTATAAGTGATCGAAATGAGTTTCTCTCAACGACAACATTAACCAATAAGAGAAAAAATTTTCGGTTACTTATAATCCTTGTTTGTATTTTAGTCGATGAAATACTTGTTATTCTATGACTTTCTTTTTGGTTATAACAGTTATGGTCCCTGGTCTGAACAAAATGTACAAAATATGATAAAACGATTGAACTACCTGAAAATTAGAAATCAGCTAAGAAACATTTGTCATACGGAGCACTAGCGTAAACATTGAACGATTTAGAACTGTGGTAATATTGATGTAAAACAAACGTATGAAGTAGCTCAGGACTATAGTGTCCATTCTTTTCTTCATCGATAGTGCAGTCGAGTAGAACACTAAAGTAGAACAGCAGGAACGGGACCTAGCTTTGGCCGGTACTGCACGACCCTCTCCTATTTAGCACCGTTTGTCGTTTCCGGTAGAATTAACTGCAACGTACGCTTTCTTTGTCATTTTACAGGGGTACTTTCGACAGACAGGATAGCGTGAGGTCCGACTACATGTCCGACAGAGAGGGTAGATACGGAATCGTACAGCAGGCTTCTCTCGAGAGCACCGACTCGAGAATTTGTTATCTGACGTCTTCGGAGGTGAGTCGTTTAAACAGAGTTGCTAACATTAGAAACGCGACCGGTATCGCGGGACTCTTAGTTACACCGGAACGGTTCTCTCCCTCGATATTAGCGAAAATGTTGTCAAGGAAAATCGGCGGAAGGTTGTTGTCTAACTTCCGGAATTCTTTCAAGAATGAACGATGAAATCGAAATGATTAGATTTAGATTAAATGTGTTCACTAATAGTTGATGGACATGTTGCAATTTTCATTGGAATACTTGGACCGCAGGTTTAATAAAATCCAGTCGGGAAATTTGAGATTTTTTAAAACAGGTTGACCAGCGTCGGTGATTCCTCTGTTCTGTGTTTGTTGACAAACAATGCTGCAATCTGATGGGCAAAATTCTTAGTATCGATAATTGCATTATTCATACGCGTGCGCGAAAGTATACAGAGGCGCAAGCGCACGAATATGGAATTTTATTGCTACAACTATAGCACTCACGAGGATATATGTGTATGTGTACACAACGTGATGTAATTGTGTCGATTGGCACTGTAAAAAGAGCATATTTGGTGAACCTTAATAAAGAACTGAACCTTTCACATCAGCACAACATGGCGCAACACGGTGCATACGATATTTGATTTATTAAATTTTTCCTGCTAAGAGTTTTAATCGAAATCAAGCAAAATAAAAAGTTTCCAAGTCAATTGTACAAAACAGGGATTAGGTAAAAATGCATATCCTTCAACAGTTTTAATACACTTTAATTTAATAATGTTCTGAAATTCTTATGACGTTTTTACTGCTGTGTATTTCACTCGCATAAAATGAGCGGAGTTGGGCATTAACCTATTAAAATTTTAATCAAGATTGATTGACTGATATGTATGATTAAAACAGGTAATCTTTGAAAATCGACGATTGCTTCAATCGATTGATGAAGTTAATCTTCAGTCGATTGATGAAGTTAATCTTCAGTCGATTGATGAAGTTAATCGTCAATCGTTGATTAAAAAAAGAAATCACCGAAAAAACATAAAAGCACGTAAACAGAGTTTGTATTATCGACCAAATGACAATACACCTAAACACAGTTTACATTTTTTTCATTATTCACATAGTTTTGATTCCTTATTTCATTTCGAAGTTTCAGCAGTTAATCATTTATAAATTATCCGATTGACGATTACAATTGAAAGGTATGTAATCGTTAATCGCAATTAACGACTAATAAGTATTTACTCGTTTATATCAATTAACGACTAAACTAGGAGATTAATTATTAATTACGATTAGCGATTGAAGTAGAAATGTATTCGTTAATCGTTGATTAAATTCTTGCCCAACTCTGAAAATGCGCACATTAAATACAGAACAGTAAAATTATTTCAAGCATTTAACAATACTATATTATTATTTCCGACTGATTAAAATTGTTTTAAAAATGCAGTCCCTGTCTCTTGAAATTTGTTCATACAATGTTTATCGTGCATAAATATCACAGTTTTCAAAAAATAAATTCTAAATCTTGAATTTTATGAATAAATTAATGAACCAGAAGAGATGAAATATGATGGCGTTTTTAATTTCGAAGCATTTAATACTATATTATTATTTCCGACTGATTGAAATTGTTTGAAAAATCTAATCCCTGTCTCTTGCAATTGATTAATGCAATTTTTATTTTGCATAAATGTCGCAGTTCTTTTTTAATAAATTATAGATTTTGAATTTTATGAATAAATTAATGAATCACGAAAGGCGAACAATTCCGGTGTTTTTAATCTCATAAATGTAGCACGCACATGCAGACTGTTTCGATCGTCGGCATATACATAGTTGTTTCTATGCGAAGCTAAAGTCAAATGTGAAAGAAACACCTGACCCAGTGCGATAGGCGGGAAGTCGAAGATAGATTTTCCTTGTCAACAGGTGCATGCGCAAACGTATACCTCGACCCGCCAAGATTTTCTCTCGACTGTACCTTTTTTCTTGTTGCAATCGTTACGATAAATGGGGTATCGGTGCCTGGTTGGTGTTTACCTATGACCGTCGCGATCGAACAACTACAGTGAATTCAAAAATGAATTTGACCACTAAATTTCAGGTTTTCAAGAAATTGTTAATATTAAAACTAAGAAGATTTGTTTGAAAAAATAGTACAATAATACTCAATAAGACTCATTTTAAAACTTTATTATATTTTATATATTTATTTTATTATATTTATTATATTTATTCTATGGTATTTGTGCTTAATATGGCTGGCGAAAAACTGAGGACACTTTTTTCGACGAAAATGTTACAAATTAAATCGAATGCATACATAAAAAAATTTTTCCTGAATCAATCTATTACACAGATTTGAAGATTCAGTTTTTTTCTTCACAAAGACTTCCCAAAAATTAATCTACGCTTTTTTGGGCTGTTTTATGGAACATAAATGAGGCACAAGTTCCATGGTGTAAGACTGTAAACCTTCACCTTCCATTCAAAGCACGATAAATCGAGTAGAAAAGAATCGTGGGTTATGTTTCAAACATTCGTTGTAAAGGGAAAGATTCAATCTTTAAATCTGTGGTGGTTTCAGTCAAGACAAAAATTGTTCAACGTTTTTACATACGTTTTAATTTGTAACATTTTGGACCAAAGAAGTGTCTTCAGTTTCCTAGTCGCTGTTTCATGAAAAAATGTTATAGATAAAAACTAACGATGGACAGCAACAGCAGGAGCTTCAAGCCTTAAAATGAATCCAGTTATACTGCTGTACTATTTTTTTTAACGAAACGACCTCTGTTTAAATATCGACAATTTTTCAGAAATGGAAAATTTTGTGTCCAAATACTTTTTGGATCCAGTATATTTCCTTTATTTTTGTATCGGGAACTATACAATGTCTGTAACGAATTTAATGATACATCGAAAGCATTCGTCGGTAGGACTGTCAAATGAAATAGAGTAATACCTCACTCAACAACGAGGAACTGCATTTCCAAGAAATTGGATCATTCTGAGAAACTGTATTTCTAAAGGGAGAAGTAGACCGTGGATCTCTTTATGCGAAATAAACATTTCCTTGGAGTGAAATAAAAATTTGTTTTCTTTTGTAATATGTTTGATAGGCTGAAAACAATACAACAGTACTGTAAAATTGTTCTAATGTTTTATGCAAAATATACTTTAGAAATACAATGACTCAATCAAGTTATTATTACATAATCAATTATTTAATATTATATTTATATTTAATATTCGTCTCTATCAAAATGGTAAATAGTGCACAGGTATTTGTGAGAGATAGTGATCGAATAATTTTATAGTAATATACTGACGGTGGTATCGCGTCGTGTTTGCTGTCTATAGGCCCTGTAGCAAATAACTAGATTGCGGATCATTATGCAAAATAAAAATTGCGCGCATCAATTGCAATAAACAACTGGCAATTTAGAAGTTTCTCTTCTCCTTTAATAATCTTGATAAAGTGAAAGTGATTTATTGACAATTTTCATATCCCTTTAATCTGTGGACTGTCTTAAATTAGAACGATTTCTTTTTGCCATAAATAAATAAAATTCGCAGTCTAGTAATAACCCCTTAGTCGCCTCCGAAAGGGTATTTTCAACGGAGCTTGAAAACTGTTACGATATCATTTTCGGTTCTCGAAACGGTTATGAAGAACCTTTATTCTGTATAATTGTTATGAACAATAGAATTTCCCAACTATTTCGTGGTTACAATTTCTGACTGCGATTCCCATTTCGGTTCCGTTATTTTCTGATTTCTGAAATGGTTCCAAAGATTCTTATACGAAGAAAAAGAAAAAGCGTGTACACATTTCTAGTTATCCATGTTTACTTCATTTATATTGCAGTTCGTTTGGAAACTGAAAAATAAAATATATTAAAAGCAATTGCAACATTTTAAATTGGTCAAATATTTTCCTATGCTTTTCTGTGTATTTCGCTTTATTTACGAACAGTGGGTGCACAGAATACATTTGAATGCAGTAAATACACGAAAACCGGTTCTAGAATCGATTCGGACCTGATGCACAGAATGTTTCCGATCTAGTGGCATGTTTGGAAGGGTGGAGGGGATTATAGAGAGAGAAGTAGATCCAAAAAAAGAATAAAGTGTTCCCAAATAAGACTTAATTTTCGAGAGATTCGTCTTCAAAAATTCCTCAGTTTCTCGGACATTCGCATTCTCAAGAAGTAGAATCGGCCGTTCATGATCAGACGCAGCGACAGACTCAATTCAATAGCACTTGCCGAGTCTTCTGGTTCGATTTTTTAAAATTCGAAACCACAATCAACCAAATCTTAGTTCACGTTTCTGATTTATTTTCACATCTTGATACACTTATTTTTTCGGCTATACCACCAGATCAGAAACACCCTGTAGGGCCAAACTAATAACTGTTTCAAGCTCTGACGTGAGAACTGTAAGCAGTAGCGGTTGCAGCAATAAGGGTAGCCACAGATAGTGATGGCAAATAGCAAATAGCAATAGCAACATCCCCCACTCGGGCTGCTGGCGTCCCGTCTCCTACTGTCCTGTCACCCCCTAAATTCTACTACGTTACTTTTGAAACCGTTCCAAGCTCTGTCCTTAAAAGTATCATGCCCTAAACCCGTGGTCAGTAATAGTAGCAGTAGCAGAAATAGGAATAAGGAAACCGAGATAGCAATAGCAACATCCCTAGTGTCCTGTCACTTGCATTATTTTTTCAAACTTACTTTGAAAACGGTTCAAGTCTTGATATTGAAAGTACTAGCCCCTAAAACTGTGAGCAGTGGCAGTAGCAGCAATATGAATGAGGACAGCGAGATAGCAAATGGTAACATCATGAATTATAATATAAATTAGTAAATTTATATAAAATTTAAAATTGAGGGAATTTTAAATTGTAATATGAATTAGAAAATTTATTATTAAAATGAGAAAGATTTAATATTAGAGTGTAGATTAGTAAATTTATTATATACTTTAAAGAAGGAATTTGAATTATAATATAAATTAGAAAATTTATTGTTAAATTTATGATAAAGATTTAATATTAGAGTAAATTAACAAATTTATTAAATGAATTAAAAGAAGGGATTTGAATTATAACATAAACTATTAAAATATAAAATTTAAAATTGAGGGAATTCTAAATTGTAATATAAATTAGAAAATTTATTATTAAAATGATAGAGATTTAATATTAGAGTAAATTAGGAAATATATTATATAATTTAAAAGAAGGAATTCTACTCGGACCGGCGTCTCATCTCGCACTATCCTATCACCTCCATCATTTCTACAACGTTCTGAATCGTTTTAATCTTTGACATGGAGGGTGGTATCCCCTAAAGTTTAGAGCAGTAGTAGCAGTAGCAGCGATACGAATATGGATAGCTAGATAGTGACGGCAAATAGCAATTAGCAGCTGGCAACTAACAAATGGCAATAGCAATGGCAACATCCTCGTTTGGTCTGGCATCTTATTTCTCACCATCTTATCACCCCTATCATTTCTGTAATGTTAGTTTCGGACCCACTTCAATCCTTGATTCTGAGGGTGCTATCCCCTCAAGTTTAGAGCAGTAGTAGTAGCAGGTTATAAGATAAGGATGTGGGTAGCGAGATAGTGATGGCAACTTGCAACTAGCAAATGGCAACATCCTCCTATGGGCTGGCATCTCGTTTCGCACTAGCCTATCACCGCTATCATTTTTGCAACGTTTCGGTTTTAATCCTCGATATGGAGGGTGCTATTCCCTCAAGTTTAGAGCAGTAGCAATAGCGATAGGAACATGGATAGCGAGATAGCGAGCGCTAGACTGCGGATGTTTGTGGAAAATAAAAATATTTAGCAACGATTGTGGGCAGCAGGAGTTAAATGAAAATTCACTTCATCCCCTAATAGAGATTTTACATTGCAAACATCATAACAATATTCGTACATTTTTCTAATCTTTCACTGTTTTCTTTTCACCCAGCCAATTTCTTGACAAATGCATAAAAATCTGCAGGCTAGCGATGGCAAGTAGCAAGTAGAAAATAGCAAATAAAAAATATTCACTAGCAAACGGCAATGGAAATAGCAAAACGACCCCCCTAGCTGGTGTCTCGTCTCACACTTATCCTATCACCGCTATCATTTCTGTAACATTACATTCGGAATCGTTTTAGGCCTCGATATAGAGGGTGTTATCGCCTAAAGTTTAGAGCAGTGGCAGCGATAGGAATAAGGATAGCGAGCTAGTGACGGCAAGTAGCAAGTAGCAAACGTCAGTAGCAATGGCAAGATCCCCCACTCGGGCTGGCGTCTCGTCTCCCACTGTCCTGTCACCCCTTCTACGCCGTCACCCATTTTCCCGGTTCCGCGACCTCTTGCGCGTGCATCCCCTCACCCAGGTTTCGTTTCCCTACTACCGGCTTCTGGCTGGTGGTCCGTCCATCCGCCTGTCCGTGCCCGTGCGTCCGTTCGTCCCCCGTTTCGCGTCTCTCTCCACAAGGACCGCGGTATTGATTCCCCTCGCGGTAGCACGGCTCTCTCTCCTCTTCCCTATTCTCCAGCGCAGTAGTCTGGAGCAACGCGCGTTCACGGCTGCGGACACTACTAATTTACCACTCGTTCGCGGAACAGTCGAAATAACCACAAAAAATAAAAACAAAAAAAAAACCGAAGGGCTGGATAAGATCATTGTCACAGTCCGCGAATAATCCGAGGGATCGATTGTCTTTCGTTCTCTCGATTTCTCTGATTAAACCCGGAGGTGGTAATATTGTTTGCTCCTGACCTGCTGGCGGTTTCCTCCAGGAGCTGGCACAACACCGTTACCCTTTGGAGCTTATCCGGCGGAACATCACGGATATATCACGATGGACGGGGATACGAGTGATACTCTCGAAGATTACTGGAGGCACACGCCAGATCCGCTCGTCATACGTTAAGAAAAGGCGTCGGATGCACGTGAATGATTACTCTATGCGTCGGTCGGTTGACGGGATAGAGTTCAATCACGATTAAAAGAGAATCTCGACCAGCGTACGACGAGACACCCGCCGGAGAGAATTTCGAAACCCCGTTCCTTTCGGCCGACGTTTCGGAACTCCGATGACTTGGGATCATTACAGATGAGATCGCGTCGGGAGACACACTCGAGGCGCGAGGATACGTTGTTCCCACGCGAGCACACTGTCTCGGCGAGACCGCTCTTTCGCAAGCGGGGACGAGCACACAACGTCGTCACCGCCGCGTCGTCTCGCGATTTCTAGTTGCATAGTTTCTCCACGGCACGTGCAGGCTCACGTGTGACACGTGTGACAAAGGAACGACGAAGATGCACCAACGCGTTTTTTAGATAGAGCTCTCTCACCTGGTAGACAGAAATAGTTGTATCCGTTCTGATTAGCATGTACGAGTGATTAGGTACCTGTTATAATATCTTTAAATATAGTCCCGACTTGCTATCTCGTTTTCTCGTCTTGCGCATCGACGCGCAATCGTTCATGACGCACCGTTTCGCACGATTCGGTCCGAGTCGAACGGAAAACGGAAAAGGGAAAAGGGAAGGCTAGCTGACCTTTTTTCTGCTGGACAGAGCAGCACGTTCGGCACACGGTTCGTTGTTTGTTTTCGAGTACAAAGAATATATATATATATAACATAGTGAAAAGGAAAAAGTAGAGAAACGACGAACGAAGAAAACCGAGATTTACAAACGTAAAAAGCCAAGAAGGAGAGGGGGAAACAGGGGAAGGGAAGTGGGTAGACAATAGGGGAAAGAGGTAGAGAAGAGGAACAGGAAGTATTTCGGACGGGGACCTCATTCGACAAACGAATAAAAGAGATATAAGCAAACAAGGACATGTACCTCCTACCATGTAATATGTACACTTAAGGGATAAAGAACAAGGAAAAAAGTGATATCGAAAGGAAGAGAGAGAGAGAGAAAGAGAAAACGAAAAATATTTTTATACGGAAAGTTCGTTTCTATGCGCGTATTGCAAAAATATTCTATATATTTACTTTTAATCGCGGAACACAAGGTCTCTACTCGGTAACGAGTCGTTCGGACAGAATAGATTACGTACCGGATATTCACGAGAGCGGATTCGTTGAGCGACCGCTTCCGTTTGTTGATCGATTCGAGATGTTTGTCTAATGTTTACGGGAAGGATCGACGAGAGTTAGCACTGTATATGGGAAGGGAAGATCAAAAGAGTATATATACATATATATAATCGTTTTCAAATAGAATCGACCGGTGTAACGCCGAGCACGAACAGATTCACGTGGCGAACAGAGAGAAAAAGAGTGAGAGAGAGAGAGAGAGAACAGTTCGTGGCAGCCGCCCGCTGGAATGTCGATCGCGGCGAACAGAGCCGCATAATCACGGATTGTTGCGAAAGAGGGAGCTGATATCGCGGGATCTATAAATGTATATATGTATATATACGTAAATACATATATATATAGATATATAATAAAAGTGCAAAGGGCTAGTAGCCTCACGTAGCGATTAAATCGTGTACAAAATAATACGAACAGGGACACGTTCCATCCCGCTGGGTGGCACGGTCTCTCACATGTAAACCATAGATGTATGTGTTCGTACAAGTTAGTCGGAAAGAAACCAGGTGGTGATGGTGGCAGCAGGCGCCGGCGGTGGATCAGTAAGTTTCGCGCGCCGGCTGCAGGGTTTGTGATTCTTCTTTTCGCACATCTCCCCTTCTCCCGTTCCCCCGTCCCTCTTTCCTCTTTTATCCACTTTCGCCTGGCCACATTGGGATGATCGATAACGCGAAACGGATCGAACACACGGAGTCATTATTCCCGCCGCGTGAAACATGCTCAACGCGAGTCGGCTCTGCATATTCTACTTCGTATGCACGCTCGTAATCAGTCTATTGCGTGCGCTCACCAGAGACCTGGAAACGTTGGTCACGGTCTTCTTCGAAAAGATCCGCCAGACCTACGACCGAGAATTTTGAGACGAACCTCCGGATCAATTTGACCCGCATTGTTCTGATATCGTTCAGAAGAGACACACCATACCGCCAGGTAGACAACCGGTCCCGAAATGTTTGTCGTTGAAGCAGCTCTGTCCATCCGTTTGTCCCCGGCGACGACGGTCCCTTGATTTCTTGACAGCCTGCGAGAGAAGCAAATAGACGAATGATGGTAGAGCCGAGATGGGCGATCAGATGTATGAATAGCACGTTGAATTTGTTGAATCCGAGCAGCAGCTACGAGGACCTGAGGTCGCTGCACAAGAAGCGGTGCAAGAAGTACTTCTGCGTCTGCAGGCGGCACACGATCAGCGTGATATGCATCAACGAGTCGCGGAAACTGTACTGGTTCAACTGTAAGAACGTCCGGGAGAAGGTGAACCCCGGCCTCGGCGACGGTTACTATTACAAGCTGCTCCGGGTGGTCGACGGGGCCTTGAACACCTGGGTGCAACATTACATCGACGGCCTCAGCCTGACTCGCAAGGAGATCATGTACAAGATCAACGGCTCCGCGAAGACCAACATGAAGCTGTTAAAGGAGGGTTGCTACTGTCATTACCATCCGCACATGACGGCCGACGCGTGCAATGCCGACTTTCTCAAAAAAGTTGTAAGTTTCTGGGCCGGCGATGGCTTTAGAGGATTGCGCGACAAGCTCCGCGGTATGACGAATTATGCTAAAAAGGTAGACACGAGTTTCCGGCGTAATCGTTTACTGTTTACCGATGTTCTTCATCTAACCGTTCCCACGGTTCCACGACCACCCCACCGCCCCCCCATTTTCTCGTAATATTCGTAATTTTCACCACTCTCTCTCTCTCTCTCTCTATATATATATATTTACCATCTGTGAAATATCACGTTCACGAACACACCTGTACGTGTCGGTGCGTTGTCACCTTTGCCTTCTGCTCCGTTTTTATCGGTTTCATTGAACAAAGTAACCCCCACTTATCACTCGCCAGCCTCCCCTCCTCCGTCCTACCCCTCCCCTAACCCCCGCCACCCTTCCAAGATGCAACTGCATTCGACGTTTTCCCCACGAGCATGGACCATTTACTGCATTAAAATCCATGCCACGTCTATGTTACTCTCGAACCGGCATTCCCGCGGTAGATGGAGATTAGAGTTCCTCGGATGGTGTACTATTTTTATAAAATGTCGATATCTATTTACACACATTCAAGGTTATTCACGGTAATTATTCATCAAACTGTTGCTAGATCACACTCTCCTCCTGCACCGTACACAACGTCGTTGCGTATCGTCTCTCTCTTCGTTCTCTCCCGTTCAATCCTTCGGTTCTCGCTTCCTTCCCGAAAACAGTATTTTGCTTACCTGTGTGTGAATTAAGTGCACGCGTCTTCTTCAATGTCCACGTCACCGGTGTACTCGAACCTAGGATATGTATGTTATACAACATCATCTATACGGATGATTATATTATACACTGTAGACGATTTGGTGGCGATCGAGGTGTCTCTATGTCACGTAGTAGCATTCTTGATGACGATTACTCTCTCGCCCGTGTTTTCTCGTTCACCCGCACCGTTCCCGACAACGAACACTTGGAGAATGAGGATGTTCGAATGTTGTAGATGTCCGACGACGACAGAATGTCGCTGACGACCGCAGTCAGCGACGACGACGACGGCGAAAGTGTCATCAACTCGCCGTACCGAGGCAAGCAGCCCGGCACGGCCGCGGCTTCGTTCAATTGCACCGGAGCGGTCCGAAAGGCAGGGTAAGTTCGAAAGTGTTGGGCAACCGAGTCCGGGAAGCTGATAGCAAAATTCTGCTCCCAGGTTCCTCAGCGTGAAGAAATGGCTCCTGCGGAAGAAACATCAGATCGAACTCGCCAGGAAAAGAGGCTGGAAGGACTACTGGGTCTGCTTGAAGGGAACCACTCTACTCTTCTACCCCTGCGAATCGCAAGAAAGCAGGACCATGGAAGCGGCTCCCAAACATCTGATCATTGTCGACGGCGCGATCATGCAACCTATCCCCGAACATCCGAAGAGAGACTACATATTCTGCCTCAGCACCGCTTTCGGCGACGCGTATCTCTTCCAGGTGAGTACGACGTGCTTCGTTACCTATCTAGTGCTGTCGGAAAAGTTTGCAACTTTTTTTTTTAAAGAGAGAGTCTTCAATTTTTGCGATAACATTACAGTCTGGACGTTACGTGTTTGTCCAACTTTCATGGAGTTTCAGTGAGCATTTTTCGTTGTGAATTTGGAACCGTGTCTCTTCAGCGTTCTCCAGCGATCTGCTGCGTTTCTGGCGTGGTTTCCCATTGTTTTTGACGCGTTTTTGGCGACAGTTTCTGGTCGGAATTTGCATTTGGAGCAGTATTTAACCATTTTTACCTCTTTTCCTGACGCATTTCGTCGTTTATAAACGATGAACTCGGATGACGGACTATTCTTACAAATAATTGTTAACGTCTAGGACCGTTCAGTGCATTTATCAAATTTTGAAGGTATTTTTTATAGACACGTTAGCTTTCATTTTTATTTAGATTTTTATTTAGTTTATTAGAAACTTAGCAATTACATGGCGATTTTGATGCTGACTTAATAAACATTGTTTTTGCGTGATGTCGCTAAAAATTCATTTTAAATACACGTCAGGAAAACGCATGAGACTTTTCTGGTGCCCAATACAACGAAATTATTTTTGAATGGAATTGATTGCGAATGACGACAACGTGATTAATTTTATCCTGTTGGTCACATACGAGTGGTTTTTTTTGATCTTCAGAAATTAATTTTTACTGTAGTGTATCAGAAAAAATTTTATCCTTCAGTTTCGATTTTATTAACTGCATTCTTTTCATTTTGTCAGATTTTAACTGTAAAACAGAATTTATTATTAGTTTGCCTTATTATTAGTAATAATCAAAACATTAAAACCACCAGAAGAAGTAAAGAAAAACGTTACAATACTTCTCCGACGTATCCGAATTATTAAAAGAAATTTTTCTTCAATTCCTGTACCTCACAGTTTGTTAAGAAAAATTCGCATACATATGATTTAACGAGAACCGTCATAGAATACCCGGTGCATAAAACGTCTCATTCAATGTATAAAATCTCAGATGTATAATTGACTTATAGTCCAAAGTATGTTTATAAATTCCTCAACTTGTCTGTGATACGTTGGTGCTTCATCATCTCGAATATGGCTTCATCGTTTAGCCTTTTTACTACAAATTCCGTTGAATCTGATTAGAGAAAGTATAATATAACACCTTCTCCTGTTCTGTTCTTACTGCACTAATACAGCCAAGTCGGTTTATTGTCACGATTATCATCCTGTGTCGTCACGCTTCGGGTTATTGACTTTTACACAACAGCGAACTATAGCTTTTCCATTAAACCTCTGCAGTACATTATACGGCAAATATAACAGCGCTGAATTTGCGAAACGGTTAACTCGTTTTATAATAATATTATAGTCGTCAGCAATCCTTTATTAATATTAAACATTCAGCTATAGCTCGACAGCGGATCTTTATGCAATATAAAAATTACCTGAATTGCAATAAATTGGAGTGAAGTGGAAAATTATTTTCTTCTTCTTTCTTAAATTATTCTAAATAAAATCATTCATGTATTCGTTTTCTCTTCATTTTATATCCTTTGTGGTTTCAGACGCAATTTTATTCTACCACGGTATGCATGGTGTCCCAAAAATGTAGTTCCTTAAAATTGATGATGCACACGGTCATTTGAAGTAATTTTTCCCTTTGCGAAAATGTTCTCTGCGGCTTTGTTGACGAGTTACGAACGAAAAACGCCTCGGCCAATGCTAAGGCCACGTTCAGCGGAGTCTGTCGAAGCCGCGCTCTGATTGGTCCGTGTTTTTCCTTAATAACTCCTCAACAAAGCCACGCAGAATATTTTCGCAAAGGAAAAAATTACTTTAGATTACTTTAGGCATCATCTCTTTCAAGGAACTACATTCTTGGGACACTCTGTATTATTTCGTATAGCCAATTCCGTAATTCCTTCTAAATAAAATAAAATAAATAAAATAATTGACATTGTCATTACTTCGTACGCGCAGAAGACTCGCAAAAGTTGATAACTTTCCCATACGTGTATAATTTTATATGTAGAGGTAATGTGATTTGTGCGCGGCAAATGAATAATCGTATCATGGAAGCACGAGTCGTTCGTGTTTGGTTCAGCTCGTCACAAAAGGTCGCTGAACAAGTGACTCGACCGGGGAAAGGATAATCTGCATGAAAACATGTCACAAACGTGAAATATGGACCTTCGTTTCTAAGATAATCGACTTCGAAAGTTTGTCTAGCGTGTAAGCATTAGAATTTCCGAGAAGTGGAAGCAGTCGGTCATGAACAGACGCGTCTGCCTTTTCCTGTGTACGCTCCCCGAAATTTCCGTAGCAGGAAACCGCTGATATTTTTAGCTCGCCCTTCTGAAAAATTAAATTTTCCTTTGAGCAAAGGGAACTTTCGCTTTCTCCATTTTAAGTTCCAATCATTTTTGCTTTCTTCTATGTCGAAGGGTTTATAAATATCTCTCGAGTATAGTAATATTTTCGAGTTTCATTATCTTATTTTCTGAGAGAAAGACAGAGGTCTCGCAGTTCATTGCCATCAGATACATACAGCGGTACATTTTGGTCGGTTGTACTAGGCACCCTGTCAAGTGGAACTCGAGAATTGGGTAAACAGCATCCATTCGGCTTGTGCTGCCGCGTTCGCGCGTCATCGTGGCAAGACCGGCACTCTTCATCTACTGCAGGAAGAGATCTGTCGATTGGAGAAGGCGATAGAATCGGTAAGTAGCAAACACTAGCATTTTCTCAATGCCTGGGTATGAATCCTTCCCCAAAACAAACATTTTCTTGATCAATTTTCTACCTTTAATGATTTTAATAGGCTGGAGATAACACTGACATTGTTTTAATTTTCTACGGTTTTGATCTACACTTACTCTCACGTGTTAGTAGTAAACTTTCTTTATGCAAACTCA
This sequence comes from Lasioglossum oenotherae, assembly GCA_028455765.1. Taxonomy (NCBI): domain Eukaryota; kingdom Metazoa; phylum Arthropoda; class Insecta; order Hymenoptera; family Halictidae; genus Lasioglossum; species Lasioglossum oenotherae. Next base: position 6,033,110 of record CM052300.1, on the reverse strand, counting down.
AAATTGTCTGTCGCGATTGCAAGAAACATGAACCAAGTGGAAATCTCTCTTCCATTGACCCTTGTCCAACTCGCGGGCCACATTGGGCCCGTCCTCCCACCATTCGTTCCACTAAGGTGGGCGGTGACGTAAAGTGCATGGTTAAGTAGTGGGGGAGGGACTGATGGTGGGGACCGTGTGGCTCGCGACAAAGAGGAAGTTGTACAGGCCCGCGAAAATGAAGAAAGTGGTCCATAAAGTCGATATTATTGGTAAATAATAGCTTTTTATTTTCGCAAAGTGAAGAAACGAGTATGAAATTTGTAGATATTAGATATTTGTCTGAATTCGAATCTTTCAATCATGATGTTTATTACTTATAAAATGGGGAAGATGGCATAACCAGTGATGGGGACCGTTTAAAGAGTAGAATATACATATTTTATATGCACCTATATGTGTAGGTACACTTAACCTTAATCTTTCAACAATTTCCAATTTTAGCTGCTCAATTTTTGTCATAAAATTCTGTCTAGTTGTCAGTATACATTCTTGTATCGGCGGTAAAGAACCGAGGGAGAGAGAAAAGGGTTGATCAGTATGAAACGGTTGTATGCCTGATTTTTGCAGGACCACAAATTAAAGCATATGGCAGATCTTCAGCAGTCTGTCGTATCCGACGTGGAAACGAAGCAGCAGATCAACGGCCAGATCGTTCAATGGGAAGAGAATCTGGAACGGCTCCATTGCGAGCAGTTCCGTCTCAGGTGCTACATGGCTAGTCTGCAAAGCGGCGAGTTACCTAATCCAAAAGTAAGCAGCTGTAGATTCCTGCAACGCTTTTAATCCTGCTGCAGGCGTTAGATCAGCCATACATTTAAAACAAAGGTTGGGAAAGGAGGAGCACGCGGTAACGATTTCACTAATTACAATTTCGAAGAAGTGAGCACGCGAATAACACGAATACACTCATTACATTATCCAGGGTTCGTATGTTTATTAATCTCTTTCTCAACACTTCTGAAGATATGTTATTTCTGTATTATTGTCCTATGTTTTTGAAGTATTCGCTACATCGGAAGCAATAACAGGGTGTCCCAAAAATGGGGTTAACTTCCAAGTAACTTTTGTCTTTGGAAATATGTCGTCCGCAGCTTTTTTACGAAAAACGGGGACCTATCGGTCTGTGTTTTCCGTGAATAACTCGTTAATAAAGCGGCGATCAGCATTGTCGCAAAGGAAAAAATTACTTCGCAATGACCCATGGAATCAACCAAGGTTTTCCGACATTTTTCGGACACCCTGTATAACAGTACATGCTATAACATTATCGATTCAAGGGTTAGAAAGTGATTGGGTCGAAAGAGATGGCAAGAATGCACCGGAATTAACAATGTGTTTCCCTTTGTATGGCTTCGATCGAGAATAATTCGTTTATCGTAGAGATATCCAATTGGGCCACGAGAAATAGTATTAAGCGATTACCAATTGATCCGGCGCCTCTCCATTAAGAATAAATCACGAAAAATTAATTTAAAGTTCGCACTACAACACGTACGAAGCATTGCGCAACTTCGCAATAGAGACGCAATCATCTCAACCCCAAGACACTTTTCGCACGCCAATCGAAGAGAACTACTGCTGCCGATGTCGAAGATGAAATGATTTGTATATCATTTTGTTTATTCTTGTTTATCACTCGAACACACTGTCGCACTGATTGAACGCATTCTAAAACGTTGGACTTTTTCTTCCAAGCGGGGATTCATCGAGTGCCCGAAAGACGGAGCAAAGTCACCAAAATGGGGGATATGTCGAGGAACGAAAAACGTATGACTTATTCTACAAATAAAACGATAACTTTTTTTTCCACCAAAAACGATGCACCGGACTCTCATTTCTTACACTCGATGTATAGGCACAGCCTCGACTCTGTTAATTACGGATTAGATTTTTCTCGCAACAACGAACGGTACAGGGTAGATTCTCGTGTACAGGGTGTTCCCGATATATCCGGGAACGTACATCCTCCATTAACATCCGAGACTCATCGTATCGATCACTTGAACCCCGCAAATAGAATCTCGTGCAAGTTGTACCAGCGCCATTTTTTCCGCTAGATTAGTAGGGGACAGCCTTTCGATCCTGGCGCAAGTATCGCCGCGACTCATCGTGTCTTCTTACTCTTTCCAGATCTTGTTGACGTACGTTTCACGTGCCACGAAGCAGACGTTGAACAAGCTGGGCGTTTTCACCGTGTCTTCGTTCCATGCTTTCATCTGCGCGAGAAGTCGATCCTTGCTGAACAACCTGTTATCCGGACGCGGAGCTACCAAGAGGAGGCCGCCATTGCTCTCGAGATCCAACAGCGTATCCAGCAGGCGGTCCCTTCAAATTTCATCGAGGGACGACGAAAAATCTGTGAAAGTATGCGTGCCCGAAAATCAGGTGAGCGAAAATGATTTCTTTGTGGAACGCTTTCCAACGTGTTCGCGACGTTCTTCCAATTAAAACGAGTCCAAACACGACATAGTTCGAAGCATGCTTACTCGGGCAATTGGTGGTTTAGTGTAACTAAATCTGATCAAACTGTTCAAAAATTTCATGTAGCACTGAAGCTTGCTAACTGCTCTATTATCTAAACACTCGTGAATCACACAAGTAAACTGTAATAAAATTGTGTCGTGCTTAAATTTACTCAAGTCAGTTTACAAATTGTTTTGTAGAAGTTTCATTTCTGTCATTAGTAGACAGCGGATGTGTATGCAAAATTATGTAAAGTGAAACCGACATTTATTTTCTTTCTTGAAAATTATACAATTTTGAATTCTTATGTGTGTACTTACAGTGGGCGTACAAAGTATTCGTACACCTTTTAAAAACTAATAACTTTTTTATAATTGTACCAATCGACCTGGTTTTCTATAATCAATTAGAAGCATTGGTTTATGAAATGATACCAAATTAAGGATGATTCCAAAAATTATAATTTACAAGATTATATGCAATTTTTTTTGGACATCATTTCGTAAACCAATGCTTCTAATTGATTATAAAAAATGAGGTCGTTCGGTATAGTTATAAAAAAGTTATTAGTTTTTAAAAGGTGTACGAATACTTTGTACACCCACTGTCCGTATGTACTGTTTTAAATTACACCCACTCATTGTTGTTATAAGTGCATAAAATTCAAGCTTTTGGTGATCAAGCTTTTAAACCCCACGAGGCTCTAATTTTTCAAAGTATTCCTACCTCTTCATTGTGCTTTTCCAGCTAGAAATTACTTAAAAAATATCGTCTTCTTTTATTGTACCAAAGATCATCCTCTAGAGTCCTCATCTCGGTCATTTTCAGAGTTTGTTTTATAATTTTCCCAGTTAATGTTCCAGTAAAACTGCGACGGTTTACAAAAAGAAAAGACTGAAATGAGATGACGAATGAAAATGATTTTCAGCTAGTGTCGGTGCTTTTGCGCGACGCCATGACAGTGGAGGAATTCCTAGCAAGTGCTTGCAACAGAAAGAACCTGAACCCGATGGAGCACTTCGTTCGCGTTAAAAAGCGACGGGACATGGAAGACCACAATTACTTCGTACCTCACAGAACCGACGCGATAGATACTTATGTAAGCTCCAATGAGCATGTAGATTGCCGTCGGTAGAAGCCAACGACGATGTACGATATATATTCGCGATGCTTGTTTCAGTTGCATACCCACGAGATCGTCGAAGTGTGCGCGAAAATTTTGTACCAAGTCGAACTGCAAAGAAACACGCTCGAACAGATGTGGGGCTTCTCTGTGGAGGCAGAGCTAATCGAAAATTCCGATAGACAGGACGAACTGTGCTGTTATGTGAGCAGGGTTGAGGACAAGAGTGTGGCCATGCAAAACGGTAAGTTGTAATCGGTCGGGAATTCGTTTAACCCCCCCGCATGCTGTGCTGGAAACGTTCGCGAAGACAGAGTTGTGTTTAATTACAATTGAATCAGTTTACGAATTATAATTACTAGACTGCGGATTTTATGCATTTATGACGAAAATGGACACGTACAATTTAAAGCAGTGGACGAATTAAGAAGATTTAAGGACATCAGTGTATTAATTTCAGCTTGATAGGATAATTAAAAGAAGAATACAATTTTTATTTGGCTCCTGTGTCCTGCAGTCAATGCAAACATTTTTTATTTTGCATAAAGATTTACATAAAGTAATTCAATTATCGTAATTCGAAATTCAGTCGCTTCGTTCAATTAAATTATGATGTATTTTGTAATTCTGGTAATAAATGATATTTTTCACATAAAGCGAGTTCAATTATATTTTATTTAAATTACATTGTACTTCGATTACACTCATGATTCGTGTAATTAGCAATTGAATTTAATTGGAAGGTTCGAATCACGTAATGCAATTACAATGCAATTCAAATACTGTGTATATAAAATTCAGTGTAATTAAATTACATAATTCAATTGCAATGTGTTTAAATTAGCACAACTCTGCGCGAAGGATTGTATCGCTGCTTAGCCGACCACTTTGTAGTTTGAAGCTACATTCAAAATACGACCGTAGACAGTCGGAAACAATTTTTTCGAGAGTATGAAATTTAATGTTCAAATATCTTTTCGATCCACTGCACTTTTATTATAAATGCATAAAATGTGCAGTCCACTTACAACTTTATACGTATACACGCATCTTTATTTGTCAATTTTTGTTAAACGTTTTTATATACCTTCAGAACATCCTTAAGTTCGCGTGTATTCACATACATTAAATGGATATTATTTTTTACTTTCTAATTCATTTTCTTAGTGGGTTTTTTCGAAGACGGTTTAATTGTCTTTTTTTGCATATAGATCCGCAGTCTATTTATTAGAATACGAAATACGTAGTTGACAATGTAACCGTGTACGAAGCGGTGACGTATTGGTCGGTCGTATTCTCAGTATGTATTGTTTCCTTGCCCTTCCCCGATCTAATTTGAAAACGAAGGTCAGGTAGATATCAGAATACACGACCCTGATTACGGTTCGCACGCGCATCGGAACCTTGTGATTTTTAATGGCATTGAAAGATATTGATTTTCGCGTGGATTACTCCCTTCCCTTTAGTAAATCGAACTCGTGCCCCCCTCAGCGCCCTGTGTTTTTCTCGATGTGACCTTTCGGTCTGAAGATGCATGCTATTACGCCTGGTTCTAGGTATCATTAAAGGTGACGAGATCATGGTGATCAATGGCGCCATTGTAAGCGATCTAGACATGATGTATCTAGAGAGCGTGTTACAAGAAGAGGTTGGTCTGTGTATGATGATGAGGTCGTCGCGAACCGAACCGCCGGATCTCACGGGTATAATGAGGGTGACGGATGACATAATTGAGAGTTTGGTTTGTCCACCACCGCCCTCCGATCCACCGGTTATAAGTGACGAAATGATTTCCGGCTTGATCGTTCCGGCACCTGGATGGAGTAAGACTTCTACTGATCTCTTATCCCTCTTCTTATCTCACTTTCTTTTTTATGAAACACATATATTCTGTCTCTGAGACGAACCCGATTAATGAAAACTGATTTTACGAATGTAGGTAAGGAGAGCATCGCGCAAGAATGCACGTCAACCCTTCATGCCGACAATGGCAAGCAAGCGTCGTCTCGCACAAACTCGTTCGAAATCGAAAACTTGCTGAAAACAGCCGAGCAAGTTACAGGAATTTGCCGATCGCCTGGCGAAACTAGAAAGTCCAGCCCTACTGGCAGCGTTGTCAGCTCGCATTCGCAGGCTATGACGCCCAGCCGACAGCTGAGCGACGCCGAAAAACTCAAAAAGGTCATTCTAGAATTGATCGAGACCGAGCGGACTTACGTAAAGGTGAGTGTTTTGTTATCATCGTCTTCTGAAAAGGAAAATTCAATCATGGCAGCAAACACGAGCGGCAAAGCTTCCATGCTCTTAATCCCGGTGCACGAAACTTCCTGAGATCATTTGAAGAAACATTTTCCTTTGAAAAAATGGCGTCCGCGGCTTTGTTAAGTAGATATCGACGAAAAACACGGACCAATCGGAGCGCGGCTACGGCGAACGGAGTCCGATTCGGCGACAGGTCCTGTGTCACCGTTGGCCCAGCCAGAATCAATCCGCTGTAGCCGCGCTCTGATTGGTCCGTGTTTTTCGTTAGTAACTACTGAAAAAAGCCGCGGACGACATTTTTGCAAAGGAAAATATATATATATATTCAATACACTATATATTTAAATTACACGAGTAGATCTTGACGAAAATTTGAAAAATATTGAGCATATATCATTTTTAAAAAGTTTGAGGCTGAATTCGAGGGTGTAGGACAATAAAAAAAATGTTTCACGAGTCATCGGCTCGCGAAATGTTACGTTATATGTTGACGTGTTAATTTTTCAGAATTTAAACAATTTGCTGGAGAACTACCTGGAGCCCCTTAAACGTGAGACTTTCCTATCGAATGCAGAAATAAATGCGTTGTTTGGAAACATTCAGGAAATCGTTACGTTTCAACGACAGTTTCTGCAGAATCTCGATCACGCGATCGAGATGGAGGCTGATTTCAATAATTTCGATCATCCCAGTCAATTTAAGGTATGTACCGCACGAAGAATCATACATAATCTAAATGCGTTACATATATGTATACATGCAGACAATACATAGATATTAGCACGTACGTTGCGTCGCTTCGTTCTAATGTAACGACGAGTGTACGATTTTTAAAGGGTGTCCTGTTTTCCATTGGAAGTGCCTTCTTATATTACGTAAATCACTTCAAGCTATACAGCTCGTTTTGTGCCAGCCACTCAAAGGCGCAAAAAGTTCTCCATCCAAGTGAGTGGAACTACCTTTCTTCTCGATCTCCATCTTGTATTTCGGAGTAGCGTCGATATTAACAGTACCCCTCTTAGGAGATTCTCTTTTATTTAGCCTCGTGGAAGCGTTGGCTTTTCGATCTGAACGTCTTTCGCTTGTTGCAGACGAGGGAAATCAAGCTTTACAAGAGTTCTTGCAGGCAAGAAACCCAAGGCAACAACACTCATCGACTTTGGAATCCTATCTGATCAAGCCTATTCAAAGAATACTGAAATATCCACTGCTGCTGCAGCAGCTACGAAATCTCACCGACGAACGAAGCGACGAACATCAACATTTAATCGGTAAGCCTCTCAATCCTATGTACTAATTCTTTTTTTAATCATCAATTGTACAGGATGTCCCGAAAATGTACTTCCTTGAAGATACTAATTCCTCAGGCCATTTTAAGTGACCTTTTCCTTTGCGAAAATGATCTCTGCGGCTTCGTTAAGGAGTTATTAACGAAAAATACGGAATTTTATAAATAGTATTTTTCGTAAATAACTCCTTAAAAAATATATTTTAAAAACTTTTTAAAAACCACGCTCATATTCAAATGCACTAAAAAGGAGAAAATAATTATAGTTTTATAGATTTACAAAAACAATCGTTGTTAATTACAGAGGCGCTAAAAGGCATGGAGAAAGTGGCAGAGCATATAAACGAAATGCAAAGAATTCACGAGGAATACGGTGCGATCTTCGATCATTTGTTCAGACAACATCAAAAATCATGCAAGCAGGTAAACAAAGAGAATGCGGATCTCTCCTCCTTCTATATATCGAGACTTGAGTTACACAACGTGACACAATCGCTAAAACGATCGTGATTCAACAGCCGATCGACCTAAGTCCAGGAGACCTGCTCTACTACGGGGGCGTTGAGTGGCTCAACATTTCTGATTTTCTTGGCAAGATCAAGAAAGGTCTGGAGTTACACGCGATGTGCTTCGTTTTCAAATCTGCTGTGGTCTTCCTGTGCAAAGAGAGGCTCAGGCAAAAGAAGAAGCTCATGGTAAGTATCGCATACGATGCGCGACTGCCCGACAGTCGATGCGTTACATGTGGATATTTCTTGTTGTGTACAGGGTGTTTCGACGAAAGCGAATTCGAGCGAGGTAGAAATCATTCGCTACCAAGTGCTGATTCCTGTGACGGAAGTGCAGGTGCGGGCTAGCTCTGCCAAAGACATGGAGTCTCACTTCCTGTGGGAGTTGATCCATTTAAGAAGTCAATTACAGAGAAGATCAGAAAAAGTATATGTGCTCTCCAACAGGTATCTAACAAATTGGTGTGGTCGATCGCCATTGTTTACCGAAACTCTCGTATCGTTTAAACTGGATTCCCTAAACTGCAGTTTGATTTATGTGTGTGTGTGTGCGCGCGTGTGTGTCGACTTTTAAAGGTGGTGCAGCTGCGTAAGCTTACAATCACGATCAATTTTTATATAACCAGACCGTAGTATTTCGTGCAACATAACAATTTCAGGAAACAGTTGAACAAAAATCTATTTCTTCTTGAATTGATTCTAATAAGTTAATATACATATAACAGTATAGTATCCTTCATCTCTTTTCAAGTATTCGCTGTTTTATATATCACGCGTTCATTTCTTTCAAATAGAGCTATTAGTCGAGTAGCTAGAAAATCATATTTATTATTTATTTATTTGCTTATTATCTCTGCTCTGTTTGTCCCCATCAGCACGACAGAGTTCCGCAACGCCTTTTTGAGGACGATTCGGCAAATCATTCGCGAATCGGTTCGGAACATGAGCATACCGTCGACGAAACAAAATCTGAGCCAATCGCCGATGACGATCTCGCCGCGAATGTCGACCGGGCACGTGGAGAAGTTCGAGAAACAGTCGGCGTGCCAAGGACAAAACGGAAACAGTAACAACAATAACATCAACAACATCAACAACAACAACAACGGGGCAGTGCACCAAATGGTTGCGACACCGCTGACCAAGAAGGCGTCCAAGCCGCAACCATTATCCACCACGCATAACGTTAAACGAAGGTATTGCTCGTCGAAGCAAGTTATGGAACATGAGAGTTCCGAGGACAGGGAGACGGAAGAGTCCGGGCCTGTTACCCAGCAAATCTTCCGTTTTCGAAGCAAGACCATTAGCGATACGTCCGGTAAGAATGCTAATCATTTAGTCGCCTATCAATAGCACTAGAATCACCGAACCAGACAAAACGATTGGTTACTTACAGTAGTCTCTCCGTAACTGTCGTATTGTCTCACACTGGAGTACTTAGGTTGAAAAGTCTCAAGATCATAATATCGCTGCTCCGGAAGTATAATGACGCAACTGTAAAATTTTGTGAAATTGACTTTATTGTGTTGGCCGGCTCAAAAATTCATTTACTAGATGTTTGTAAATCGACATAATTGTATTTACAATGGTATTTATTATTTTATAAATTGAAATAACTTAAAAGTTGCAATAATAATCCACAATGTCTACAAACTACTCTCATAGAAGAATTAAATCGAATCTATATAGGTCATTCTATTAAGACAAATTGGAATTATTTTTCTTTTGCTTGTCCTGTAAAATTTCAATTTTTGCAGTTGTCATTATACTTCCGGAGCAGCGATATAGTAGGTCGTTGAATTCGTCTTGACGTCAGCTATAACATTATGGAATAAAAAATGCATTTTAACATTTAAAAAATCAAAATGATTTTTATCTTCTGTCGAAAAAATTATTTTTAGCAATTTTATGTGTAGAAGTTTGTAGATGTTTAAATACTGGTAAACTCTTTTTTGTTGGAAACATTTTACCCCGGATTATCGGAAACACTTGAACAATGCAATAGTTACGGAGATAATACTGTATTGTGGTTCTCAACGCCGTTTTCTCAACAATTTTTAGGAATATTTTCCACAAGAACTATCGACCTTTTTGTATTAAGTTTTTGCACACATATTTATGGGTATTTAGAATACCTAAGTCTTTTTTTTAAATTAACAATAATCAAAATTACACGAGTTGTGTATATTTTTTATAGAGTACATTTTGAGAAATGTGTGTTGACTGTTGCCATGATTTTGGTCCTTCTGCTGACCGAAAACAAAAAATGAGGGAGCATGTCAGCCAGTAACTGAAAGATCTTGGTACTTTACAAAATGACGGCATGTTGAACTCAAATTACTAATTTCGTAAATATTTTTTCGTGTTCAACACGTTCAAAAATAAGAAAAAGGCAACGATAAAAATAGTTGCAATATAATGAGAAAGGAGGTGATGATACATGAAAGAATAAGCTAAAAATATACAAGGTCTTCGGTATATCAGATTTTGAGTAAAAGATATGCATCAAAAGTTCGTATAACTTTTTAATCTCGATCAAATCATCTGTAAATATTCGCCGATCTAATCTCACAGTAGCGTACTGTCAAATATTTGCTGAGTACATGAGCACTTGACTATGCCTTGATGCCAATACATATTTAATCTTGTTGAAAAATTAAATGTTCTCTTATTGTGAGAGTAGAGTTCTAATAACTCATTCACAGAAACTTTAGTTTAGTAGCATAATTTTATTATTTTATTTTATTAATAGAAGTATTTTGGTTTTGTTAATATACAGCTGTTGGAGAACACATAGGCATACAATTTATATCAATTTTCTCCTTCTTTAGGAATTTACGATCTCCAAAAAAGGTTCTAATCACTGAAATCGGAAAATAAATCGTAGGACAAGGGGTTAAACTATCATAGAACGTTTGAATCGCTCTCTAGTATTTGTATCTTTATATTTGTGACGTTTTCCTTGTGCATGAGCGATGTTTTTTGGAACGGGACGTTTGAATAGAATTTTGTAAAGAACGCAAAATATTTGTGTTTATTTCGATTCCCGGTTACTACCTTTAGAGAGCTACTGTTCCGCCAGGCGCGTTGCGTGCACTGTACACTAATGCACAGAATAATGGTTTTTGCTTTACGATGCAGGGGAGGTGAAGGTGGAGATGGATTCAGGGACAAAGTCTGAGGGAGAGGAAGACTCGCAAGCTTTTTTAGGTGAGAAGCAGGCAAATTTGGGCCGCACTCCGAATCATTTGACTTTGAGCACCACTTCAACCATTTCAGCGGGAAGTACGGGCAGTCAAGCAAGATTAATCCAGTCCTCTCATCAACCGGAAAACTATCAACCTATTACAGTGAAAGAACTAGGTAAGAGAAGAATCAAAGTCGAGTAAACCAGTAATTGGAAAGAATCCGGGAAAAAAGGACCATTTTTTGTCGCATACTCGTCGTTTTACTTGTGAGCGTTCGTACGATGTCACTTCTTCCACAACATCATTCCACACGTATGTATGTATCGTACAAGGAAATGGACGAGTGTGCTATAAAAATGATAATTGGACCGTGGATATTGATGCAAACATTCATTTTCATTGACTAATTAGGGGAAAGTTGAATCGAAGATATTTTTAACATGTTCGCTATTAGCGTCCGTTCTTACAACATTTTTCTAAGTATGTAATACTTACTAAAATGTACTTTATATTGTTACAGAAGAATTAATTATTTTAACTCTCAGCAGTTTGAACACTCTTTCAAACTCCGACAATCAAAATTTTCATTCCAAGGAGAGAGAAGAAAACATTTTGTGAATTTAGTTACTTGTATTTCCTGCTTTGATTCTCAATTGTTGCGATTGACCAGCAGAATGTGAACATCTTCACAGCAGTATGCAACTTGTTAAATAACTTCTTGAAAAATCAATTCTCGTCTTCGCGCATGTACATGACGCAGATAGCGAATGTGTTCATCGGGAGTTCCGTTACAGTAATGTCTCGATGTACGCGAGAACTTCTTCTGTCGAAAGCATTATTCATTGATCTCTCTTGAAAACCTCTTTCATTAATTATATTATCTTTCTACAAAACCTTTGCCACAACATCTGTGGCTGATTAAAACGAGATCAAACACGATACAATTTGGATCGTGTTTACTCGCTCAATCCATGATAAGGTAGCACTTCTAGTATTCGTTCTAATCTAGTGTAACATGGAAGACTCGAAGTTTGATAACTCGACCCCGTCCAAAACGTATAACTTCTATTTAAAACATTTTTCGATATCGTTAATAATTATTCCATCGATGTTACTTCTTACATTGTGATGTTAGTCGACTTGGCAAATGAGGGGCTCACATCAAAATCGGTGTTGTACATATGGCCGGGGCACTTCTTCCCCGCTGTCGCGCACGATTCCCACTGCCAGTATACCGGTTCCCCCACTATCCACTCGAAAGAATTGTGGTGGGGAGGACTTAGGGGTAGGGAGAGGAGCACTGATACCGACGAACCCCTCCGCTGGCTCAGCTGCCCCACTCTGACGTACTCGTCCCCTTACGTTGCTTCTCGTTCCTCACTAGGCTACAGTGTCGCCAGAATCGACCAATACTGGTCGATTTTTTCTCTTCTCCTATTTCCCTTCCACTATCCCATTCCAGCACCATGAGCATACTCCAACGTCCCCCACTTTGTAAGACCGTAGACTGGTCACGTACTAATCTGGTTATCAGAGAAGGGGTAAACTGTATTCCCCTCGATTTCCTCGATCTGGCGACACTGCTAGGCAACTCACACGGACAGAATAGAGCAGCGCTCGGATTTACTTACTCGCGACGGCCGAGTTTAGAAGGCTACGCCCCCTCGACCCGGCCGCGCGTCTCGCTTCCCGTGGCGGCCCTAGTTCTCCTAGACGCCTCGAATAGCGAGTATGGAACGCGCCTGAGGAGCTCCGAACTAGAACCGCCGCGCCATAGGAAGCGAGACGCGCGGCCGGATCGAGGGGGCGCAGTGATGCCAGATGAGGGGAGTCACGGTGAAATGATGTACTCCCTCTCTGATGACGGGGAATGAGTCCGGCGAATGGTAGGCACGTTGCACGTGCGCGATGGGGATCGTGGAGTGTGCGCCTGCGCTCGGTGCTGGAATGGAATAGTGGAAGGGGTAAGGAGGAGAGTACATGAGCGCCGTTTGGAGCTCATTCTGGCATCACTGAGGGGGCGTAGCCTTTGAAACTCGGCCGTCGCGAGTAAGTAAATCCGAGCAGTGGAGTAGAGGTACGCTTGTGCGCAGTTGAATCAACGCAAGCAGACGTCGGTACGTCAAAGTGGGGGGGGGGGGGCAAGCCAATGGTGGGGTTCGTCCAACGTCCCACGATTCTGGCATCACTGCAGAGTTTTCCAGGCCTGTCGTACATCCGCATCGAGCTTCTCAGTATCGTGCACATCTCTTTCACACGCATCGGGACATTACTATACACATGGCAAAACTGACGAGAAGATGCGTGAACTCACGTCCACGGTTCAACGTGAATGTTTTCGTTTATTTTCTGTTGCTGTGCAATTAAAGTATGTAGGTAGTGAATGAATATGCTCGATCAGACGCGGCACTTGCTATTATGAAAATCTATTGAAGGTTCGCCGATCTGGAAACCGCGGGAGTTACCTTCGTTAGGAGAGGCAACCACTTTACCACGTAAGGGTAAGTCGGCCAGCGAGTTTGGGGATATGAGCTCATCTCACAGCGCTTCCCGAAAGTCTCTCATAGAAATCAATAATTGTGCTCAACAATCTAGCTATAATAACCATGTTTAATTTAAGTAGTTGTTAACTGGCTAACAGAAAAAAAACTGTAGGGTTAAGTTAAAAAGAAAAAAAACATCGTGAAATAAACCGATCAATTTATTCGATTATTCTGAAGAGAATTAAAGCGCGCGCGCGCGCGTGCCGTTCACGCGGAACACTACTTGGCCCCGGAATCATTTTCTTCGGTTCACCCGAAACATTAGACGTCGCACGCTTACGTTGAACGTCGTCATTATTTTCTCTGTGCAACGAACGAGATCGATGGTCCACTTATTTTTATTTCGAACGGACAGCATTTTGCCTGTACACGTGTACGACGGATCGTTTTCAACGAAGAGACATCCTCTTGACAGACGGTGTCCTCCAGACAGCTAGAATTTTAAGCAACTATCCGAGGAAACCAACGATTCGGTTGCTCCCGTTCATCTCGCGAAAACATTGCTCTTCCTTCCACGGCCGTCTCTAATTCAGGTCGGAAATGGTAAATTTGGCAACCCTGTCTCGGTCCGATTCGAAGAGACTTGAAGTCGTTCGCGTTATATCACGGCAGACAGGATATGAGAGTTTTTCACGCCCGGGATCTTTTCTCCCACCACTTTTATCAGTACAGAGCATACCCATATTTAGCATGTTAAAAGTGGATATAGGTTCTGTTCCATGCTAAACAGAGCTGAATAAAATAGTATTTTAAATAGTGAATTAATATATATAATATTTAAAAATGAATTAAATATGCGTGCAACTTTAAAAATATAATATGTTATTTGATGCAGTAATTTTTGAAAAATAGTAATATTTATTTTCCGTTTCAATTTTAAATATTATTGCTGAAAATATTTGTACGTATTCCATACATTTACGAGTATAAATAGTTTCCTAACGATGGGATACACTGTTTGCTTATTTAACAAAGAATTTTTAAAAGAATATGAACGTTCTATGCGAACCATTTAATATAATTTCTTATATTCAGTATCATTTCTTCTTTGAATTATTGCTAAAATAAGAAATATTATTCTCAGAGTATTATAACGACGGAAAAAGTAAAATATTTTATCTTGTGGTTCAGATGGTTAAAATAGAAATATTCTATTTTCGAAATTGTATGTCTTGTTCAAAATACTATTTTCTTTAAGCAAAATAAAAGCTAAAATATTGAATAGTATTCGATATATTTATTTCGCCAAATAATGCCCACCTCTGATGCTAAACCTGGGCACATGCTCTGTCTCTGCGTGTACTGACAAAAGTGGTGGGAGGAAAACCACTGTGATCACGGCGAATACGCAGTAGCTTGATCGAACTGATGTTCTGTCTGTATGCGGCGTTGCCACATGTTCCAGCCTGTACTATAGATGGCCGTGTGTTTCTTCGCGGCTCAACAAACTATAGTGCGGTCGATCGCACACCTGTCGAAGCACACCTGCCGCTAATTTATCGCACCCTGATCGCTTATTATACCGATTACTTATCAGTAGACTGCGGATTTAGTAGAAAGAGGATTTAACCGATCAACTGAAAATGATGAATTAATTCGTAGAGTTTGGCATCATTTTTCAGAAGTTTATTATCTTCTTAATTCAACGAACAATATTTGATTGTGTTATAGTATTTACATTGGTATAAACTATACTGTGTTTATATCGATCGTGAGGTACAGTTTTGGTTGTTTCACAATTAGTTCTTAATTGGAAAGTCACTTAGATAAACAGTTGAGAACTAGTGGAAGCACTTAACCCCGAAGTACGCGGGTCAAAAGCTCCGTTCGTTGATACTTTTTCTAAACACGAGCTTTTGCATAATCCTATCATAGCAAAATTGACTAAAACTACTCTTAATAGAACAAGAGTTCATGGAATTGCAAGATCATTTAAAGAAAATTAAAACAGCCCAATTCATGGATCTCGCGGACCTCATTCGTGTGCTGAAGGGTTGAAGAGAAAACTGAATCTCTCATTGGCTTCCTGTTCCCGTGAAAACGATTCTTACTCGACAAAACGATCCACAATCTACTAATTAATAGATTGCGGATTAAAATGAGCAAAATTGTTGAGAAATTTTTTAAATTGAAAGAAATGCCATTCAGCTTCGTCTCTATTTCTTGCTGGCAATTTATATTTTGCTTAAAGATCCGCAGCCTACTCATTAGCTACGACCAAGGTCGACCTAAAAATTCTCTAGCCTTGCGACGACCAGAAAAACAAAACAGGAACATAAACCTATGTCCACACCGAAGCGACAACTAGCGATGTCAGACGTATGTCGAAAAAGTCACCGATTCGTCGAAGAAGAAGTCAACAAGAAGTCGCTCGGCGTCGCTCCGGTGTGGACGCGGCGAGTCGCGTTAAATGTCCATTCTCGAGATTCTATTTTTCATGTTCGCTAGTTATTGTTGCTGTTATTGTTGTCGTTATTGTTGTTGCTGTTGTTGCACCCATTGAAATACATACCGCAACCGGATTCAGTCTGACCAGGAACAAACGGCACACGCATCGGCCCCTTCAAACGATTTACAATCGCCTATGATACACGCAGAGTCGCCAGATCAGGGGAGGGAGCACGAATTGAGGGGAGGAAGGTTCCCCCTCTCTGCCGGGGCACGTGCACGACAGAAACGTCACGTGACCGGGCGGAAGCGTGTGGGAATAGGGTTGTAGAAGGGGAAGGTGGAGTGGGGACTGTTCATCTGGCGACTCTGTATGTGCACCATGCTCCTCGCGTGTGCAACGAGGATTTTCGATTTGGTTCTGCTTGTAACTATTCCGCATGGACGGCAATGCGCAACTATGGAGTGATCAACTCTGTATATAATGTAAGAATGATATTATTAGGACTATCATTATTATAATTTACGATTGTCATTACCATTATTATTCTCTACTATTTATTATTACGATCATTGCTACGTACTTTATTCTCGTCGGGCGCCATCACTAGGTTTATTATCGTCGTCGCCGTCGTCATTATCCCGACAACGCGAACACTGTCGCAACGTCTGCTACGTTCCGCTTACTTTGCTCATTAACACTGTTCAATTAATTAACGCAGTGTTCGTCGAACACTGTCGAGACTGTTTCCCGCCTGTTTCTTTCTTCGTCGTCGTTTCGATTTCTATCGTCGTCGCTACCCTCTCGAATGGTCAACGGTCCTGTTTAATTATCGCTACCATCACACCGCTGGCAACGACACACGGCTAACAAAAAACTAAAACACACACTACTGACTCCACCATCGGCATCGGCATCGGAATCTACATCGGCATCGGCGCCGTCGATTGTCGCCGGGATAAAAACTACGAACGAACAAAGAACAAAAACGCTGTTACTGTTATTGTCGCATGGTTCACGCGTTTACCACACTAATTATTGTCTCCGGCGAACGCTATCGTCGATGATATCTCGTCGCAGTCATCCTCATCGTCATCGCCTTCCGTTATCGGCACCGTCACCGATCGTATATAATATATTATCGTCGGCAAGAAACACAGTTTCTCAGATGCTACACATAGAGAGATAATTAAACTATCCGCATAAGAATACAATGACGTCTCGTGACGTGACGTGACGCGACGTGACGTAACGTGATCCAGCGTGACGTGACGTAGAGTGAACGTGACGTGACGTGACGCGCGGCGAACATAAAAGGAAAAACAAATTTAGCGATCAAACAACAAAGTTTAACGGAATAAGTCGTATAATATAAATACATATAATATACATATGGAAGTTTAAGAGAATCGTATAACGACTGTATAACGTGTACGTATGACTTGTCTGTGTTTCGGCGTGTGTGTGCTGTGTGCGTCTGCGTGTACATGGAGGTCTGAGACTGGGAGAGATTGGGAACAGGGTGAAAGATAGAGAAAGAGAGAGAGAGAGAGAGAAAGGGAACTGAGAAAAAGGGAACTGAGAGAAAGGAAAAAGACGAGAAGTGTACAGGATATTAACGTGCTCGAGCTGTGTTTGATGCGTGTGCGCGCGCTTATGTGTGCACGCGTCTCTCTGTGCACACACGCACGGTAAAAATTAGATATATCGGCGCGGGCACGAGTGTAGATAAATTCATATATATTTCCGTATATGGATACGTACATGTATACATTTATTGTGCGTCGGGCAGGATGGTTTTCCACATGTGCGCTGTTCCAAACGGTGCTCGCGCCTCGGTCACGAGTGTTCTCGTCGCGATAGAAAACTTTATTTTGAACGTTGCTTAAAACAGTGTACCCGGCGATCAGAAAGCTCGTGACCGAGAGAGGAGCGGAGACAGAGAGGGAAGGAGGGAGAAAAAGAGAGAAATGTTCACCGCACAGGAAACAGGAGGGAGAGAGAGAGAGAGAGAGAGAGAGAGAGAGAGAGAGAGAGAGAGATAGAGAAACGAGATCCTATTTAATGAAAAAGAGAGGACTGAACCCAGATCCGAGCAGCGAGAAAAACGTCCGTGTGGAATGTCGTCCAGAACAATTGATTAAAAAGGAACACACACACGTTAACACGAAATAAACGATAAACTCAACCCTCGTAACACACACACACACACATACATACACACACTTATTGATGGGTGTATTCGCGATATAAGTTGACACAATATTAAATCGTTAATGCTTGTAAATTAGAGAAACAGAAAGTACGTCTATACTTATATAGAGAAATATCTACAGCAAACAATAACATAAAAAAATAAATAAATAAAATGAATAATGTATACGCATGTACGTATACAGTACATGTAGAGTGAAGGATGAAGACTGTTATCTGACAATTTAAGGGGCGATCGTCGTCGTCGTCTTTCGGTTTACGTTTGTTACGGTCGATCCAGCGCGCTCCTTTCATTCTGTCGCGAGCATGTAAATAATATTAAACAAAACAAAGAAGAAGAAGAAGAGGAAAAACGAATTTCTTCCGTTCTGTGCACATTATCGTTTCTTCAGCACGTGTACCCCGAATACTCGAGAGAGCGATAGAGAGAATGAGAGAGATTGATCGAAAGAAAGAGAGAGAGAGAGAGAAAAAAAAAGAAGTGATAGCGATACCTTGGTATATACATCGGTTCGCGTTTCTTTTGCGTGCACGCACGTGCACAATGTATCCTTGAATGTTCAAATAACAGTTTGAAACCACTATTGGTATAATAATAAGCATACGTGTATTATACTAAGGGTACACATCAGTCTAGGATCGTGTGTACGAAAGCGTATGCGTGTGCATGCGTTGGTGCGCGCGTACGTGCGTGTATGTGCATCCGTATGTTTGTCTGCCTGTCTGCCTGTCCGTCTGTCTGTCTGTCTATCTGTGTATGTGTGTGCTTACGTTCATGCGCGCCTGCATACACACGTATACATTCCTACATGGTACGACATGTGCAATCAAAACGTCGGATTCTTCTCGAAATTATTTTTCTCTACTGTTACAACGCAGAACAGAGACTCGAAATTGTTGTATCTCGGACCTTGTTGCTCGATTCTATAGTTTCAGGAACATCAACGATCGCTATCCAGTTATGTTTCACGATTTCTTTATCGAGACTGATCGAGATCCCTTTGTGCGCGTGAAGGTTCGCAGACTGACTCTCACAGTCTCGGCTCGATTTTAGAGTCAGAGTCGTTAGATGAGGGAGCACGAATCGAGGGGACACAGTTACCCCCTCTCTGCCAGTACCGCGTCGTCACGTGACCAAGCGGTTGCGGAAAGGGAAGGTAGAGTAGGGACACTTGATCTAGCGACTCTGGCAGTGATCGATAGAAACGACACGATCGGATCGCTAAATATAGCATAGGTTAAATCACTCTTCTTTCCATGCTTCTCTCAAGCCGAATGTTCTGTCTCACTTTTGTTACGTATATAACATGTAGATACATATATACGGTAATCTCGATATGCACGCATTCTTTGATCGTTTTGCATACTTTATGGAAGAGAAATGCAACGTAATTCGAATGATTCCTTAAAAAATACTCAACTGTCGATTGTCAACACTCGAAATCTATGAGATAGTAATGCCGGTAAGTGCAGACTGCGGATTCTTATGGAAAATATAAATAATCTGCATTCATTGCAAGAACTAGATAGACGTTGTTTTCCTTGTTAAATAATTTCAATGACCTGAACACAATGTACAATACTATTTTCGGTTTGTCGAAAATATTTTTACTGTTCTGCATTTGATCTGCTCGTTTGTCGTCACACATGTTATCGTAAATGTATAAAATATTACCATAAATGCATAAACTCCGCAGTCTAGTAGTTTGTCAATATTGACGCGACCATCCATGGTATAATGACCGGTAACGTTCGGTCCGCTTCATTTCGCAGACACGCCAGACTCGCATGCATGTGCATACATACACGTATCCGTCTAAAGTGAGAACAGGAACGCCAGTCGAATCGAGTGAGAGTAATCGATAATCTACGTATGTATGTATGTATAGAAATAGTAGAACGAGTATACTCACGGTAGTACAATTAAATGATAAACACTCGCTGTTACGGTAGAATCGATTCCTAGATCGAACCGATCGTTTCGTTTCGAGGAGTCCGGAAAATCGAGACGACCAAAATTCTGCATTCTACACGTGCGATCGCAAACATACACGTACACGCGCGCACATACACACGCACACATGCACATCGAACGCGTTCACGCAAGAACAAACACATCACACACACACACACAAGCATGCAAGCACGCACGCACGCGTGCGTCTATAAGGGTACGAAGCTACGTATGCGTGTAAGAGGATGTCGGTCGATGTTTGACAGCGAAAGATAAAGAAATAATGAAATACTTATTTATCAATTACCGTAGACGTCCTGTGTGCAGATCGAAGAATTTACGAAGGTCCTTCTGTTGCTCGTATTATTGCATTGTCGCTTTCATATATGTACATACATATATATACAATATATATATACATATGTATAGGTGTATATGTATATATCCATATATGATCGGATAAAAATTACGTCGAGACGCGCCTTCGAGCAGAGTTCCGATTGTTTCCTTCGCCCCGGAGAATCTCTTCGAGAGAGAGAGAGAGAGAGAGAGAGAGAGAGAGTCTCTTTGTTTTACACGAAAAGAAAAAGAAACTACGTAAATGAAACTTGACGTGCGATTTCATCGTATCGTTCGTTCGACGGGAAACGCGATTGTGATTTTCTACAACCACGTGCAATGGACATTGATTTACGAGACACACTTTTCCCACGTTCTCTCCGAAATCTTCGGATATACATACAATTCGACGTATATCGATACACGGTTCACATTATGTGTGTAATTTCTATTCAGGACTCGTGACAATCAAAGGCAACATTTTCTTATGGAGGAAGAATGAATGACCAACAACTAAAACATAATGATAATACTAATAATAATCGTAAGAGCAGTAATAAATCGATTCACAAATGGAAGCAGCAGTGTCGGCAAACGTGCGGAAAGAACAGGGAAGAATGAACGAGACACGGGATTTTTGGTGATTTGAGACAACTGTCGGGACTGCTGATGGGAATATCTGAGGATATTCCGATACCTAATTAGGTTCTCGTGATCCGGTTATGCTCATTCGTTGCACTAGCGTATACATTTACTGCATAGCCGGGGAACTGGCGGCTCACGTGCCGTATATTGTTTCTTTCCGCTGTTCTCAGTGCCTACCAGCCAGCCAGTGCCGTCATAATCGACCTGGTCGATTTTTCCTCTCCTCCTTTTCCCCTTTCACTATCCCATTCCAGCACCATGAGCGTGCTCCAACATACCTTACTGAGACCGTAGACTGGTCACGTATTAATCTGGTTGTTAGAGAGGGGGTAAATTGTATTCCCCTCGATTTCCTCAATATGGCGATACTGCTACAAAGCGCCCCCCACCATTCGACTGGCATCGTATGAACGAAATAGCTGCGTCCCGCGAGCCACCGCGCCACTTCCCCCACTCTGGAAATAAAGTCAAGCTAGGAGCGGTGCTGAAGAGTGGGAGACCAGGAAACTAATGGTGGGGGCCGGCGCCACGGCGAGGAACAAGTT
The DNA here is from genome assembly GCA_028455765.1 of Lasioglossum oenotherae. NCBI lineage: Eukaryota > Metazoa > Arthropoda > Insecta > Hymenoptera > Halictidae > Lasioglossum > Lasioglossum oenotherae. Next base: position 6,011,606 of record CM052300.1, on the reverse strand, counting down.
CCCCGGCTCTGATTTACTGTATATACGCGCGGATTTTATTTCGCTCTTTGATCATTTATGAAAAGATACCACTCTTTGATCTCGACGATTTTCTCATGTGTTGCCGAGGTAATCGGCGAACGTTATTTGTTAAATAGTTATTGATGAGACAAATGGCGAAGTGTACAAATGAGTATCTAGCTGAACTATTTTTACTTTCTGAGATATTCGCAAAGATATATTTGTTCCTGGTACGTTTGTATTTTTTAATTTGTTTATATGAAAAGCTATGGATGGGACAAATGGCGAAGTGTACAAATGAGGATCTAGCTCAACTATTTTTAGTTTCTAAGATATTGGCAAAAATATATTTGATTCTATACTCTCAGTGTTTCTGTTACATGTGTATTTTATAATTTGTTTATAATTTCTTGTGGATACACCTTGCAGTAAATATCTCACATGATATTAAATACATACAAAATATAGAACGATCATAGCAGGGTATTTGCGACAATATCCTTACATATGATCGGAAAGAATTTCAATTACTTCAACCATTCAGCTAAAGTTATTTTTAAAAAGTCACTCGGTTTCGATGAAAGATTGGATGTTTCTTCCAAAGTAATGACAGCTGTACATCCAGTAACAGATAATATAAATTATTTGCATTATTGTAAATTATTCAAGATTGATGCAAAACGTTTTAATTTCAATCCTTAATTGGTATGTTTTTCAGAAATGTGGCTGGTATACTAGGGTCCTAGCGAACCCCAAATAAAAAGCATAAATACAGTTGTACTGGATGCTATTCATTGCGATGTATGAAATAGTAGAGAAATTAATCATTATTCAAAATTATTCATTGAAAATTCAGTTTACAAAATTTGAACACCTGGGAAATTACATTATGGGAATTATCATTGAGAATACCATGTTACTTTATTTTATAATTGTTTCCATGAGCCTCGGGTTGACAAGCTTGACAAAATATTGGGAGATTGTGTTGAGACGATTGTGGTGGTATGTTTTCGCAAATATTCGACGGATATTTTGTACAATTTGTAACCGCTCAGTCGACGGTAGAAGCGAACATGTTCCTGAGGATTTGGTAGAAGTACGCGCGCGAACGATCGGGGAATTCCGATTTCTTGAGACCTGCTCGAAAAACACTCTGCCTCGGAGACGTATCTCTCGATAGTTGGCCTAGTAGTATCGAGTTTCATATTTTTCTCCCGATGACAGTAAATCGTCGAACGATTTATCATCTATTATACGATTATTGACAGTCTCCACAAATTTTATTGATATAAACTTTATCGCTACCGTTGAACGTAATATACTTAAATAATTATAATGACGATACCTTCGGTAGAATTACGGGCACCAGATTAAACGAAGTAAATATTGCTGGGCAGATGAATATGAAATGAAATGAAAATTATAGGGGTATGGGGGAGGAAAGACTGGGGCAAGAGAGAGAGGGAGAGCTTGATCGAGAGAAAGAGAGAACGAAAGGGAGAGCGAAAGGATCGGGAGAGATAGAAAAGAGAGAAAGTGAGAGAGAATGCGGATATTTGTGCGAGAGAACGAATGATCGAAAGAAAAATAGAGCGAGAGGGAGAGAGAGAGAGAGAGAGAGAGAAAATGGGAGGGAGAGAAAGAAGAGAAAGAAAATGGAGCAACCCATTCGAGTGTCCCGTGAATACGAAGTTTTTAGATGGTTGATAGAATTATTATAGATCGTAAGGGGAAATATAGTATATGACTATGGAGCAGGATTCGCCGGGATGGGGTCGCGTTATAACGAAACAAAGATAGGGTAAAATAAGAATGTAACAAGTCTTTCCACATTACTTTGTTTGTTTCCTTTGCTGTACAACACAATATTTGCGTGACGAATCGGAAAAAATGGAAACTAATCCACGTGCGAACGCATACGCCGCGATACGAACTGCGTATTGTTTACGTTTTCATCTACTATTGTGTAACTAGAGATTAGAAATGAACATTATAATTACAATCATTCTTGTATTTATTACTATTATTGTTCCTCGGTTACGCGAAAACGTTCGAGAGTGATCCATTTGTACAATCATTGAGTCATTAAAATATGATTATCCAGTAGGATCGCTTATTTATTACTAGACTGTGGATTTTATGGATTTATAACAAAAATGGGCACGTACAATTTAAAGCAGTGGGCGAATTAAGAAGATTTAAGGACATCAGTGTATTAATTTCAGCTGAATAAGACAATTAAAAGAAGAAAGAAATTTCTATTTTGCTCCTGTGTCTTGCAAACAATGCAAACATTTCTTATTTTGCATAAAGATCCGCAGTCTATTTATTACCTTCCCATCAGGCACGCTGTTGTCCATCGAATACAGAGGGTCATCGAATTATAACTACTGATTCGAAGTGTGGTAATTAAACGAGTTAATATTGTGCTTATAATTATGTCACAGTGTTACAGCAGTTCGAACATCTGATGTAACTTGATTTATATTGTAAGAAATAATTTTTCTCGTTAAAATTACGTTTGCACAAAATTTCCGAATTTGAGGTCATTTCAATCCCATGATGTCCGAAGCATGTGGTGCCATTTAAAAAAAGTCAAGGTGACCATTACTTTTTTACGTAAAAAGCATTTTTTCAGATTTAAGAATCTGCGAACATCTAGCTCACCAAGTACTGAGAAACTTTTGTCTAAAATATTTTTTAATTACACTACCGGAAACGCCTAAGAGAGAGAAATGGTGACATTACTTAACGGACATACCCTGTATATTCTTTTTTCCTCATGGACCCTATATTGGGGATTTGTAGACAAAACCATCAACCATATCCCATCCAACTCGCAACCGTTAGCCATCGTTGGCCAACCATAAATGCTGCTAGGGCAATGATCAATTATTAAAACCGGAAACTCTTGCATACACCAAATATTTGGTTTTGTCTTTCGTGTATACCTTTCGAACGTAAGCTGTTCGAATGATTAGAAGCGTCGTCGAATGCACGTGTCCTGGTGACTCGCCTCGTCTATAATGGCATTATCTCCTCCGTTATCACCGGTCAAAATTGTTTCCGCCGCGAGTCAGATAAATGTTTTCGATTAGGTCGGACAATGCCAGCGACCGGTCTAATTCCATGAGTTTAATCTTTTCCTTCACCCAGTGATGCTGATAAATCGCAGGTGTGCACGATGCCGCTAATCCAACAGCGATCGAAAAGATTCCCGATCGTTGTATTATACCAAGACTCTGTACAAGTTTCCCGAGATGCGTCTGTGATCGTTCGTAGGTGAATGTGTAATTGCTTTCGCTCCTTGTTGAGCGCGGAGTTCAACTCAAAAAGATAAGATGCCGGAACGATAAACTTCATTCGAAGTCAGAGACCGGCGTATCCCTCCAGTAGACCCGAGGTAACTGAATAGTGCAACCGCAAAACACTGAACAAGCGGAAACGCACATCGATGCAAGTGTTCTCAGAGTCGTTTCGTGAAATCGAAAAGAAACTCTCAAGTTCGTGTAACTCGCCGATGGTTACACCTCCAAGAGCGTGAATGCGGCAAACGCAAAAGAGAAGGTAAGTGAAATGTGCACCTATTATATCTATTATCTGTTGCAATTTAGGAAGATAATTTTTATTTTGCATAAGGATGTCTGATTACAATAGTATGAAATATTATAAGTATATTTCTGAATACATTACTCATTATGGTGATGATAATAATTACACAAAAACTCTATTATAATCAGACAGCGGATTTTATGCATTTATAACAAAATGAATAGGTGCAATTTGAGATAGTAGAAATATTAGAAGCAGTTGATATTGTTTTCAATCTGTTAAACACATTAAGAAAGAAAATAAATTTCTATTTCGCTCCAGATTGTTGCAATTCAGGTAGACAATTTTTATTTTGCATAAGGATGTCTAATTACAATAGTATGCAATATTATAGTATATTTCTGAATACATTACTCATTATGGTGATGATAAAAATTACACAGAAACTCTATTATAATTAGACAGCGGATATTATGCATTTATGACAAAAATAAATAAATGCAATTTGAGACAGTAGAAGTATTAGAAAGAAGAAAGATAATTAATTTCTAGGTAGTCGCCTAGCATAATTTTCATTGATACAGAACATATAATGTGTCCCTCTTATATTTCAACTAATATATAAGAACTTATCCCCTAATTTAATATAATGTATTAAATGATATATCCCTTTCAAATAAATTAAATATTCAAAAATATATCTTTATAACTATGGTAATAATTAAAATACAGTATGCTCTCTTTTAAATTTTTGTAATGATTAATTATCACTTTACTTTCATACCAAAGTTGCTTCAATCACCTCCAATATGTGAATTGCACTAACTGAAGGAGTAAAACAGGTTTAAATTTCATATAAAATGTAAAAATTGATCAACACGAGTATTAATCGACTGTAACTTCATAGCACGTTTGAAACAGTATTTTGCTTTTAATTGTCTTTTATTGCTTTACTCAAATTACTCGAAAGTGGAGCTGCCTCTTTATTGCAACAGTTGTTTCACTCGCAAATAATATAAAATCATCGTCACATGCTATTGAAAAGAGGTATCATTATAAGTTCAATATTAATTCCATTTGTTACCAAACTCCAAATTAGTAGTTTTCATAATAATTTGATTACCCTCTGAGGCTCTGCAAAGGGGCTGTCCTGATCCAGTAGTTTGGAAAAGCCGATTTTTTAATTATTTCAAGTCAAATAAAATCCATTTTATATTTCAAGATACATTCTGTAAATCTGTTCTGTAAATTAATGAAAACTTGAAAAGTGAGAAATTGATCTTCGATTTCCGAAAAAAATGTCGTCAGTTTCCAATTTTTTATTTGTTCTATCTTTGAATTCTTTAAATGCTCCTACTGTTTGCATTTGATCTACTAATTTTTATCATAATCGAATAAAATCCCCATTGACAATTTTGACTTGAATCCGATAAGGTCAAAATCAGTGTGCAGCATTGGAAACTCAGCGAGAGACTTATCCAAAAAGCAAGAAAAAATAGAAGAAGCATTCGCAACATGGCGAACTGCATTCGATCAACATTGAACATAGTGTTCCTATTGTGTTGGGTGTTAACACTGACACAGTGCGACGAGCAACCACATTGCGTGTGGTATGGAAATTGTTCTGAATCTGAAGGCGGTAACTCACTAACATGCGTATACAATGGTCCTCCTATAAAGGTAGAAGAAACCGAAGAAACCAAAGAAACTTTGAAACAGTTTCGGCAAAGGTGTCCACAGTACTTTACAAACACCGGTATGTTTATCTTCACAAAAATATTCTTACCTTTTGAAAAGAAATACTTTAAGTCATAATAGCTGTCCACATTTCATTCCTATTACTTCAGAGAGGCCCGTCCAGCGTTTTGTTTGTCGCGAGCCACACGGTCTCCATCATCAACCAGTCCGTTCCCCACTACTTAAATCTTCCACGAATTACGCATTTAAAATTAATGTATTTTATTTTAATTCAATAGTATTTGAATACAATCTACAATCGGTCAGTTTGTTATATCTAAATTGAAATAGTCAAATAAAATATTAAATAGTTATATCTAAATCCAAATTAAACTCTAGTTTTATTCAGCGTACTTAGTTTTAACCGACTTCTGAAAACGGTTCTTATAAAGTAATTTGGCTCTCGGGAGAAATCTAGATCGTTGTACTACTGATATTTGGATGTTTGACTAACGAGTTTGCTAACCACTGTCCTAACCTATGCGATGCACTTCGTACAAGCGTTGACCGTGTCAAAGAGTGGGGGAACGTCACCTCCTTACTTAGCGGAATGAAGGAGTGGGAGAACAGGCCAAACGTGACTCGTGGGCCGCGAATTGGACTAGAGTCACCAGATTAAGACTTTTGTCCCCTACCTTCTACCTTCCTCTTCTACGACACTGTTCCCCACGCATCCGCCCGGTCACATAACGCGTTTCACCTCTGTCACGCATCTGTCCGGTCCCGGCAGAGAGAGGGTAACTCTTACCCCTTAATTCGTGCTCCTTCCCCTCGTCTGGCGACTCTAAGTTCGACAGGCTTGACTCCAGACGTGCAATAAAAAAAAAGAAGTTTAATAAAGTAAAGTTTGACAAGTATTGATTTCGCTTTATCTGTCATTCTGTCAGACACGCCGGAATTATGTTGCAACATTGCCAATATGAAGACGCTGGTTGCACAACTGAAGATGGCCGAAGGTATATTCGGCAGGTGTCCGACGTGCACAAAAAACTCATTCAAGTTATTATGCGATCTGGCTTGCAGTCCTGAACAAAGTCGATTTTTACGAGTGCTTGAAAATACTACTAATTCTGTCGGCACATATGTGTCAGAGATTGAGGTACGTTCACGTTTATACTTAGACTTAGTTTATACTTAGGCTTGAGAAAGACTCAAATTTCTTTGGAGAAATTACAGAATTTCTGCAGCTTTGTTACGCAAAAGGGGTCGCTATTTAAAACCAATTTCTTAGTTCAAGTTCAACTCGAGGTGATAGCATAGAGTAGGTCAACTTCCCCGCATTCGCTTCACGACTCCCCCTACCAGTATACCGGTCTCCCCACTATCAACTGTTTCATATTACCCCTGCGCGTGCCTCTTAAATTCTATAATAAATTTACTAATTTATATTCCAATTTAAAATTTCCCCTCAATTTTAAATTTTATAATAAATTTACTAATTTATACTCTAATATTAAATCTTTTTATTGCCTCTCGTGACTCCGAAAATACGAGCCAGTCAAGGTGATCCCTTGACTTTCCAATGAAATGAAACTCCTTTCAAATTTTTAATTACGCAATTCGTAGATCATTGAGATCATTCTCAATATATCGAAAGTGCCTCGAAAATCGGACGCACTAAATTCTAGGCCAGCCTGTATATTTTGATCGTTCTCTGTCTTAGGCATATGTCGCAGAAGAATATATGAACGGCACTTACGATTCTTGTAAACATATCGTTCACCCAGCAAGTGGAAGTTTAGCTATGGAATTGGCATGCGGAGCTAACGGTGCTAACGGATGCACACCTAAAAAGTAAGTTGATATCTCAGAAAAAATGAGATGATTTTGTAAAAAAGTCCTCGGGCCAAAGTTGTACTATTTCGGCGAATGTAACACTAGGACTTTTCCGCCAAGGTCATTTTTTCAGAGATTTCAAAGTCATCGCTATTTTGATATGGCTATTTTTGTCCAAGATCATTTCTTTCTCGGTGATATCAATGTCACCGATATTTTTTATTAGCAAGAAGAGAGATTAGGATTCACACACGATATTGTTGATGCAGGTGGTACGAGTACCAAGGTGATCCAGACGCAAATAATTTCATAAGTTTCCGGCTACATTTCATTCCTAATAACACGTTCTGGAATGAGCCAGTGACACCATGCAGTGACAGAACCAATGTAAGTCCGAGAAAATACAGTTCATATTATAATAAATTTAATATTATGTCAAAGAATATTAAGAACATTATAGTAAATTGCTCTCGGGGTTACCTAAGGATCTGCCATATTCGTTGTTCTATGACAAAATTTGTTCTAACGAAGTTATACTACCTCAAAGGGTGCATGTAACAGTGAAAAGAGTATTCTTTAGAAGTCATTTTTTAACGAGATTTCAAGGTCGTCGATATTGTTTTTTAGTGAAACTTTATATTCTTTTCTCGAATATTCTTATAGAATATAAAATAATAAGTCCAAAGACCTTGATAGCAAACGGTAAGATATTTCAAGATTTCGTATGGTTCTCGGTAGGGTTCATCGGCATGTAGCTGTACCGATTGTCCATCCGGTTGTGATTACGCAGTACACCTTGAGAAGGATAATTTTCTCATTTTTGGAGTTGAAGGTTACGCAGTGATAGCAGGAATTTTCTGCGTTCTTTATGTTTTGGCTGCTGTGACCTCTTACGGACTTTACAGAAGACTATGTACACGTTCAGGTACCTAACTCCTGTTTGTACAGGAACATTAACTTTCAACCGACCCCCATTTTTCCAAACTCTTCTTGTGTCGAATTGACGCAAGAGTCATAAAAAACCCGTGCATTTCAAAAATATTAAAATAAAATATAATATAAATAGCAGTAGCGCGTTATAACTAGTTGGCGGCTCGAGCAAAGTAGAATTTCGGGGCCCCCGGGGAAAAACGTAGAATTTGGATCTTGGATTTCGGTTTGTGTTCGGGATCCCCTTTTGTGTGCTTTGGGGCCCCGGGCATTTGCCCAAGTTGCCCATAGAGTAACGCGCCACTGATAAATAGCAATACAATGAGATCATTCGCTTCTATTCTATGCTTCTTGTACAAAAATTAATTCTCCGTTAATACTGATAATTAATATAAGCCACTTGCTAGAGACATACTAGAAACATTTTTAAATTGCGACTGCAATCGATTTTTTTATCTATAAATCGAAAACTCTCTTTCAACTTGTGAATTTATTAATCGATAATCTCTGTTGATAACCGCAGGTCCCCCGTCGGAGATGTGTTGCAAAAACATTGAGGAGCTGTTTCAGAGTGTCTTCCGCGTTTGCGGCAAAGGTACACTTTTTCTACTGGTAAAACAGGCCCGGGCAACTTCCCCGCTGTCGCTTCACGACCCCCACTACCAGTGTACCGGTTCCTCCACTGTCAACTATTTCATATTGTCCATATATATCTGCTCTTAATCTCCCCAACCTCCTCCTACACTGGAGTTTGGTGGGGAAGACCCAGGAGTAGGGAGAGGAGTCTTCTGCGGCTCGTGAACCACAAGTTGCCCAGGTCTATAGTAAAAGAACTCTCAAACCTATAATAGTTATCCCTTTTAAATAACTTTTTTAAAATAAAACATTGATTTAGAAATTGTCTAATATTTTCGAATCATACTACAGTATTTGCAACACATCCGGCGATTACGCTTTTCCTTTCTTCGTACGTAATACTCGGCCTAAGCTATGGAATCACACAACTGATCGTGGTCAGCGACCCCATCGAAATTTGGGCTGCGCCCACCAGCAGGGCGAGACTCGAGAAAGACTACTTTGACACTCGTTTTCAACCCTTCTACAGAACAGAGCAAATTTATATCAAGTCTGTCGGAATCGACAAGGTAAATAAATTCATTCAGCAGAATGTGCTACAGCTGTCCCAGTATTGATAGTAGAACCGTGGAGGGCTTGATTGTATAATATTATACATGAGAAAATAAGCCAAAAATGTAAAATAAAATTCGCCGAACGCCCGCGTTACTGAATAGGGATCGTCTGACGGGTCTGTCCATGACGTACCGATTCTACTTCTCACGAATGCTAGGCACGCGAATTTGACGGATTTTTGGAGTCGATTTTCTCGAAAACAAAGCCTCGAATGGAAAAAATTTAGAATCACCGCCTCCACAGTTGTACCATCGATACCGGAGCACTCTGTGTGTCGTTTCGGCTTTCAAGGTTGCATAATCCTTTAAGGAGGTAGACTCGTTTCCAGGATTGCAGGGGTGCGGGATGCGCCTTCTCATTTTTTGATAATGCAAACATGGAGTCTTTCAGTAATCAGTAATAATTCAGAATCTTTTATCTAGCGCTATTATCGAAAAATGAGAACGCGAACCCCGCATCCTTGCAATCCAAAACTTTTTGCAGAAAAGAAAATGGAGAAACGAGTCTAGCCCCTTAATGTTCGCGCACTTGATCTTGAAAATCTGTTTTATCATAGGTGTCGCACAACCTCATAACTGGTCCTTTAGAATTCGGCCCTGTCTTTAATAAGACATTTTTACTCGAGGTTTTCAAGCTCCAAAGTAAAGTTCTTCAGGTAAGTTTTCGCAAGCTTTTCTCTCGTGCAGATTCAGAAAACTGAGTTTACTTGTAGCTTGGAGAAGAGGAAGAAGAAGGATTAGACCGCATTTGTTACGCTCCAATTCAAAATGACTTCACCGGGCCCACCACTGTGGACCACTGTACCGTACAGAGCGTTTGGGGATACTTCCAAAACAATCCTGAGGTTCTCGAAGATGACCGTTATTTTGATCATTTGTTCGCGTGTGCGCAGTAAGTAGCTGGTGTCTTATTACTGGACAGCGGATATTTGTGCAAAATAAAAATGTAAAAATATCTTAGAGGGAAATGAACGTTGTATACACTCGCGCTGATATTTAAGTTGGCGCTTATAATCTTGATAAAATAATGATAGGAGATAGTAAAAATCAGCAAAGAGTGAAATATTTAGAAGGTGGTAGGGTAAACTGTACAATGATTGGCAACCTAAGCCAAAATCGAAGTAAAAATCTTTTTATCTTTCTTTGAAATGTTTAAACGAGCTTAATTTCCATTATTATAAAGTTAATAGAGATTTTTTAGCAAAATCAAACAGTTTTACGAGTCGTAAATCTTTTATTATAAAATATATTCAGTAAATAACAATCGTAAGAGACAAATGGCACAGTAAGAAGCAAACGTTAAACGGGCTATTTCTTTTATAATTAAACATACACGCGCTTATTACATCTGTAGTACAGACCGAAGTTAAGTTAAAAAGCGATAAAGTATACTTACTCGTAACGAAAGTTTTAATAAAACACTATTTAAAACACTGTTATGAAAACTTACAACGTTGCTTTGAAATATAAATAAGAAGCAATATAAAATGATTTTCAACGCCAGGAATTCTTAATATTTGCCGTTTAAATCAAAAGTGCCAATAACTACTGCAGTGCCAGCTATAGTACAGTTTACCCTAACAACAAAGTTTTAAATCAGACTGCTCCTTTTTGTTTTCGAAGAAACGCGTTGGATATGTCGTGCGTTGCACCGTGGGGAGGACCAGTTTTTCCAGCCTTAGCTTACGGAGGATTCCTTCGCGAGAATGACTTTATCTACGACGCGAAAGACTATATGAAAGCAACGGGGCTGGTTATATCGATCATGGTGTCGAACTCGTTGAACAAATCTGTACTCGCCACCGCAGAGAGATGGGAACAAAGGTAACGCAATGTAATCTGGATTGTGAATGTGTTTATTGAAGGAATTATTCACGCGCGTACCAAACACTACAGTGAAACGAATTAATATTCGGACGCTGTTATAAAAACGATTACTTTTTTAACTTTTTTAGCCGAATATTAATTCGTTTCACTGTAAATATGGTATTGTACATACAGGATGCCACCTGGTAGTACAAGCAGCAAATTTATATGAAAAAATATGTCGAAAAGAAAGAATAATGTTTCTTCCATTAAGGCTTCTTTCTCGAGGAAAAAGAGGTTGTAGGTTCGCTGATTTCACGCGCTGCTTACAATAAGTAGAAATGTTCGGTGATGGTCAGACGCTGCAGCTAATACTCATCTATTAGATGTACAAATTAATTCGCAGCCTCTTGTTTCGAAATTTATTGCATATTTATAAACATCTATTTATCTTAGAATATTTATAAAGTTTATGCAATTACTCCATCTTACAAATAATCAATACAATATTTAAATGAGTCGAAATCAAAATAGAGTTACAATTGATTAATTGTTTACCAGAGCCACGAATTAATTTGTACACTTAATAATTAATAAATAATAAATAGAAGCCTTAAACGTGAAAAAACATTATTTCTTTTTCATTATTATTTATTTTTTATTCGTTCTTTTCGGCTCATTTTTTCATTTAGATTAACATTCTTGCGGCTCCCGGTATTTTAAACAAGTACGACAGAAGATTTAACGATTCAGGTTTATCGACTTCATGAAAGAATGGGATGCTAATGAAAGACCGGACTTTATGGACGTCGCGTACACAACGGAAAGATCGATTCAAGATGAATTGGAACGATCGTCGCGGGCGGAAGCGTTGACGGTGGTCTTCAGCTACATACTAATGTTCATTTACGTAGCTATAGCTCTGGGTAAAATACAGTGTTCCATCAAAAGATGTCTCGTAGGCTACTTTTCATTTATATAAACAATACTGCTTAGGGGACCCACCTGGAATTTCTACGACTTTAACATGTGTTGTCAAGGACGTAGGATACTAGGGAAATGTAACTTAGACCCTGATCAACAATTTTACATTTATATTCGTTAAACGTCCGGAGTTATGCTTCTCGTATGATTGGACTGTTAATAATAATATACATGCTATTCATTTTATAATACATTGGATTGTGTAATAAATTCCCGCGTTTTTTGTATTTTGTAAAGTATATTATATGCATTCGCAAGTCTTCTTCTTGCTCTACAAACCTATCTGCTTCAATTTTTCATAAACCTATCTGAATCAATCTTTAATTTTAATCAATTTTCAGGCCAAGATAACAGTAAATAAATGTTAAGCTACGAACTTCTTGATTAATGTAGTATACAGAATTATAATAGCATATTATACTAATTAGGTGGTTCCCCTAAATTGCATTTTTACCGAATGCTTTATTTTACTGTGCTCCGCGTACATCGTTTTATTCTTGCGATTTCAGCTGACTAGTAAAATAATGCTGAGCATCGGTGGAATCGTGATAGTAATGGCGTCCGTGGCTTGTTCGCTCGGTCTGTTCGGTTACATTGGCGTACCCACGACGTTGCTCACGATAGAGGTAAATACAAAACCAAACGAAAATACCGAGGCGATATAATTTCTAAGAAATTTCAGTAGAAAATTGAAAGAGATAGAGATACAGGTAGAGAAAAAAAACTTCGTCATAATAGTTGCCCTACTGAACCAAACATTTCCTTCCTGAAAATTTTTTCGTATTATGTACTAAAAACAACGGAGATGTTTTCGGTGGGAGTCTTAAGTGCCTCGCCCTTTATACATATTCCTCGTGAAGCTAACAAATGAAATAGTGTTCCAGCAATGAATCATTCTTCATACACAGGTGATTCCGTTCTTGGTGTTAGCCGTAGGGGTGGACAATATTTTTATCTTGGTTCAAACACTCGAGAGAACCCCGAAACCCATCGATACAACAATACCCGAGCACATTGGAAACATTTTGGCCGAGGTGGGTCCGTCGATGTTGCTCACCAGCATGTCTGAGTGTCTTTGCTTTCTGATCGGTTTGTATTATTATTACAGAGTATCATTCACTTCACGTTGACACGTTGACTGCTGAACTCCCACAAAATCCTGTAAAATTAAAGTCATTTAGCCGTTGTAATAAAAACTGCACGGTTAAAGCTACCTCTTGTAATCTTCTAAATAATATATTATGAAAAGAAATTAATTTTTGAAGATATACGAAGAATTGCATCAGTCAATGTGTCCACGGCTATTCGCTCCTTTGAGCTTCGTTAGGTACCGTATTAATAATTAATACACTTTTTTCCAGGAACATTGTCTTCCATGCCAGCAGTGAACACTTTCGCCCTTTATGCTTCGCTGTCCATTTTAATCAATTTCCTATTACAAACGACGGCATTCATCAGCCTTTTATCGTTGGACACTCAAAGATTGCAGGCACTACATTTTACCGCTAATCTACTGTGGTTCGAAACAGTAAAAACGCTAGTTAAATTCGCACAGTTCTTTTCTGAACCATTGTTTATTTATAAAGGTCGCATTAACATCGGGATCATTAGCGATTCGAATGAATCAGTTATAATAAGTACGTCAGTGCTAACATAGACATACCAGAACAGGTTTAAACCACAACCGGTCTCTTAAGAAATAATGATAAAGCGTTTTCATTATCAAACCGATTTTATTCATATTAAATTTTCGATACATTTCACACACAAAAAAACAATTTCCAACGGCCTCATCCGACTAACTGATAAATAAAATCAATTTGATAATGATAATGAGAACACTTTACCATCATTTTTTTAAGAAGACAATTCAGTTTCGACCGATGGTTCCTGTTGCACTTTTCATCCTCTTTTGTGCTGAACAGAATACGGTGCAATGAAAAAATTGTTGTTAATTTCTATACACCCTGTGCCAGAATCTATTCTGATTACTGTAATTTGCATTTTTACAAAGCCAAACCACTGTGTAAGGTATATACTCGTAACGAGAATCGCGCGATTATCTAACAACAATGGTTGCTATTTCAGAGCCACCAGTTGGACGTGCTTTGTTGCATCAAAGTAAAAGATGACGAGGACCTTAAAGTTGCCGAGAACTTCGGTATCGTCCAAACGATATTCAAACGGTTTTACACGCCATTCCTCCTGAAGAAGCCGGTCAGGATAATCGTGTTGATTCTATTTTTCGTCATGTTGGTAACGCATGCTGTGGTACTGCCAAGGATTGGCATCGGTTTGGAGCAGAAGCTTTCGATGCCAATGGACTCTTACGTTTTGAAGTATTTCGAAGTAACGTATCCCCCATTGTTTCAATTAAGTGCAGAAATTAGTTCGTGTGTTTGTCTTCATTTTGTTGTTCGTCTACAGACAATCAAAACACGATCCCCCCATCATTTTCTATACATTACATCACATTAGAAGCAACTGATAAATGCAGTATTAAATTGAATTTTAAAAAACGAGAAGTTACAAATGGTTTATTGTGAAGGCCACGAAATAATTTGTAGACCTATTGCAATGTTCACATTGGCGTCGTTCTATATTATTTTCAACTTCTTAAAATGATTAGATGAACACATTTAGGTCATTACATGCCAGATCGATCACTTTTTGACGTCACCATCGTCGATTTTGTTCTAAATGAAACATCCTGTAGTCCGCGTGAAATTAGGAGAGTTTAAGTCATCATTCTGCCAGTTTGAAATTTGTTCAGAAATTACACGTCTTCAAAGTTTGCAATTGTTGACCATTTTAGCCTCACTCGAGGACTTAAATCTCCCCCGTAATTTCACATGGACTGCAGCATATTTCATGCGAGTGACCAATTTTTATTTGACTTCTGTTCCTTGGCACTGATACAGACTACAGATGATTCTTCGTTTTGCATAAAGATCTGCAGTCTAGCGATATACGATGATAATGCATAATTAATGCTTGCAGTATATGGGGGATCTCTTGTCGATGGGCCCACCCGTTTACTTTGTGATCACTCCTGGGCTCAATTATAGTAACAGAGGCGTTCAAAACATGATTTGCGGAGGCCAAGGATGCAATGACGATTCGATGTACACGCAGATATATTCGGCAGCGAAACGACCCGCGGAGTAGGTATCTTCTTTGTTATATAGGGTGTCTCAAAATGACCTGACATTTTAAATTGCGTGCCATTTTCTTGTGGCGAACATAGAGTACTAATCTTTGACAATTGGCATCAGGAAGTATCGAGGATTAGTCATGGAGAATTACACGATCGAGCAACGCATAGAAATTGTGAAAATTTACTACAAATATGGTGAAAATTTTGCAGAGATGGTTCGAAAAGTCTTTTGGTCGTCATAACGCGCCATCATAAATAAAACGCGCCAAAATGTCAGGTCATTTTTAGACACTCTGCATATATAACACGCCCCGGTATAAAAAATTGCTTATCGTCTCGATCCATTACAGATCATATTTACTAAGAGCTGCTTCATCTTGGATAGACGATTACATCGATTGGTCTATCAGTCCAGGCTGTTGCAAGTACTTCATGAGTAATCAGTCTTTCTGCCCACACAACAAAGGTAAATCTCACGATCTCCATTTCAACGTACTTATCACTCAAATATAAATATTTTGTGGGTATAAACATAATAACCGAATCCTTTCGCTTAATGTCTTACGAATAATTTCACTAATTGATCCTATCGCTTGTCAAGCATGAAAAAACTTATTCGAAACCGAACAAACTAAGCAATAAGCTTTAAAACAGCAAACACTACGATAAAATAGATTAGAGAAATTGTGAAACTCAAAGCGAAATAATTTGGCCGTTACCTTTGTAATAACGCGGAAAACGCGTGGTATGGAACATACGATGAAGTACTAACGACTTAAGAATACAAATAAGACACGCGATAAATAAAATAGTCCGCGACAGGATGCGTCCGCGATGACCCGGAAAAAAGATATCAAAAACATACTAAGGAAAACCACAAGGTAGCATGAAATAACAAGGTAGCAAGAGATAAGGACGCGCCGAGCCGAACGCTATTTCACGACACCGGAAATTCACTTCCTGAGTTAGAATCCCCACAGTATACCTACTTGTAAAATAAAAAATGTTTGCATTGATTGCAAGTGACAGGAGCAAAATGAAATTTTTTTGCTTCTTTTAACTACATATCTTATCTTCTGTTTCTATGTAAACGCAATATCAACGATATATTTATCAAATTTCTTTTAGACGCCGAGTTATGCTTAGAATGTCCCATCGAGACAATTGATTCTCGACCAGACGCAAGCAGCTTTCGGAAATATGTATCCTACTTCCTGCAAGACATACCTGATACCATGTGCGTAAAGTCTGGCAGGCCCGCGTATCTAGATGTAAGATTATCCTTTCTCATATTTTCATATCTTCTCCACACGCAAGTACTGATCATTCATCAGAAGATGGCAATGATTTCTACCCAACTCTTAACGCCAGGCTGCGGACCAGAGTTGCCATATGCGAGTCTCGCCAGGCTCCTTAACCTTCCGTCCCTCGCCCAGCTGTGCTGCGAAGCCCGCTTTTGCTTCCCCCACTCTTCCCACTAACGCTGACGCGTACCGTACGTGTACCGTTAGTGGGAAGAGTGGGGGAAGCAAAGGCGGGCTTTGCTGCGCAGCTGGGCGAGAGGCAGAAGGGTAAGGGACCTGGCGAGACTAGAATATGGTAACCCTGCTGCGGACCCCGCTCATACGTTTATGTTCTGGCGGAAACGGTCGACACAGGAGCTCAGCGTCACCGCATCACTTTGTTCCAGTCACGCTAATACGAAGAGGTGGAGCGCAGAGTAGGGATTCACATGGCCCCTACAATTTTCTCGCTGCTATTTCCTAATGGACAATCAGTACATAGCAGGAGTTGCAATGAGCGAATTACACGTTCGAATTGTAATCTTTCAGGCAATGGATTATTACTATGATAAGCAAGGATCGATAGATGTCGGCGATACTTACCTCATGGGTTATCATACTCCGTTAAAGAAGTCTTCGGATTGGTACGAAGCCTTGAAATCTGCCAGATTGATAGCTGATCGGATTACGACGACGATTAATAAGCAAAACTATGGAAACAAGGAGATAACTGTATTCCCATACAGGTGTGTTCCGCGCATTTCAATTATTTACGGACACACGCTACTTGTTATTCTCCTATCGTGTCTTCGTCGCTTGTTAAAAATAGATTTTTTTCTAGTCGATTTGTCGAGCTTTGAATGAAAGGAGTAGTGCCATCTTTACAATCCGAAATCTTTACACCACCGAACTTATTCCTCATTTATGTTCTATAAAACAGCCCCAAAAAAATCGTAGATTAAGTTTTTTGCGGAGTCATTGCGAAGGGAAAAATTCAACCTTGAAATCTGTAATAGCTTCATTAAAAAAAAAATTTTTTTTTGTTTTTCATTCAGAAAAAAACGTGTCCTCAGTTTTTCAACTGCTATATCATGCACCAATATCCTAGAGAAGATGAGTGATGGTCTGCAAAAGTATAGGGTCTTCGAGATTTAAAATGGGTCCTTTATTATTATACTATTTTTTTTTCAACGAAATTATCATAGTTTTGATAGTGACAATTTCTCGAGTGTTCAAATACTTTTTGAATTCACTGTAGATACATTAATATGTGTTATTATTTTCGAAGTTGTAGCTTACAATTAGTATATAATGTCTACTCGAAGCTATTCTTTATTTTCAGTGTGTTCTACGTCTATTACGAGCAGTATCTGACAATCTGGATGGAAACTGTATCATCCTTGGGTTTGTCGCTTTGCGTTATATTTTTAGTCACTATAATTTTGACAGGATTTTCGCTGTTTTCGGGGTTGATGGTGGTGCTGACGGTAATGATGATCATCGTAAACATAGGTGGTCTCATGTACTGGTGGCAGATTGAATTAAACGCAGTGTCTCTCGTCAATTTAGTAATGGTACGTGAAAATTCGGTGATCAACTCGAGACCATATCCGACGGATAATGAACATTTTCACTGATTCTGTTCACGAAATTTCGAATAATGAACGTGAATTTCTTTTCATAGGCTGTCGGCATTTCCGTCGAATTCTGCAGTCACATTATTCATTCCTATTTGCATTCCAAAGCAACTACAAGCCTAGACCGAGCTACGGAGACGCTCAACGAAATGGGAAGTTCCGTAAGTACACTTGCTCGGATTTCATTATTTCTTTATTTACATCGTGTGTATAATATGAATAAAGATACATGTTCTTGTGAGTAAACGAAGATTTTCTCCCATTGCGTCCACAGGTTTTCTCCGGCATTACTTTGACCAAGATCATAGGAATCATCGTCCTAGCATTCGCGAAAACTCAAATCTTCCAAGTATTTTATTTCCGGATGTATTTGGGTATTGTATTGTTCGGCGCTGCACACGGTCTGATACTTCTGCCTGTATTACTGAGTCTCATAGGTAAGAAATCCTCGACAATACCTTGTAATATTCATATACATTATTATAAAGTTTAATCGATCGCAGGACCCGCACAATCCTCATCCGCACACGAAACCAACGGCCGGATACTAAAAACGGTAGACTGATCCTGAGCAACAGTATGCTGTGGATTTTTCACTATAGGTAAACAAATGAAACAAGAGTTAAATGAAACAGTAATAGTTTACCATTACAATTTACCATTTAGTAATAATTTATCATTTACTATGTAGAATTGATGATGTTTAGGATCATTCACAGCTGTATTTATCAATTTTTTAAAATCTTGCTGTTATTCCTAATGCAGTAGCTGGTCATTTAATTGATTCTGGGTCAAAATAAAACCAGACTCCGCCGTCGGAGGGTGAACACATATTGACTATCATATTTTTAAAAATATGCATGTAGAATGTAGACCCGCAATCTACTTATCAGTTCAAACACTCACCCTCTGTCATCTGTTTATGGCAGGACCGACCCTTCGTATCGATCCCCGTCCCAAGAATCATCGTTCTTCCGGAAGGAAGAGCAAGGAAGGAAGAGGAAGGCAACTATAGGGAAGATGTCCTCGCCTCAGATGCTCAAGTGCAACTCCAACGTCTGCAACCACGGACATTGCATTAAATGGATAGTGCTATCGTTTCCCAAAGATCGATCACCCTCTCTTCAGAGGTTCCTGAACATATCTTGCCTTTGGTCTCAATTTCTTATCATTTCTCAACCGGAAGTACTAATGAAGAAAAGAACCGAATGTCAGAAACCTCGTAATTTTATTTTATTCTATTTATTAACCTTTATGAAAGGTACACATGATCGTGAAAGGCTCATACATGTTTCGTACAGAATTAATCTTAAGTGTTTCCAACCTGCAAGAAGCTTGGCAGATTAATTAATTGTCGAATTAGATCAAAAACTGACTCTTGGATCCGGTATTTCGTTCTCCAGAAGGCGGTACAGAAAGTGCCTGCACTTTCTATAGCATGCACATATACTATAATGAGTGAGAAACATATATCCAACTGACAGAATGTAGGGCCTTATGTCTCACCTAACTTGACAGCCGTAAATATCTCGCTTGTTATTGATAATCGAGCGAAATGTCAAAGGAAAACAATCGTTTTTCTTTTAAGATCTGATTTGAAAGATTTTGCGTTTATGTCGAAAATGAGTAGATATAATTTGAAACAGTAAAAACATTAAAACGTAAAAAACTGGTGTTGTATTATTTTTTAGTCTATTAAAAATGTTAAAAAAGAAAATATTAAAAATTTCTAATCTGCATAAAAATCCGCAGTCTAGTGATGGGTAAAGGATTTATCTTAAGGGTGTGTTTCAGCTTTTGTATTTTACAAATCAATTTTTTATTGTTAATTTTGAAAGCATCATTCCCTGTGTCCATTAAACAAATTTTGCAATTAATGTTTAAAATATCACAACTGCGTCTGCACACATTAGTCGGGAAACTGTACCAAGGCCCAGAAAATCGAAATGGACAATCAAGTTTAACAGACATCACTTTGAGCACAGTTCCTGAAATATAAATCATCTTCAACGATTTTTCTGCCATACTAATTATTTAATTATATTTATGTCCATTTGTTTTTGTACTCAAGATCACTTGAAGGTCGTGATATTATAGTTGGTTCCGAACCCGTTTCAAATTGGGTTATTATTTTGACTATTAAAAAGAGGAAAATGGTAGTCAAATATCCAAAATTGAGAAAAGTCGCCAAACTGCATAATTACCGACTTTGTTTATTACGTGATAATAATAAAAGCATACATCCCAATTAAAAAAAAAACATCGAGGACCTGAAATATTGAAAAATGTGACTGAGAAAATGTATTGCTTACCATAATGTTTTCTTCTTCAAATAATCATATTTCCGTCTGACAATTTGCTCAACAAATGTGCTCAAATTAGTCAACAAGTTAGTTCAAGAAGTTGCGTGAGTTAAATTGTAGATACAACCTCAAGCATCAATTGAATTGTTTGTATAATAAAAAGTGCCCTAAGGGATTGTTTCTTTTTTATTTGATGGCCAATAAGTGTTTCTAGATTTGAAAGTTTCATTTATTGCTATAGTTAAAAGTAACAGTAAATGTCGATTGACATTAACGGTACAGTAGTAACACGTTTTACCCCTAACTCATCGTCTGTTGAATGATTCACTGCAATTACAAAACGGATTCTGTAATACAATGATTATACAGTTTGGTACACAGCTTGGGATTTAGAGAAAGAAATTTGTGATAGATGGATTAATTAATTCGAAAAATTGTAACATAATATTCGTCAAAATCAAATAAAATCTAATAATCTATAGTGAATTTATTCATTTACTTCGTGTTTGATATACAGGGTGTGGCCGGACGGGTGGTACAACCCAGCAGGGGTTATACTACATGTAAAAATAAGTCGAAAAAAAGGAATAACATTTTTTAGTTTGACGCTTCGTTTTCGAGAAAATCGAGTTTAAAGTCCCGCTTGAGTTCCGTTTGAGTTTAAAGTAGTATTGGTTGATCATGGTCAGACGCGTCAGACGATTCCCATGCAATAGCACGTGTATTCGCTGCATTTTCAAACTCGTTTCTCTCGAAAACGAAGCGTCAAACGAAAAAATGTTATTCCTTTTTTCGACTCATTTTTACTTTCAATATAATAATATAATATTTTACCTTTTCTTTTCTTTTTTTCACCCCCTACTCGGTTGTACCACCCGTCCGGCCACACCCTGTATTTGTTATAACAATACATTTTTAATACAGTATTATACCTTTTTTACTTTTTGTTATGTGACGCGCTGTAGTTTCATTTCCAGCTATAAAAGATACGGAACTTGTGTGTACGGAAAATTATTGGACACCCTATGTAGCAAACCTGTGCATCGTGCCAGATATAAAATCAGGTCGATAACTAATTGCATTTTATAAATATACGAGAAGATTGTATAAAGATAGTCTGAAATTCCATTCTATTGACTTATTGTATTGAACGATTCGAATCAAAAAGAAAAACGCGATTAAATCTCCGGATGATTCATGAATGTTAAAGTTAAAAAATATGTTATACATGCGATTTGACGTCTTGTATTTTCAAATCTTTTATTGGCTTCAAATTGAATCTTTGACAAACAATAATGCCTTACCTGTTAATTAGAAGGGTAAATAATACGCAGTGCATACAGTTATATTACCATAGTAATAACGTAAAATATAATATAAAATGTTTAAGTTAATGAATTAACGTTTATACTGTGAAGATACGTCCTTACTCGTTTTGAAAAAAATTAATAAAAAGTCACACAATACAAAGTTATGATATAAGTATTTAAACATCGTGTAAACGGATCACTAAATTTATTTAATTTTTTAAATAGTATTATAAATCTTTTATATTTTTTTTTTAAATATTAAGTTGTAGTTGCAGTATGCATTCCATGTATTTAATTTGTGTATACACATATACAATTTTATATTGCATGCATGCTAAATGTATACATACATATATATTAATTCATTACTTATTTGTTACATTAGTTACAATACTTATTTGTACATGTACGTGCGCGTACACGCACTGAAATCGTTTATAAACAAAGTAACAGATTCCATGTTTATAATCCGAAAAATTGAACATGTTTGATATCACAGATATTAATTTAGGAATTTTATGTTAAAGTTATTAAAACATTTATTATACTTTATAATATAATTAAATCTGTAATAACAAACATGAATGCAATTTTAATATAACGTTTTAGAACATTAATAATACGTGTAAGTGCTTTTGTAAATTTTGTGGAAAATTTACTGACAATTAAGTGAATGTTTATCATACGCGATATGTACAGAAAAAAAATATTACTATTTAATAACTAAGTACGTAGGACGAAACATGAAACTGTTATTTGTTTATAGTATAATATACATCATTAATAGTTTCATATGTACAATATTTATTATTGAAATTTTCAAGCCTTTTGATATTTATGCAATATCAATACATCGTAGAAAGCATCAATAAATTCCTTTCATTAAAAACATTACATTTTAGCAACATTAAATTCGAAAATAATAAAAATTAACAAAGATATATATGTCGATAAAATAAGACGTTTACATAAATTTAAAAAAAGAATTTTCTTTAAAAGTAGAAGTTTATAAAAACCATTTATAATGTTCACAGATTGAGAGATTAAAATGTCGTAAAAGTGAAAAAATTGAGTTTAGTTATATTATAGTCATTTTGGCATCTTTATGTTTATTTTACTCTATCGATAGTTTACTACGTATATATGTATAAATTTACAAATCATTGATATTTTCTACGAATTTTATGTTTCCAATTTTAATTGCGATGCGTTGTTCGAAGAATTGTAAATCGAAACAAAACGGTTCCAATTAAAACTATCAAAAGAATTTTATATGAAGTTAATAAAGTTCCCAACATATTTCACTTATCATATTTATGTAGACTCTACGATGACGTTACCTAGAAATTATATATTATTGCTGAGAATAAAACGAACCAAAACATTATAATCTTGCATCATTACACTAGATTTGTTTCGATGGTTCTGTAGATAATCCAGTATTACATTTAATAAAGCATATCTGCAATTATTCTTGGCCGAAACCTTCTGTTTCTTCAATCGCATAATTCAATTTTTCTACTAACTGTTCATAGCTCTTATATGGTGGCAAGTCCAATCTATTGAAGCACGTATGCGATCTTGGTAACCATGTATCTTTTCCTACTTTCTCTATGCAAAATCTTTGAGGCCCGTTACTCCCTATGAAATGAAAGTGAACGTGAGATATTTAATTCAGCATAAAATTTCAAAACTTTCTATTCAGTTGTTAGCATCGAATACTTACCCATTAATTCCGCAAAACCTCCAACAGGTACTCGGCAAGTACCCGTTACAAATTGTAAAAGGCGAGCTCGTTTTTCACTGTCCGTTCTCGTTACAAACTGAATATTGAACACATAATTAACAAGTAGAATTTATATTTAAATTAACAATGATACAGTATTCAAATGTAAAAACCAACCTGCCAAAACCATAAGATTTGTTTACTATTGCGGGTATAATGTCTGTAAATTGTATTGCGTTGCCAATCTTCCACATCTATTTCTTGCATTCCACAGAGCATAAGTTCTAATTCCCGCTCATCGAAATATTTCAACCATTCCAACGGTACAACCGAGTTAAAACCTTCCAAGAAAGCTTTAGTTTGGTCCTCTATACCTCTTGTCATTCTCCACTCTGTCATTAATCTTATAGCAACAAATAATATTGAAAATATTATATAAATGAATATACAGGGTGTTTACACTATTACTAATCAGCGTTTCTGTTGCAAATATTAAATCTAATAATATATAAATAATAAGTTGCTTATATATATCATAATACCTGATATATTCTTCCTTATTATCTTCAACAACCCTAATTTTATCACCACCTTCTTTCAGTTCATGATGTATGACTTGACCGAGAATTTCGAAATCAACACTATAGTACAATTCTAGACCACATTCGTCAATATTATTTTCTTTTATCCACACAAGAGATTTGTAGAATTCTGGATCGATAGATTCTATATCTTTCATGACTAATTTTTTGTTTAGCATACGTTTATAAAATGGCATAGTGAAACCGCTATAGATAAATCGCCCATGATAAAGTGCCTGTAAGAATATATCTTTTATTAAATGTATGTAAAACTGAATACAGTGGTTCCAACAATAAATATCATTTATAGAATACCATTGCTATAAACCTTCCAATAAATTTAAAGTACTGCAAGTGGTCAGGATTTACATAAGATGCTGGATTAATTTGCAAGCTGTAATTACTTTTATTGGCATATTCGAATAGACAGTACATTGGATTTAACACTTCGTGGCTTAACAAAAAAAACCATTCTCTGCAACAAAGATTTATAACTTAGAATTTTGATTGGAACACTATTATAGCATTAGTTTAGAAACTCTTACCTGGATACACCTCCGTAATCTAGTCCTTCCTCTCCTTTAAATATTATATATAATCTGCGTCTCAATACAAAAGCTTCTGCATTCATTATTTGATGATAAGAATCTTCAAACAATGTTTGTCGATTGACATTAATTTTAATGTGATTTGCCACAGCATTGGTTTGACACAAGTAACGGAATTGTTGTAACTTCCATTTAAATGATCTTTCATATGCTCTTGGCACACGATAAGTACCTTTCCCACTAAATAATATCATAATAATATATGCAATGATTAAATAACGAAGAAAAATATTAGGTTCGTGGTATATGAAATATCTGATTATTAACAGTAACGTTAACCAATTTTTTTCTGTCTGTGAATTACATGACTGACATCTCCATTTTGTAGTTTTTTATGCTAACAAAGAATAGTGCATATTTATATGTTGGTTTTCCATTCTTATACAAAGAGTGAACGACAATCGCATTAATTGATGTTGACATAAAATGATGATTTAAAAATAAAATTAGATATCTAACAAACAAAGTGATATATAACAATATATTGCAGACTATAACAATATTTCTTGATCAAAACGCTTTATAACATTTGCATTCTAAAATCAGATATTTCGTATGCAACAACCTAATAGTTACAACCGCATTAAGAAAACTGAACTAACCCTTTTGGTGCACCGGGTCTTGGATCTTGGAATGTAGTTGTTCTTGTATTATGATCTACAAAATATCGAACACCATCTTCGGTCAATCGTATTTCCCATCCATCTGGTAATGGTGGTTCATCAATTCCAGTTTCTTGGCCTTGAGTTCTAGGATCTTCCCACTGGGTAGTACGATTTTTATGATTCACATAATAAACTCTTCCCTCTGGTTGTTTACGTCTTTCCCATCCTGCAGGTAACGGTCCCAAAGCATCATCATCATCGACTGTAGACATTGAAGGTCCTGCCACAGCTGCTTGATTTCCATGAGCCTACACATGAATAAAAATTAATTTCGCGTTTCCAGATCCTATACAGAGTGAGGTAAACTAATTTTTAATGAATGATATAATTCATTGTTATTACTTACTTGAGGATAAAGGAACCGCTGGTTACCTTGTTGAACCACATGTTGCCTTTCACCTTGCCAATGTTGGAAATGTTGCAATCGTTCGGTATTTGGTCTCTGCCATGTTGTACTTCTCGTATTATGATCCACATAATAAATTCTGCCTCTAGGATCTCTACGCACTTCCCACCCTAATGGCAAAGGTTGCGGTCTTTCCCAAGAAGTACTTCGTGTATTATGGTCAACATAATACCTAATTAAAAGTACATTAAACAGAGAAAAAGGCTATTAGATATTTTTCCAAAATTTCAAACTTCGAATGAATCATTAAAACCGAATAATAAGTAATTCTTATAGAATTTTTAATATGATGATACAACCTTCTTCCATATATGTCATATCTCATTTCCCAACCAGGAGGTAAAGGTTCTTCAGAATGATTTGTAGGTTCAACTTCTGCAAGTATTATCGATGACCCAGACTGAGGAACCGACTGACCACGTGCCATGGCAGTTTGCGCTGTCAATGAAGCTACGCGTTGCACTACTAAAGGATTCGAAGGAGTAGTCGATGTTGTTGACTGTTTAGGTCGTACAGCTCTGCGTCTTTCTGCTACAGGTAGAATAGGTAATGCAGACTGGTCTGTACGTGACATTCTGCGACCGTCTGCGATGTGAAATCCTGAAGACTGTTCCGAATGAGATGTACAAGATCCTTCTGGTAACGTAAATACTGTAGACTGATCCGTTTGAGAAATTCCCTGATTATCCGTTGCGGTAGATGTTGTAGGTTGATCTCTAGAAGCCACGCAGCCATCTACTGTAGGAGTAGGGAGCTGATCAGATCTCATATTTCCAAAATTATCCAACGAAGGAGTAGTTAATAATTGTTCTGTTCGAGAGTTGCGTCCACTAGGCGCAGGTTGGTCTGTTCTATTATGAGAACGCATATCAACGTTAGTTGTTCCGATCGATAATTGATCTGATCTGCATATTCCAACTGTTCCAGATAATGTGGATTGTTCTCCTTGAGAAACATTACGAGCTTCCGAGACAGAGAGTTTTGAGAATTGATCTGCACACATACCAACTCTCCCATCTACCGTTCCAGGCATAGGTGTGTGTTCTATTCGAGATATTTGACGTATTTCCGACAAGGATATTGCATGACGCCCGGGTAATGAAACAACAGACTTGTCCATAGGTGATATTACGTGTCCATTCGATAAAGAATTTGATGCTACAGGTTCAACTTGTTCACTATTCTTATCAACACTAGGCTGATCATTTCCAACATTATAATTAGAATTGTGATAAGTATTTGTTAATCCACGAAAAGCAGACGATGGAACATTTTCAGCTCCTTGTAATCTCATGCGAGCACGGACACCTCCGTTAAGAATACTGCGATTACTAGCAGTATCATTATTTATAACACCTAGAATATAGTTATTTGTATTTGAACAAAAAACATTTAACGATTGACTGGAAGTTCAATAACATTTTATTCCTAATATTGTCTTTCTAATAAGTAAGGAATCCTTACCATCAGTTGGCGTACATTGTGTCTGACATGGTGACTCATTAATGCTTAATGATGATACATTTGGCATATTAATTCTTAACCCATCGAATACTGTAATTAATTCTCCAACTTTGCACAATTGCGAATCATGTTTATTTTCACTCATTAAGTCAAACGTCACTTCCATATTTTCCAATTTCCCATTGTAGTGGGATAATACTTCAGAAAGATTGATTTTCTTCTCTCCTATTAATGTATCTTTACGAAATGTGCTATGATCCAAGAGGCGAAAATGTAATTGAGAATATGGTGTTACAAGTATCGTAAATTCTTCGTTCCATTTCGGTTGATACGTGGACTTTGAAACTTCTGTTTTTCTAGGACTCTTGTCGTCAACAGAAAATTCTATGTATGGATTTGGTTTCAAGAATGTTGAACTTTTTAATATAGCACCCTCAACTAGAATGAAATAAAATTTTATCAATAACTGGAAAATATCATCGTTTCCCATAAAAATATTATCATCAAAATAAAATGAATTTTATTAGAAATGTATGATCATTGAAAAATATAAAAGCATGATATACGATCCCTTTAATTATATTTTTTACAAATATATATTACTACTTACTTGTAATACTTAATTGGTGAAAACCAGATGATGCCACTTCTTCTTCACAATGGGACATTGTGAAAATTTAGTAAAATGATTTAGGTGAATTCATAATTCTTTTACCTGAAATGTGCACTGTTTATGAACACAACTATTAATATGCATAAATGTACGCAATTACGTCTGTATCACAAATACACACGAAACAAAACGAAAGTAACAACATCAGATAAGATTATAAAATTACTAAGTACAAAGTATTGATGAATATTCTACATTGGCAGATAAAAAGCACGATCACTTGATTCGCCCACGAAATATGTCAACTCGATTAGACTATTATCTAGACTTGAAAAATGTGAAAAATTGTCTGAAAGATGTTCCCTTATAAAAGTAAACAGAAATATGAAGTTGTTTTAGAAAATCAGCATTATATAATTAATGGTAAATACACATAATATTACGCGAAATAATATATACAAAAATAGATTGTTTGATTAAATTAACGATATTAGAACTTTTAAAAATCGTTAGAATGATTAAGTTTTTTCAATAATTCAGTACTGTAATAGACACAAGTGACGAAGGTGTAAGGTGGCGTAAAGTACAATACATACGGGTATAACTGAAATAGATTGTTTCGAGTGTGTCCAACTCCAATGCATTGCCCGTTCTTTGCACTATCAATAATTTACTTGAAAAAATTCTTCAACAACTACGATTTTCGTTCTCGCAAAACTTCTTTATCAGTAGGTCACCATCTTTTCATACGTCAAAGGTAGAAATCTCGTAATATGCAAATCACTAGGCAAACTAGATAGTACACTGGTACACCACTGAACACAATATATTCTAGTCATTCTAGTTGATTCTAGTCCATCTCACTTCTGTCTCTCGGGAGACGCTTTGAAAAACAGCATTCCCATCTATGACAGAAGGTTCCATGGCGCAGATCATAGCGCCACGCGCACGTGCGTTTACAATTAGACCTTAGATCATATATACTTATAGACCCGGCATAGGTATAGGATATACATAGGACCCAGTGTTCCAAGATAACGGAGTATCTGATACCCACAAGTCATGTCACAAGATAATTGAAAATGGTATGTATATGTACATAGATAGTGATAGAAAAGCGCGATATACATGTATATTTAATATTTATGCAATTATTTCATATACATAATTATAATTGACAGAATGAGTTAACCATATTAAAAATAATAAGAATAACGTAAAAATGAACAAGTAATAAAATAAAATATACATTACAGTTACGGTTTCCATAAATATTTCTACAAAATGAGATACGACGACGACTCCGACTTCTCAACTTCTCAACAGACTATACTTTGCCCACATCCATGATCTGATACAGTGCTCGGATTTACTTACTCGCGTGGCGACCGTAGTTCGAAGCTCCTCAGGCGCGAGTTTCGCCTCTATGAAAATGTTCTATACTGCGGCAGTGTAAACAAACTTTTATTTAGTGGAGGAAACTCTATGTTTATGCGCTATTCTAAGATCTATGATGCACGTATTTATAAATTTCTCGCATGGAGCGTATGAATTTCTAATATTTTAAGCTTTTTCACATATTTAATTACTACGGTAATAACAATATTTGAAAATTTCATGGTGCGGTAGTACGTTTCCTTTTCTTTTACAATATTGACATTATTTACCTTGGATGTAGTACATATAATACAAAATTATAATATAATGTAAAATCAGAAATGAATTATTAAAGGAGAAGTTAAAGGTAATCCAATTCTTTCCTAATAGATAAACTGAAAATTCTGTTTCAGATAAGTGACAATGAAGTTTACCCAAGTGCTGTGCAAACAACATATAGGTAGAGCAATATCATTGCTATGGCAAAGACAGAAACAAAGACGTATATATATAACTAATGCAGAAGAAATTGTAACATCTATGGGTTATCAAGTACGAGATCCAACAGAATTAGTAACTCTAGAAGGAAGCTCTAAGAAGTAATGCTATTAATCTTAATTGTTCCATTTCATTAATTTCATGTTTCGTAGTTTTATTAGTTTCAATATGAGTTATATTATACATTTTATAAATTATTATTTATTCTATAATTTTACTCACAGTATAAATAATAATGTACAGTGTTTCTTCGATAATTATCCAAAACATGGGTTTGACCAGGGACAATTATCTGCCAGGGATACTACTCTTTGACTACTGCCAAACATAGAAGAGAACAGCGAAGCTTGAGAGGCCTCGGTCGTTGGGAAGTGTAAACATAACTAGTCTAATAACAAAACTTCTTTATTTTTCATTATTTTTTTATGGAACTTTGACCAACATATTCGTGGTATTTGCTAATGAAAATGATACTAAATATGATATAATTCCAATTATATTTACTTGTGTAATGATCAATGAAAGTTTTGGACGCAAAAAAGGACAGCATATGGGAAAGAAAGAGACTTGGGGAGTCGCAGCACACCTGCACTATTCAAAGGATTTCCCATACGCTGTTCTTCCTTGCGTCCGAAACTTTGCGTTGAATTAAATGATATTCGGTATCATTTTCATTAGAAAAATGCCACGAATATGTTGGTCAAAGTCCCATAAAAAAAATAATGAAGTGTTGTTATTGGATTAATAGTGATTCACATCGATATACACGACCCATATTATGTTATACTTCTCGACAACCAAGACTTTTCGAGCTTCTTGTTTTATGATCCTTAATATTGTAAACCTTCTAATTAAAATATAATATTTTTTTAATGTTACTAGATTTGAGGTAGCTATCAAACCTAAAATAGACCCAGATTGGAAGGAAAGAAGTTGTTTGACATATAAAGATCACAACGTTTTACAAGAAGGTGTGCCACAAGCCTGCTTATTAACAAAAACATTAAAGATTGATGATGAACTTCCAAAAAAAATACAAGATTTAGTCAAAGATATACCAAATCAGATAGATGATTTGGTGAAAAGGTAAAATAGTATAACAATGAGACTACATTATTTGCAATAACATTGTTAAGTCTATTTCATCAGAATCAGATTATATATCAAGTGAAGTTTTTAATAATTTTGTTTATTACTTTAGAATTGTTTACACATCCACTATATACGATGCGGAACAAGTGAAATTACCAAAATTAAAAGACCCTAACAGACTAATGTGGGTATTTCCTAGAGTGTATGGCATTTCAAGCACGAGAAAGATGTAGGTATACATTATGTAATTTTATTTATTTTGTACTTTTGTTATATTTACATATTCATTTTAAAAGTAGGATCTTCTTGTAGGCGTAACATATCATACAAATTTTTACAACTATGTGAATCTTTATGTGGACTCGGCATCGCACAAAATCGAATAATGGTGAATGATGCAATTTTTTCTACGTGCATAGGTATGTTGTTGGATAAGATCATTACTAAAGCATATGCCAAATTGTATTAAATATTTTACATAATGCAATTCGTTAATTTCCTCATTACGAACATGGATTTTAGAAAAGGAATCGAATCTTCTAAATTTGTGCTTAAAAATGGATCTGATAACGTCATTAGCGCCATTAACACCAATAGTTGATGCAAATACAAATATTGAAAATTACCTGCCTGATCTTTCTCCATTACATTGGACTATTGGTTTAACAAAAACAAATATTTACAAGAAAGAAACTACATACCGTAAGTTTTATGTGAACATTGGTTGTTACATGTCTTTTAAAAAATTAAATGCATTGTATTATTTTTTGTAGCAATTACCACAAATTCTTCAATGAAGAATATTCACACAATTTTTATAAATCACGATCCAGAGGAAGTAAAAAATGTAACAGATTTGCCAGTCACTGAAAATCAAATTCACGCACGTTCATTGGTAGAATCATTTACAGCAGCAACACTTTGTGCTCAACAGAAGTTTGGGCTAGATGCAAAAGAATTGTCAGAGCCTGTTGTTGTACAGTGTATTCAGTCGGACGGACAGAATTTTCATTTCTCCGTGTATCAACTTAATACATTAGATATCGATGGCACAGAAGGGGTTAAAAATTTTTGGTGGTCAGCACCAACATATAAACTATACGAGAAAGCCAAATATGAAGATGGACAACCCTGTGTCGAAGGATACAATAATGAAGTATTTAAAAGATTTCTTGCTTTTTATAAGAATAAATAGGTGACAAATAACTTGTTATTAATAAATCAATGTTACTAAAACAAAATGAGTAAATTCTTCATCTTGCGTGTAACGCTACACTTATGAGAAGTTTACTACATTATTTTCAATTGTTAGATCATTGTAAAACTAATGTTTTACACTTCATTCTCTGACCTTTGAAATTTCTTGTTTTTGTCCTAATAAACACTATGCAATAGCTAACAAATTTTCAAAAAGCGTTGTGACTTGTGTATTCATAATAATTTCTTTTTGTTTTATTTGATTGCGATGATTAGTTGACGGTTTTATTAAATTTTTCAATGAAGGATAAGGTTTGGTATAAAAATATGCATGATGTAATGCCTGAAATAAAAATGATTTAATTAAAGCTATTTCCAATCATTAGGTATGTTTCTTACATTAGCTGCGTTACTTACCTCGTTAGCTTTCAAACGGTTCGACGAATTATAAATAAGTATTTTACTGAGAAGGTCAATAGCTTCAGGTTGAGCATCTTCAATAATATCTTCCCATGATAATCCTACATGATATGGAAATGTAATTTTATTATAATCAGGCAATGTAGTTAATTCAGGCCAAGTTTCTGATGTAGGTGATCCCAAATATTTCAACACTATTGCCAATTGCTCAATATCTGTTTCTCCCTATAAGTATAATGTACCTTTATAGTTTCAATACGATTCGATCTAACAAGGAGACAGCATGGTTCTTAAACTCGCTTTTCTCAAAATCGAAAACACTAGGCAAAATGCCATTAAAGTTTCTCAGTACTGTCTTATCGAAAAAGCGATTTCTAGAACCATGCAGTCTCCTTGTAAATCCTAAATGCATTGAATCTTACTGGAAATAAAGGTGATTTATTTAGTAGTTCACCAAAAATACAACCAATAGACCACATATCAATAGCAGCAGTGTAATATTTAGCTCCATATAATAATTCAGGTGCTCGATACCATCTAGTAGCAATTTGATGAGAATACGGTCTACACATATCTGTCCACATTAATCTTCCCAAACCGAAATCAGCTATCTTTAGAATACCTTTTTCATTTATTAATAAATTTGCAGGTTTTAAATCCTAAGGAATATCGTTTTATGATTGAGAAATTCAATAAGAATATTTCCATAAATTATACTAAACTAATAATAATAACAATTATTAATGATTTGAATGAAAAGATAATCAGGATTTCATACCCTATGTATTATATTTTTATCATGTACATAAGCAATACCCTCTAAGATCATCTGTATGTACATTTTTACTTGAACTGTTGTTAATACTATTTCGTTATCCTTTATTATTTCCCATAAACTTATCGGCATGTACTCGAACACCATTATAAAATCTAGTCCATTGGGAAAAGCATCTAGCAGTTTTATAATCTGTATTAAATTAATTTTTCTATATATAATTGAAACTTTTAAGTACATTATTAAATAAATACATTAGAGATTCAAATAATCATCATACATTACGATGCTTTAATTGTTGTAAAATTTTCATCTCGCGCATAATAGATGTGGATATACTATTTTCAATATTTTTTAAAAGCAATTTCTTCAATGCTACATTTTTATCTGCTATTGGATCGTATGCTTTTAAAACTATTCCCTGTGCACCCTCACCAATTTTTTCAATGATCACATATCTGTCCATGTTTAGAATGAAAATATTTTGTCACTGATAATCTATATTTTAACTATTTCACCTTATACGGGATTGCTTTTTTAAATTTTGTCAATTACGGAATAATACAGAGGAGAATCCAATCAAATTCTTGAAAAGATATTCAATATTATATTTAGCAAATAACTAAACAAAGTGTAATAAAAAAAATTCAATAACAATTGGCATAATTACATAATTATATACATTTCTTTCGAAATTCATTATTGAAACGATGACACTGTTTATAGTATTCTGTGATGTAAACCGCTGTTGCCATGGTTACGTCGATTCCGTCGATAGGCGAATAGTCGATGGTCGAGATGTGATATGCGAATCTGTTGATATATATATATATGTATTACTGTATATATATATATAACCTGTTGTTTTTCACAATAAACGAATGTTTTAGTTACTGTGATATTAATTATTAAGATATTTATATGAACAAATATAAGTTTCAGTAAATATTGATAACTTATAATTTTGTTTTAAAAATAATGTATAAGATAACAAATATATAAATAGAATTATGGGTGATAAAAGTTCGAAAGACTATTATAAAAGTAAATGGTATTCAAATAAAAAGAAGTCAGCAAAATCTAATAGTAAGAAAATTATTTCGTTCTTCTTTAATTTCCAAGTTTTTATTTTGTTATGCAAAAAAAAACATAAAAACATGTCTGAAGTAAATTATGAACAACAAAGTAATTTTTAAATAGTGTTGTATGCTTTTTATGTATAGAATGTAAATATATTTTGCAGAAGATAGCAGTAAAGACAATCAAAATAAGGAAAAAATATGCAAATCTTTAGATCCAATTGAGACTAATAATACATTATATAAATATGACACTTTTGTAAATTTTAATATACCTTACTATGGATGGAAATTTTTTTTCGACGATGAAGGTAAATAGAAATATTTTTAACTGATTTTAAAAATTTAATTGTACCTTCTTGATTTAATTGTTTAATACTAAATTATATAATATAGAGAAACTTATTTTATAATACAGAGTACAAAGATGGTTCAGACACTGTTAAAAAGATTCAAATTTTGGAGAACTTCTTAAGCAGGCAGCACCGATTACTATCATTATTTACTTTGGAAAATTTGGAAGTCGGAACAGTGTTTGTTATTGATGTATGTGAAATATACAATGATAAGATGTTTATGAATGAATGGCCAGATTTTAAGAAGAGTATTTACGAAAATCCGCTATACACTTTAAATTGTTTTAAGCTTGCTATTCATCAGGTATTTCTTAAATAGTTTTACATATATATGTAGTATACTTATTTATTTAATACATAAACATGTTCATTCCTTTAGAAAATATTAAATACACTATCAAAAGAAAATTTAAAATCTTGTATGAATATTATAAGTACACTTTCGACTGTTAGATTAAAAATACTAAACTACCAACCCATTATATGCCTGCAAGACTTGAAAGCAAATTCTTATGGTAGGTATATTTAACATTATCAATATTAGAAACTGTTGGATTAACACATATATATTTCCTAAACAGGGAGATTGGTATCCGTTAAAGGTTGTGTAACAAGAGTAGGTCGTGTAAAGCATCTTGCAGAATGGATAATATTTGTTTGTCGCAAATGTAATTTGCAAAAAATAGTGAAACAACCACAAGGAATATATACAGTACCAAAAAAATGTAATATATGTGGTATATCTAAATTTCGTCCACTGTTGGATTCTCCACAAGTGAAAAGTATTTCTTTCCAAACGATTAAGATACAAGAACTTTTGAATACTGATCAGGTGTTTAATGTTTTTATAAAAACATATTTATACATAATGCATTTTTTAAGCATTCTTGAAATTACCTCAGGATTAAATAAATTTTTTCTCATGTTGTAGAATAATAAAGGTAGCATGCCTAGAGTACTTGATGTTGAATTGCTGGATGATTTAGTCAGTACTTGTATGCCTGGAGATGATATTACTTTAACAGGAATTATAAAGGTATATATATATATATATATATATATATATATATATATATATATATATAGTACAATTAATATGATATATATATGTATATAAAAGTGTAAGAAAATCTAAATTCAAGATTCTAAAGTTATTTATTTGGTTTCTCTTTTGTACGTTATTCATACCTATATTCGTGTGTCTTCACTCATAAAAATATATAGAATGCCTATTAACTTTTAATGATTGTTAACATTTGTTTCACAGGGTACCAACAATATTAAAGCACGTAATAAAATATATATATATATATATAAAAATATATAGAATGCCTATTAACTTTTAATGATTGTTAACATTTGTTTCACAGGGTACCAACAATATTAAAGCACGTAATAAAATATCATTTGCATTGTATATGGAAGCAGTCGCAATAAGTAACAATAAACAGAGATTTCAAACTAAAAATGTTATGGATAATGAAATGTCGATAAAGGATTATTTAGCAATAAAGGTACGAATAATACTTTGCCTACTACAATTAGGAAAGTGATCTGTTCTCATTGTTAAATGTTTATGTTTCTCTTAAAGGAAGTGTATAATACACCAAATATTTTCCCATTGTTGGTACATTCTCTTTGTCCAAGCATATATGGTCATGAAATGATTAAAGCTGGGTTGATACTAAGTTTATTTGGTGGCAATACAGAGCATCCAGAAATACGAGATAATATACATATTTTAGTAGTTGGGGATCCTGGTCTTGGGAAATCACAAATGTTGCAAGCGTGTTCACGAGTTGCTACTAAAGGTATAATTTAAAGTCCAACAAATCGTTTTTCTTTTTTGGTTTTTACATATTTTAAAACATTATCGAATAATCACGTTGAAAGGAGTGTATGTATGCGGAAATTCGAGCACATCATCTGGACTGACAATAACACTTACAAGAGAAAATAAAAGTAATAACTTTGCTCTAGAACCAGGTGCACTAGTATTAGCAGATAGGGGCTGCTGTTGTATCGATGAATTTGATAAAATGTCTAAGCAGCATTCGGTATTTTTTTTAATTCCAATGTTTTCAAAATAAAACTATTTATTATTCTTTGCTGGTTGCACTAATAAAAATACTCTTTCTTTAATTGTAGGCATTATTGGAATCTATGGAACAGCAAAGCGTAAGCGTTGCTAAATCAGGAATAATTTGTTCTCTTCCCACAAGAACTTCAATTCTTGCAGCTGCTAATCCAATTGGTGGTCGATTTAATAGAAGTAAAACAGTAATACAAAATTTGAAGATGAGTCCACCTCTTCTATCGCGTTTTGATTTAGTTTTTTTATTGTTAGATGAACCAAATAAGGTACACACACATATATATATATATATATATATATATATATATATATATATATATATATATA